>RPFO01000077.1:0-26080 GCA_009746045.1 Mesostigma viride | reverse complement strand
GGTAATCAGGGGGGGCGCGAGCGCGAGCAAGTACAGCCCCATAGAGCGTCCCAGAGGACAGAATCAAAAGCCTTGATCAAGTCGACGAAGATCAGGATGGCGGGAAAACTCACCAGGTTGCAGGAGAGCGATTTCCTCGAAGAGGCGACCGCGACGAAGATGGCCATGACGGTGTTGCGCCCAGGACGGAAGCCCATTTGACTTTCCCAAGGACAGTCGAGAGCAGAACGAAGGCGGTTGAGGATCATGCGCATGAACAACTGAGTGCGGCGCTCTGGATGCAGACTCTCTGTAGTTGGGGGTCGTCAGGAGAACCTTTGTTTTTGTGAGTGGATTAATTTAATTATTATAGACACGTGACTGCGTCACGTGAGCATAAGTCCTCAGTGGGAGGGAACATGGGATGGAATGGATGGTATAAGCTATCTAGGTCCTATTACAGGGGTGTGGCACCGCCGCCCGAATCGCTATGAATGCCATACTTGGTCACACGCGGAGCCCCCACAGCTTGGGGGTGTCTCCTTCATCACTACTTGCCATCTATCCTTGCGCACCATCTGCTCCATATTACAGACAAACCAGGAGGCTGCCCGGGGGTGAGCCCGTCACGTCTATGTAGCACATGTCCATGCGAGTCTATCACGAAAAGTCCACGGGTGGCGGCCCTGCCGGCGCGGCCTGGGCACGCCAGGTGAGGACATATCGCCCAGGCTGGGCGGGCTTGGTGCCAGCTAGTCTATCTGATGTATCTACCTGATCTGTGCGGGCCAGGTGCCCGGCTAGGCCCAGGCGCCTGTGCCTAATAATGTGGGAAAATAGGGCAAATCAGCGTACAATCCTCATTACTAATGTGCAAACCAAAGGGGATGTTAAGGGCCTTGCGCAGCATCTTGGTGACGGCGCCGTCGAGTCGTTGCTCCAGCTCCTGCATCAGTGTCCAGGTCTCGGCGCCGAAGGTCAGGATCGTCAGAATGACGACCTTGAAGAGGTCACGCTTGGGTGGTCCCACGCGGAATGGGGTCATTTTTGGCGCATTTTGCAAGAAAAAAACGCTAGTTTCAATCGTCCGATATCTTTTTTTCGCGCGAATTTGGCGTCCGATCGCGTATTTTCGAGCTAATTTGGTGTCATAATGCTTAATTCATGTCAATTTGAGCGTACATTCCACATCGAGAGGCTTGAAAGTTAGTAATTCATGTAAATTTTACGTGGAGAGACTCGACATCATCCTAACCTTTGTATTAACCATAGGACGAGCATTGCCAGCGCATGTCCAAGTGCTAACTTTCCCTCACACTTTCGAGGGCCTCTTCCGTAATTTCGCTTCCGCGATCTGCTGTTCCGTTTTCGAGTTCCTCCTCTTCTTATCGATCTCCTTTGCAGGCGCCCAGACTTCCACATCCTTCCAGCTCTTGCCATCCGTCAGCTTTACCACCTTCATCGCGTAGTCCAGCGGCATCCACCACAACTTGTTCTTCAACTTCCCTCCCTTCTCCCCCTCAGCGAAAAACTTAAATGCGACGTCCCTCCACTTGGTGTCGTATCCAGACACCTGCCCATAAAGCATGACGTCTTCTAGCTTGGCATACATTGGCGTAGCCGTATCCTTGTTCCCTGCTTGCATAATGGCTAAAGTCCACCCATCACACCAAAAGGCCTCTGGTGCTCCGAACCCCATTTCCCCGTCCATAAGTCTCATTTCCAACGTGGGCTTGTCATCATCCTCATCGCCCGCCTGACTGTCTTCCGCCCCCTTAGGCTCCTCCCGTCCGGAAGTGTCAGCATGTACAGCCGCTGGTCCGAAGCCCACCGCCACATTAGCCAAGCGAAGTAACTGCTCCACATCCTCATTACCTGCGAGCAAACCGATCATGCCATCAACGCATGACTAAAATCGAGTTAGTAGAAATCGGACTGCCAACCGTGAAAAATCAAAACACTCTACATACCAGAATTCACTCGCAGATTTTTTCTTACCCTTTTTGGCCTTTTCCTTCGACCTCTGCTCGCAGGTAGACCCCGTCTGGGGGTGGGGGGCAGGCGCCGGGGCGGGTTTGGCGGGCTCGGCAACCTTGGCAGTCTTCGCGGTCTTGGGTAACTTCTTGGAAGCAACGCGCTCCTTTCCCCCGTCCTCCTCCTCTCCGCCGCCATCCTCCTCCTCCTTCTCCTCCTCATCGTCCGAATCTGAAAGCACAACTGCTTTTCGACGCCGTTTCTGAGGCAGGGCAGGCTTGGGAGGCTTCCCCACCTTGGCCGATTTCTTGGAAGCAACGTGCTCCGCAGCCTTCCCACCCTTGGCGGATTTCTTGGTAGCAACGTGCTGCTCCTCCTCCTCCTCCTCCTCCTCCCCCTCCTCCTCCTCAGCATCGTCGTCCTCCTCCTCCTCCTCCTCCTCAGCATCGTCGTCCGAATCAGCCACTGCCACAACTGGCTTACGAAGCTGCTTCTTCGGTACCTGAGAAATGGCCAGAGTCGGCGGGGGAACCCGAAGCTGCTTCTTCGGTACCTGAGAACTGGGCAGAGGCGCCGGGGTGGGCAGAGTCGCCGGGGGAACCCGAAGCTGCTTCTTCGGAACCTGAAAAACGGGCTGCGACGCGGCAGGCTTGGAAGGCCCACCTCCATCATCCTCAACAAGTGACACGACTGCCCGTCGAGTCACTTGAGAAGCGGGCTTCTTCGCCGCAGGCGGATCCGAATCACCTTCAGGCCCCGTCATCTGTTCGGCCTGCTGCGTTCTGACCTCGACGGGGGTCTCTCCGCGGTTAGACCCTCCTGCCGGACCTCCATCCCCTCCATCCCCTCCCTCCAACAACTGTTGGTCATCCCTCTCCACCACGGCGGACGATCCCCCAGCTTCGTGGGAAGCTTTTCGCTTCTTCGCCCTTCCGAGCCTAGGCCCCCCATCACCTTCCCCCTGTTCAAGCCGCTCCCACAATTCACTCCCTTTCCCGATCCTTTCCACTATCTCTTGAAACCCCTTAATCTCCGTCTCGGTACCAAACACGATCACCATCGGTTCGAACCTGGAGAAAAAGTCGTGGGCGCAAGCCTTCAGCACATTATCGTACATCCCGCCCGGTTGGGGAATGTCCGAAGCTCGGGCAAGGACCGAACGCCCACCACCTCTGAAAGTTACTCCACTTATCACCCCAAATGTTCGCCAAGTTCAGCAGGCTCAGGCACGGAAGGGACCTGCCCAAGGGAAAGGGGCGGGCTGAAGCTGAGGCAACCTCGCCTGCCACCTGCTTGACGAGCGACTTGTCATCATCATCACCGTCTAGTCCTGACAGCAAAACCAGACCCGGCGACGGCCCCAGTCCACACTCTGCCACTCATACTTCACGTCCCACTCCTCCTCCTCCTTCGCCTCCTCTCCTTCTTCGCCTCCGTCTCCTTCCCCTTCCCCTTCCCCTTCTCCAGCCCCTTCACCGGCCCCTTCATCGCCGCCTCCTTCACCCCCCTTCGAGTAATCCAACTTTTGGAGCGTACTTCCTGAACGCTTCCGGAGCCAAAAGTGCCAAACCCACCGTCTTGTCCTCGCTCTCTTTTAGCAGAATCTCCTGAAAGTCGATCTTGCCATTACTGATATCCTTTCTCGGAATCCTCAGATGTGCGGCGTGTTTTTTGGCTTTAAGAAGGTAGGCGATGTTCCTCGTTATGATGACGGCCACATCCCAAAATTCCCGGTATCTGGCCACAATCTCCTTCCTGCCGACCGGCCGAGCGAGAGGATGGAGATTGAAGACGAGTTCGAAAATATGAGACGCCACAAACTCCTTGCCATTTGCGTCCTTGCATTGCGCTTCCAGCGTCTCATCCTCCTTGAATCTGGCGCAAATGGTCAGCCGCAGGCACTCCAGCACATCCTTGGCGATCTCCACCAACTTGGTGAGCTTTTCCGGTCCAACCTGGCAGCTCATGATGCAATCGATCACGGCGTCCATCATAGGAAGGCTGGCCAAGTTCCTGAAAGAAGTCCAAGAGACCTTCTGGCCTTTCTTCTCCCCCTCTGCATTGGCGAATTTGCACCTTTGCATCATCACCTCCTCAGGCGCGGGTTTCGTTGAGGCAGGATCATCAGTCTGCTCCTGTGTCAGACGGAGAAACGTGTTGGCCAGCGTGCGACTGTAAGCGGAATGCACTGAAGCAATGCTGTGGGCCGGCTTTTTCTTTCCTTCTGCTTCCTCCTCGTGTACATCCACCGCTGCCGGCTCCACATTCCCTTCCCTTCCCCCCGCTTGCCGCATAGCCGGGAGGATGTACGTGAGCAGATTGGTGTAGTGGCCATCCGCAATATAGTGGCCCTTCCCACGCGTGACTTTGCCGTATAGATATAGCTTGTTGTAGTTCCACACGTCAAGCAACGCCTGGCCCAGCGTACGATCCGCCACGGCTAAGTCCTCCGAATTCGCCCCCTTGGCGATGTCGAACAGCTTCTCCAGCTTGCCGGTCAGCACCGCCTGCGACATCAATTAACATCGAGCGAGCAACGACAAAACTCAGTCATAAAAGGCGAGGGGTATAGCTGCGGATAGACCCTAACAAAATTCGAAAAAGAAACGGCCGACAATACGCAACGAAAATTCCAACAAAAAAAAGGAGAGGGTCTAGCTGCAGCGAGACCCTCGCAAAAAACTTGAAGCGCACACAAAAAACAACCACGAAAATTCCGAGGGTCTACCCGCAGCTAGACCCTGCCAAAATAGATAGCTTACATCTTCTTTTGCCTTAGGTAGATTTCGCAGCTCACTCCACGACGGGAGCAGGTCGCCACCCTTGAGAAGAATGACGTTCGTACCCATGTAACCACCACGGAATTTCCGCAACAGGTCCTGGAAGGCGTGCTCCGCCTCCTTAGGAGTATTTGCGAAATTGGACTCCGCCCCACCCTCGCACATCATTGCCCGAACCTCTCCCCACCCGCCATCCGGCCCCCTGAGAAACGACTTTAACCCCTTAAAGTAGTGGTTCCCATCCACCACCGCGTACCGGAGAACCAGATACGGTACCGGTACCCGTTCCTCAAAAAATTTCGGATCGTAGGACTTCATCGCAGTATTGCACAGCAGGTTGAAAACCCGACTGCCCTCGATCTCCTGAGGCAAAACTGCTTCCACCTCGTCCACCCTGGCGTAGGTACGCCACTCAAGTCCTCTCGCGAGGAAAGAGGTGGTGGACTCCGTGTTAAGCCACACGTCGACTTCAGTATCCGAAAGGGGCCGGAAGTACCTGGACCCCACATCCTCCGCGTCAATCTTGGCGCCGTGGTGATGCTTCAGCCACTTGACGAAATCCGGCATGCACAAGATTTGCTTGTCGAACAGGTCAGGTTGAGATTCGGCAAGCGCCTGGAAAGGGAACTGCCAGACCGGGACAACAACCTTGAAGTGCAAGGCGTTGTCCCGCGCATTGAGGAGAATGCGGCCGTTCTCCTTAATGGTTTCAAGGTTTAAACGCCGCTGCCTCAAAGCCTCTGGCAAAATAAGCGCGTTGACCGTCTGGATCCGCATACTGAAACATCCGGTCTGCTTAAAATCGGCCGGCCGAATCCAACGCGTTTCCCTGAGAGTATTGGCCTTCCGGATGTTCTGGTCCCTGACCTCCTTGTTCGAGTCGACCTTTTTCGAAGGCTTCCAGCTTTCAATGATAGGGTCGGTGTCCGGGTTCCCACTGCTCGTGAGCACCCCCTCCTTAAAAAGCTTGTTGAGTGACCGGAGCAGCTCAAGAAAGGGGGAGAACTCGGGCCAGTTTGGCAGGTCATCGACGTCCGCCATCCGCCTACTCGAGCAGTACTTGAGCATATCCTTCACCAGCGCGAACACGGCGTCATGACCAGGTAACTTCTTCTCCACCGTGGCGTCTTCGTCCCCCCCGTCATCCTGAAGTAAAAAATCGAAAAGGACCGCAGGATTTGCTCAAGTCAGTAATCTTTAGGCCGACCACGACATCCTGTTCAGGGACGAACAAAGTTCTGTTGGAATAATACCTTACTGACACTAAACACCAAGTCCCGCAGCCGTCAGCGTCTACCCGCAGCGAGAGGTCTAAATTTTCACAACAATCGTACCTGTCCAGTTTTCTGCTGCTTCTTGGCCTCCTTAGCCTTCTCCTTCTCCGCCTTCTTCGCCTCCTTCTCCGCCGCCTTCGCCTCCGCGTTCTTCTTACTGTTGGCCTTTGCCACCGCATTCAGCGCCCTTTTTCCCTCAGCGGCCCGACGACGAAAATCAGCCTTCATGAATTTCTCGATCTTGTCAACCTTTGCCTCTGAGTACTCCTTAGGCTGCCACTTGAAATTCTTGGTGGCTTTCGACTTCACCAGATTTGCGAATTCATATGCCAATTCACTCTTAAAGGTAGCGTCACCCAACACCTCCGTATCGAAATCGGCATCGACTTCCGCCTCAAGTCGTGTCAGGTACTTGCGAAACTCGGACCCCGCAGGTCCCTCCGAATCGACGCCATCGGGCGGAGACTTAAGCATGATCAGGCCAACAGCAATAATATGATCCTTCGCAACCTTCTTGCGGGAATCCAGCTTTTCCCTTTCATGCTCAGTCAATGGGGCTTCGCCGCCTTCCCCCCCGCAGTACCCCCAGCGACAGCCCCCGCCTGCATGACAAAAAAAAACGAACAAGAAGGGACTTGACCTCAGTTCGATTGTTGCACCATCGTCTCTCTGCGGAGATACCCCTCAGCACGAAAAAAATCACACGAACTCGCGGCGGATGAACGTACCTGCACAGCCACTTCTCCCTCAGCGTCTCCCCCATCCTCATCTCCTCCAGCGTTTTCATCCCCCCCATCCTCATCTCCTCCAGCGTTTTCTTCCTCTCCGGCAGCGCCTGCTGAGGCCAAACCCCCCGCCTGTCAACACCGAATACGACAGCTCATTGGAAATCAAAATTAGTCGACATTTGTATATTTCGCATAATGCGCTCACTAAAACTTCAGGCGAAATGCAGACATCCGGATATCGTTTAATGCTTACCATTTCCATCTCGAGTCCAGACCAAATACCAGCACTGTCAACAGCCATCGCCGCAGCCGCCCCCTGAAAAAAGACAACAGATTGGTTGGGGGCACCGTTGAAATTAGCCGAACATGTCAGTCTCAATAAAAGGGTGAGGGTCTACCTGCAGCTAGACCCCATGTAAGATGCTCGTGGAAACTCGACGGACAAGCACCCACCTTATCAACCAAGTCTGACAAATTAGGTAAATCCTCCGATACGTCCCCTGGCATGGAGCCCCCCTGCATGATATGACAGGACAAACCATGAAGGTTGGTCAGCATATAGAGCCCTATTCAGGGAATGGAAACAACCCAAATCGATAAACGATATCGGCAAGTTAACGTACCGAAACGTAGAACTTCCACCTCCTCAAAATCTTCCCCAAAGGCCATATCGGCACTTGATGGGCTCTCTCCTTTTCCAGTTGCCGCCTCAATTCCGCCTCGAAGAACAACTCGAGGGACTGCCAATGGCCTCCCGCCTCTAAATCAGACCACTCCGTGTCTGTCTTGGTTCGGATACTCTGGAGACAATCAACCAACGAGATTTGATCCAACCATTCCTGGACGATTCCCGGTATGGCTTATATGTCTGAATAACATGGAAGTCCTCCCGGTGCCGGAAACTTTGGATCACCTGTCCAGCCCAATCCAAAAAGAAAGCGACCGCTTCCCGCGAAAGGCTGGCGTCCGGGCTGACAAGAAAGTCAGTCCGCCACTTAACAAAAGATTGCAGTAAGTGGTCTCTTGCCATGTCCAAATGCGCGATCACTTCATGTGCGCGCTCCTCCAATCCTCCTACGTCATTCATTCTTCCCGGCACAATTACGATAAGTCACTGTTGGACGTGTCAACAAATCCTTGCCTGACAATATCAAACACTTCATCTTCCGACAGTGAAGCCCTCGAATCCGCTCTCATATCTCCAGTCATGAGTTTAAAGAGCTGATGCAACGCAGTGGTTTTCAAGGTTTCCATATAGGAAGCCTCGATGCATGTGAAGCCAATGTGGACCTCGAACTTTTCAACCTCATCAAAGAGCGTCGACCATATTAAAGCACGACGGGGAAAGTAACGTCCGACATCCTCCTTCAGATTAAGGATGCACGACTGCGCGATCTTCAAAACCTCATACATGTCGTCACCAACGACCCTCTTCCCATGAATGGCTCGCTGTGTGGCTTCGAACAATGCAAGCGGCCCAGCGGTCGTTCTTCCAAATTATGTCTGCCGACTCCGGACGGTCCACGACGACACCGGACTTCTCTGCAAACGCTATCTCGGCCGAAAGAAAGCGGATCAAGCCTCTCAAGCCCTTTTCGGCTTTACGACTCACCCCAGACTCAGACTCAGCCTGAGCCAGGTACTGTTTCAGAATGGCCAGCGTGTCGGGCTGCAGACAACAAGAGTAAAAAAAAGGCCACACATCGTCGTCGTCAACAACCTTAACTCCTAGGTCAACGTCTCTCCGCAGCTAGACCCTTACGATCAATGTATGACATAAAATCCCACCCTTTCTACGATACACACACGCCGTTCAAGCCATCTGAAAAATGTACGTCTCACATTAATAAACATACCTGATAATCGACTGAAAATCCTTCGTGAAGAAGGGGTGGGCTCCCGTTCTCGTCCTTCTCCCCCTCAACTGCCTTCGCAGCCTCCTCCTCCTTCCTCGCAGCCTCCTCCTCCATCTTCCTCGCGGCCTCTTCCGCCTTCATCCTCTCCTGTCGCATCTGCAAAAAAAGAGCGGCCTCCTCCGCAAGAATTCCTTCGCTGCCGCCTCCGTCTTCTTCTTCGCCTCCTCCTTCTGCTTCGCCACCAGGATCCTGTGCTCCTTCTCCTGGGCAGCCTTTTTCTCCTTGTACTCCCTCTCCTCCTCCTCCCTCTCCGCCTTCTCCAGCCTCTCCTTCTCCTCCCTCTCCACCCTCTCCCTCTCCGCCTTCTCGATGGCCTCCCTCTCCGCCTTCTCCTTCTCCTTGTCCTTCTTGTCGAGAGCCGCGTATTCGTCAGCAAAGCTTGCGGCCATTGCTAACAAATCGGACAACCGCTTCTGACGCGACTCCCGAACCGGCGATTCCGGGTCTTCAGGCCTCCCGTTAGTCTGATCGCGCTCGTCCTCCTCAACAAGCTCACTGATAGACTTCCTCAGCTTCCTGAGCTCTTTGGTGCGGTCGTCTTCCTCTACCCACTCGGCCGCAGGCTTACGCTTAGAACTGGAATGCTTGGGGGACGGCGAGCGGGACGCAGAAGCGGGGGACTTGGGTGGCGGCGAGCGGGACTTGGGGGAAGGAGAGCGGGACGGCGAGCGGGACGCAGTTGCGGGGTTCTTGGTTGACGGCGAGGGGGACTTGCGAGAAGGAGAGCGGGACGCGGTAGCGGGGGGAACTTTGGGCGGAGAGGGGGACTTGCGGTTCGGCGAACGGGTCGCAGTTGCGGGGGACTTGGGGGACTTGCGGGGCGGCGAGCGGGACGCAGTAGCTCCGGCCGACTTGGGGGGCGGCGATGGAGACTTACGGGGCGGAGAGCGGGACGGAGCGCGAGACGCAGCAGCGAGAGAGTTGGGGGGTATAATTCTGTCCAACTCGCTGGGGGGCAAGTTGGACTTGGAGGGCGAGGGGGACTCGGTGGGGGGGACCTCGCCAGAGCATTTACGGGCGAGGTGTTCGACGTCATCTTGGGTGAAACGGGAGTGGCCTTGACAGAATCGGAATAGGAGGACGACATCTGCAGAACAATATCAAAAAAGCAAGTTTCACAAATGTCATTCAGAATCTGAATCGCCGGCAGAAAAACGATGGGGAGGGTCTCGCTGCAGCTAGACCCTTTCGTGGATTCTAAAAGGGACATTTAGTTTAATGCAAAACTTTGGCGTCTCGCTGCAGCGAGACCCTAACGTCAAACAAAAACAAATCATTTTTAGGGTGAGCGAAGAAAGCCCCCTCCCATCTTGCAAACATTAAAAGTCGACATTCGTAGGGGTCTCGCTGCAGCGAGACCCTAACACCGATACAAAAACAAATCATTTTAAGGGTGAGAAAAGAAAGACCCCCCCATCATGAAAACATGAAAAATTGACATTCCTTGGGGTCTCGCTGCAGCGAGACCCTTACGTCAATACAAAAACAAAATTCCGAGGGTCTACCCGCAGCGAGACCCTTACGACCACGTATAAATACATTTGGGGGGGGAAGCTACGTATAAATACATGTGGGGGGGGATGCTATGTATAAATGCATGTGGGGGGTGCTGGCATTAATAATTAAATGTGGGGGGTGATGGCATGAATAAATAAATGTGGGGGGGTGCTGCCATGAATAAAAGAATGTGGGGGGTGATGGCATGAATAAATAAATGTGGGGGGGTGATGCCATGAATAAAAGAATGTGGGGGTGTGATGGCATGAATAAATGAATGTTGGGGGTGCTGGCATTAATAATTAAATGTGGGGGGTGATGGCATGAATAAATAAATGTGGGGGGTGCTGCCATGAATAAAAGAATGTGGGGGTGTGATGGCATGAATAAATGAATGTTGGGGGGTGCTGGCATTAATAATTAAATGTGGGGGGTGATGGCATGAATAAATAAATGTGGGGGGGTGCTGCCATGAATAAAAGAATGTGGGGGTGTGATGGCATGAATAAATGAATGTTGGGGGGCGCTGGCATTAATAATTAAATGTGGGGGGGTGATGGCATGAATAAATATATGTGGGGGGTGCTGCCATGAATAAAAGAATGTGGGGGTGTGATGGCATGAATAAATGAATGTTGGGGGGTGCTGGCATTAATAATTAAATGTGGGGGGTGATGGCATGAATAAATAAATGTGGGGGGGTGCTGCCATGAAAAAAAAATGTGGGGGGGTGATGGCTTGAATAAATAAATGTGGGGGGTGCTGCCATGAATAAAAGAATGTGGGGGTGTGATGGCATGAATAAATGAATGTTGGGGGTGCTGGCATTAATAATTAAATGTGGGGGGGTGATGGCATGAATAAATAAATGTGGGGGGGTGCTGCCATGAATAAAAGAATGTGGGGGTGTGATGGCATGAATAAATGAATGTTGGGGGGTGCTGGCATTAATAATTAAATGTGGGGGGTGATGGCATGAATAAATAAATGTGGGGGGTGCTGCCATGAATAAAAGAATGTGGGGGTGTGATGGCATGAATAAATGAATGTTGGGGGGTGATGGCATTAATAATTAAATGTGGGGGGGTGATGGCATGAATAAATAAATGTGGGGGGGTGCTGCCATGAATAAAAGAATGTGGGGGTGTGATGGCATGAATAAATGAATGTTGGGGGGTGCTGGCATTAATAATTAAATGTGGGGGGGTGATGGCATGAATAAATAAATGTGGGGGGGTGCTGCCATGAATAAAAGAATGTGGGGGTGTGATGGCATGAATAAATGAATGTTGGGGGGTGCTGGCATTAATAATTAAATGTGGGGGGGTGATGGCATGAATAAATAAATGTGGGGGGTGCTGCCATGAATAAAAGAATGTGGGGGTGTGATGGCATGAATAAATGAATGTTGGGGGTGCTGGCATTAATAATTAAATGTGGGGGGTGATGGCATGAATAAATAAATGTGGGGGGTGCTGCCATGAATAAAAGAATGTGGGGGTGTGATGGCATGAATAAATGAATGTTGGGGGGTGATGGCATTAATCATTAAATGTGGGGGGTGATGGCATGAATAAATAAATGATACGTAGCATCACCCCCCACATGTATTGATACGTAGCATCCCCCCCACATGTATTGATACGTAGCATCCCCCCCCACATGTATTGATACGTAGCATCCCCCCCACATGTATTGATACGTAGCAGCACCCCCCCACATGTATTGATACGTAGCAGCACCCCCCACATGTATTGATACGTAGCAGCACCCCCCCACATGTATTGATACGTAGCACCCCCCCACATGTATTGATACGTAGCACCCCCCCACATGTATTGATACGTAGCATCCCCCCCACATGTATTGATACGTAGCAGCACCCCCCCACATGTATTGATACGTAGCAGCACCCCCCACATGTATTGATACGTAGCAGCACCCCCCACATGTATTGATACGTAGCAGCCCCCCCCACATGTATTGATACGTAGCACCCCCCCACATGTATTGATACGTAGCACCCCCCCACATGTATTGATACGTAGCAGCACCCCCCCACATGTATTGATACGTAGCAGCACCCCCCACATGTATTGATACGTAGCAGCACCCCCCACATGTATTGATACGTAGCAGCCCCCCCCCACATGTATTGATACGTAGCAGCACCCCCCCACATGTATTGATACGTAGCAGCACCCCCCCACATGTATTGATACGTAGCAGCACCCCCCCACATGTATTGATACGTAGCAGCACCCCCCCACATGTATTGATACGTAGCAGCACCCCCCACATGTATTGATACGTAGCACCCCCCCACATGTATTGATACGTAGCACCCCCCCCACATGTATTGATACGTAGCAGCACCCCCCCACATGTATTGATACGTAGCAGCACCCCCCCACATGTATTGATACGTAGCAGCACCCCCCCACATGTATTGATACGTAGCAGCACCCCCCACATGTATTGATACGTAGCACCCCCCCACATGTATTGATACGTAGCAGCACCCCCCCACATGTATTGATACGTAGCAGCACCCCCCACATGTATTGATACGTAGCACCCCCCCACATGTATTGATACGTAGCAGCACCCCCCCACATGTATTGATACGTAGCAGCACCCCCCACATGTATTGATACGTAGCACCCCCCCACATGTATTGATACGTAGCAGCACCCCCCCACATGTATTGATACGTAGCAGCACCCCCCCACATGTATTGATACGTAGCACCCCCCCACATGTATTGATACGTAGCAGCACCCCCCCACATGTATTGATACGTAGCAGCACCCCCCACATGTATTGATACGTAGCACCCCCCCACATGTATTGATACGTAGCAGCACCCCCCCACATGTATTGATACGTAGCAGCACCCCCCACATGTATTGATACGTAGCAGCCCCCCCCACATGTATTGATACGTAGCAGCACCCCCCCACATGTATTGATACGTAGCAGCACCCCCCCACATGTATTGATACGTAGCAGCACCCCCCCACATGTATTGATACGTAGCACCCCCCCACGTGTATTGATACGTAGCAGCACCCCCCACATGTATTGATACGTAGCAGCACCCCCCCACATGTATTGATACGTAGCAGCACCCCCCCACATGTATTGATACGTAGCAGCACAATTTTAGTCAGCCTACCATCCACGTTGCGGCAAAAGATCACCTTTTTTTGTGTTTCGGCAAAATGAAGATTTCTTGCAAACTATCGTTATGCAGGCAGGTAGCAACGTCCGATGTTATAATCCGGCAGGTAGCATGCAAACGTCGAAACGATATGAAGGGGAAAAAAAGCATCAAACAGGAGCACCGATTAGAAACGCAGCAAATGCAGTATGTGCACATCTACACCTATAACCTAACCAGACCAAAGGCATAGCAAACATGGAAAGGGTGACCCAAGTGAAAGCCTAGCACCACCATGATCGACATGTGCGAGACCAAGAAACGCTCCATGGCAACTAGACTAAAGGGATGGATGCCAGATGTGGATTAGGATCGGCTTAGCTGACTCTACCGAGATGTCTGCAGGGTTTAGCTAGCAACGAAAAGAAGGAAGCCAGACATTTTTATCACTCTTGCTGCAACATAGAGTTTCTTGCGATGGCAGCAAGGACATGTCTTCGCCCAGCTGGCTAACTGTGTCGTCGGCGTGCATGCGCTGTTTAGTTGCCGTTTTTGATAGAACAATTTTAGTCAGCCTACCATCCAGGATGCGGCAAAAGCTCACCTTTTTTTCGTTGTGCGGCGAAAGCAGACCGATTTCCTTGTAAACTTCCGGCACCAGGCAGGTATCAACGTAGGATTTTATAATCCAGCAGGTAGCATGCAAACGTCGAAACGATATGGCAGCTCGTATCAGCTATGGGGTCTCTCTGCGGCTGCGCTTCTTTTTCGATGGGCGATGGGACGGTCGCAATTCGCAAAACGGACGCGGCGTCACAGGGCTGAACGGTATTGAAAAAATTGGAAACGTGGCATCCTCGTTCCTCCCCACGGAACTGAAAACTGGAAGCGCGGCGCTGGTGCAAAAGCTCGATCCCATCTTTTGGAACCAAGCTAGCGGATTGGACGACATCCAATATGCCGTCACCCGTGCTTGTGGCCGCAGGTATAAAAAGAGACGACCTCCAGCCCATTTACCTGGGAACATTCGGATGTTTGGCTGACATCGTTACCATGCGAAATGTACAATGAGGTTCTGGGTTCGATTCCTGGTGTGGTCATGGAAATAAATTTTTTTCTGCACATCTACTGAAATCAGTCATAGCACCAAACAATCACGCTGCAGCGAGACGCTATAGCCCTGGAGCCGCTGATAAACCTGACATCCGGTACGTCTTACTATCATAGATTGCCGAACTATATAATAATAATAGTCTATACCACTTTTTCTTGTAAATGATTTACTAAATAATGATTCTATATACTTTAACATACCATATTATTAAAGTATGTGGAATTTAACCATGCTATTCACAATATATTATAAAATCTTTTGCAAAATATACTGTAATTAGTATATATATTTTCTGATAAACAATTTTATCAATGCTACTGTGTTATTTTTGTTATTCTCGCCATGCAGGTATCTGAGTGTTCTGGGAGAACTAATAAGAGAATGAGCCGCGAAGGTGAGGAAAACCTGAAATCTTTTCGTCCTTATTGGGGTCTCTCTGCAGCTAGACCATTTATAACCACAAGCAATAGCTTAAATTCAAGGGTCTCGCTGCAGCTAGACCCTCTTTATGGTTGCTATAAAATTAATGAATCAGAAGTCTGTGATTTAACAATCGCACGCCGCAATGAAGGGTCTAGCTGCAGCGAGACCCCAATCTTGGTCGGGGTATGCTAAGTTCACCACATCAGGTAATCTTTTCGTCTAACGGAAAAAGCCCCTCTAAGGGTCTAGCTGCAGCTAGACCCCAATCGTGGTAAAAAATGATACACTTTCGAACTTTGTCTGTAATTGTCGCTTTTCCCAACGATACTCGATTTGCATGGATTTCGTTGTGCCGGTCGTCATGGCATGCAGCACGCGAACGGGTGGGAGTTTTCGCCCTTGCGTCCGGTCGTCCAGGATTCAGTGCAATTAAGTTGAACACCGGGACGAAGCAGTCAACTGGCGCAAAAAGGGTTTTCGGAGATGAGAACCAGAATCCAGCGCAGCCTGAAGCCAAGGAAGTCAAGCGGCCGGGAGAATACTCGAAATCAAAGAGGGTTATTGGGGAATATTTCGCTGACCAGGCGTTTGAAGCGGCTCAGGCGATGACAAAACCCGAGGGGCGGGGGCCGGCTTTCGACCAGATGATTGCTGGCTTTAACTCTAGGGCCGCTGAACTAGGTCACGGGAAGTATCATGAGGAGGCGAAAAAGCTTTACAATCAGGAGCGGATGGCAGAACTGAACAGGTTCTGGGTGGCTCGGATTAACGGCTTTTTTGATGGTCTGACCAAAAGCGACGCAGACAGAGACGTCAGGATGGTGCTGATGTCCACGCTTTACTGTGGTGACGACTTGGAGAAGGAGTTTTCGGCCGCGGAGTTGGAGAACCTGACGGGGATGGACGCCAAGAAGATTCGCGGAATTCGCGCGATACGAAGGCAGCAGAAGTTGGACTACCTCAGACACGCGCAGGCTCGCAAGGGGCGCCCTTTGCCGCAATTCGTGATTGACGCGATAGTGGACGCGTGGATGCACGATGATGAGTCGCGCGCCTCCTCCCAGATGAAGGATGTCAAGCGCACTTACAGCAGGGAGGGTCGTGGCAATCACGGGGTGCTCGTCGCCGTTGAGGGAGCGCGCTATTACATGACCTCCAAGGAGGACATGTACAATCACTTTCTCGAAAAGCATGCGTACTGGAACAAAAGGAGTAACCAGTATGATAAGGACGTGGGCATTCACGTGGGCTACACGACCTTCTGCAAATACGCGCCCGATTGCATCAAGGGCAAGTGGAAGGAGAGGAACCTGTGCGCGTGTGAGAAGCACGTCACCATGCAGTCGGCCATGGGGGCGTGGACCAAGCACTCCAATGCGAACCACGGCAAGAACTGCAAGTGTGGCGCGGAGTGTGCGGGATGCTCCAAGTACAGAGAGCCGGACGGTACTTGCGGAATGTGGAAAGCCATTCACTCGACGGACTGGATCAAGCACTTTCACTGCCCGGTGTCCGCCGAGACTGACGGCAGGGATAACGGGCTGCGTGAAGGGGGCGGAATGGGCGGGGGGATGGAAGAGGGGGAGGGGGAAGATGAATGGCGGGGACGGGACCTGGAAGACCTCGACATTTCTGAGAGGCTGGTGGAGGACGAAGATGGGGTGCCGAGGACGGAGAGGGTTCACCGCATACTGAAGATGGCGTGTGTGGAGGGGTTCTGTCCTGAGGAATCATGCGGCATCCATAATAACTGGGTGCAGTGTGATCGGGACAAGAATTCCACGGAGATTCTGAATTGGTTCAAGTTCGAGATGGTGGAGCAGACTGTGACCCGACGGGTGAATGTGAGTTGGTTTCGATTTTATTTCTCCGTTAATATGTTGTTGACTTTTTTTTTTGTGACCTATAGCTGCAGCGAGACCCTTTGTGAGTTGCAGTTATCTTATCGAAATGCGATTTTATTGCAAATCGAAACTGTCTGCGGACCTTTGCGAAACAGGGCGAGACCGATGGCAGGGCGGCGAAGAAGGTGAAGCGGCCCGAGCAAGTCCAAATGAGGTCCACCCCAGCTGAGCTGCGGGACGAGATTCTTAAGATGTGGGACAAGTTCACCGTGCACTGCTTTACGGCCTGGTCGCAGGCGGATACAATCAAGGATCGGGAGAAGAATCTGAGAGAGGGGGACGTGCTCGTGCACGGCGACTGGGCCGAGAACTACGAGAACAGCAGCTACGTCCAACTGCAGTCGCAGTACTTCCACAAGCGCAGCCACATCCTGATGCCCATGATCGTGCGTTATCGGCTCAACGGCGAGCTGGAAAAGCGCGTCTTCTTTTTCCTGGGGGATTCCAGTATCAAGCGGGGCGAGCGCGCACTCGTATACGCTCTTCGCAAGATTCTGGAAACCCTGCGGGTAGAAGTAGGGGTAGAGGTGCGAAACCTGTACATGTGCTCGGACAACTGCGCGGTGCAGTTTAAGTCCAGGTACGTGATTAACCAGATTAACGGTCTGCTCATGGGGGATCCCGACCTGCAGGCCTTTGAGTTCCACTACATGGGGGAGCAGCATGGGAAGGGGGAGGTGGATGGTCAAGGAGCGAAGTGCAAGTGCGTCTTGAGGGAAATGCAGAGGATTCCCGAAAACCAGCACATACTTGAGACCCACCAGCTAGTCGCCTACTTGAACCAGAACTGGCAGGGCGGCAAGACATCGAGCAGGGAGTCGGCCCGCGCGCGGGCCGAGAACGTCACTCGCCACTTCTTCCTTTTACCCCCGGTACGGAATTTGTGTTATTTCAGGTTTTAAGACGTCAACTGCCGCTGTTCTATAAAAATTCAAACCCAATAAAGGTATCTCTGCAGAGAGACCCTATATACTGTCATGGGTTGCTTTTCTTTTAGGTATGAAATTTCGCTTGTTCTTCGGTATGAAGGGGTCTCTCTGCAGCTATACCCTGTGTCGAATTTCGATCACTTGATATCTTGTCGTACGTTGTTATTATGATTCGAATGGGGTCTCTCTGCAGCTATACCCTGTGTCGAATTTTGATCACTTGATATCTTGTCGTACGTTGTTATTATGATTCGAATGGGGTCTCTCTGCAGCTATACCCTGTGTCGAATTTTGATCACTTGATGTCTTGTCGTTAATTTTTTTTTTAAGGGGTCTCTCTGCAGCTATACCCTGTTTTATTGGTTTTTGGTCAATTTTGCTAATTTGAACGGTATTCTTTTTGTCCTAACTATTTGATGACAGGACGTCGAGTCCGGCCGACGCGCGGAGGTTGAGGAGGTGCCTGGCATCAAGAAGGCGCATTGGTGGCGACTGGACAAGTCCGACCCTGGCCTTTTGATGATTAGGCGCTATTCCTGCTACTGTCCGCCCTGTTTGGCTGGGCGGTTTGAGGGATGTCTAAGCGAGTGGTCGTTTATCATCGAGTTCAATGATGCAGGAAGCTCGATGAAAACTGTCCGTTTGCTGCCACCGAGCCAGCCCAACCCTCCGGTTCGCATGGTGACGCGGGGGGAGCAGCTGAAGGACAAGCGGGAGGCGATGGGCCGGCAGATGAGACTCCACGACTATGTGGCAGTTCCATCGGACAAGGACACGGATCACGATCCCATCCACCCGTTCTGGTTGGCTGAGGTTGTAAGCGAAGCCGGGCCGATCGTGTTAGACGAGAACTTCGAGAGGTGGGTCGAGGGCCGGAACGGACGGGAGAAGGAGCTGTTCCTCGCCGGGAACGGCATTCTTCCCGTTCGGATTTGGAAGCGGGATAAGCATGACCCCCTGCATTTCACGCTCAACGTTGAGGATTGGCCACCGTCACGCCAGCCCGAGCTTGTGAATTGCTATCTCTGCGTCGCTCCGGCTCTCCGGCTAGAAGCACGCGTGCGCAGCGACGGAATGTGTGCCGACATCAGGATGAGCAAGGAGCTCGACAAGTGGCTTACTACGCTGGTGATCAAGGATGAAGCCCCGGAGGGGCCGGCACCGACTTAAACAAGAAATTGGGGTCTCGCTGCGGGTAGACGACGCCCTAGTTTCGGCTCGTATTATATCTTTAGAGTGGGGCTTCAGTAGGGTGTAAAAAGGTGGCCGCATATATTGTATATATTTTTCGAGATCTTTCTGTGGTCAAGTTTAAGGGTAGTTGATAATTTTTTGCGGCCTTCAATTAACAGTTATTTTTTACTGCAACATAATTTTATGCTGTATATTTAAATAATGATAAGGATTTCGATATTTTTTTGCACAATCTATTCGACATTTGTTTCTGCATGTCGAGAATTTATTGCTCCACCCCCACAAAAAAAATCGTTCCGGAACTGTTCGAAGCGAATAGCACTGACAGGATTCGAACCCGGGTCCACCTTAATGTTCGGAGTGAGGTAGGCCAGCCATCATGTTCCGCACTCAAATCTGGCTCGGGTCCGATCCCTTCCATTGCTCTTCGCTTCGAACAGCTCCGGAACAAGTTAGGTGTGGGGTTGGAGCAATAAATACTTATTTGCCGGGCGCAGTTGTCATTCCGCCTAGTACAATTGCGTCACTAGTACAATTTTTGTCTGGGTACGGTACGAACCAATAACGCAATATTTAGTATCTAATCGCCGCTGCTCTTGCTGAATTTTATCCGGAAGCTGAAAAAGGTGTCCGGTGAAGCGAATACTAGTGACTGGTGGTCGTGCCCTTCCATTACTCCTTATCGACAAATTTTGGGTTCTACCTGCAGTTATAACCCTTGCGCGTCTGGCTGTCGGGGTCACCAATTTCCTGTCGATTGCAAGCAGCCAACCTTGCCGAAATTTAACACTGTCACAAATGGAGCAGAGCAATATTTTCGGTTCTCAGCATACCTATGTGATGGTCGACAAAAATGAGCACGCTGCAAACATCAGAATTGATGTAGAGTTGCTCGGACCTTCTGCACAGTGGGGTGCAGGTGTCATTGCGTTCGGCAATGGCATGATCGATCTGGTGCCACCCGATTCAGATTTGAACCCTGCTTACCAATGCGTGCCTGACAATCAGGCGAGAGTGGTGGTGGAGAGCACGGAAATTCCGGGCTCTCCCAATGTATCAATGATGCGCCTGAGGGCCGAGGCCCAGCAGGAGTTCCTGGCTGCTGCGGAGAACGGCGGGGCCAAGTGGAACACCAAAATGTATACAGGCGAGCCTCCCAACTACAGGGGAGACCAGTACCAGGGAGTGTACTCCTTCGGCGATTTTGACATCGACGGATGGGGCACCTTTTTCTAGGCGCAATGCCTAAGTTGTCAAATACTCCGACAATGTCAAAATTGCGAATGATAAAATTACGGACATGTGCACATATATGTACTGATTCAATAAAAAATTTCGGCAATTTTGTTCCCGGCATTGATAATCAAAAGCTGCTAGCAAGCCAAGGACTTCAAAAGTGGCAATAGATCGATGTAGGTCGTCGATAAACTTGTCTAGTCGTCATATTTCGGTCGCAAAATTCGTGCGTGGCCTGCAGGCATCGGACAAAGTGCACGCAACAGCAGGAGTCGGTTGAGTTCGAAGCACGGCAGACACAAAATTTCGGCGCAAAGTCCGTCGGGCGAAAAATTCGCTCGGCTGCCAAATTTTCGGCAAGAATTTCGGCGCAATGTCCGGTTTTCGGACGATTGAAATTAGCGTTTTTTTCTTGCAAAAATCTACCCCATTCCGCGTGGGACCACCCGCTTGACGATCCGGGGTAGGGCGGGGTTGCTCCACCAGCGGCGGTGGTCATGGAGGTGCGCCCACGCCATGCCGATCCGTGTCGTCATGTCGTCCTCGCAGTCGGGAAGCCAACTGCCGAGCAGCTTGAAGCGGCCTGAAGGAGGGTAGTTGACCTCGGTGTCGTCTAAGAGGCGGAGTGTGGGTGGGGGCCCTGCCATGCCGAGGGCCAGGGCCTCCGTTTTGGGGCTGATTTCTAGACCAACCGCCCGAGCCTCGAGCGCCAGGCAGTCCAGCCAAAGTTGGGCAGACTCCGGCTTCTCGATGAGCGTGATGTCGTCGGCATAAATGAGGTCAGCTAGTAAATTCAGCTTGTTAGTCGGCCCCCCTTCCCCAAGCTCGTTCGTGATCGCTAGGCCAGGGGCACGGCCTGCAATGCTAGCAAAGCGAGCACGTGCCTGGCGCATAACATAATCCACTACAATAATAAACAGGTACGGCGACAGGACGCAACCCTGCCAGACGCCGGTCTGCAGTGGGCATGGCGGGGTAATGCCGTGTTGAGTGCGCACCGAAGTGGTGGACCCCTCATACAGCGTGCGGATGACGGTAATCAGGGGAGTGGGGACGCGAGCGCGAGCAAGTACAGCCCATAATAGAGCGTCCCAGAGGACAGAATCAAAAGCCTTGATGAAGTCGACGAAGATCAGGATGGCGGGAAACTCACCAGGTTGCAGGAGAGCGATTTCCTCGAAGAGGCGACGCGCGACGAAGATGGCCATGACGGTGTTGCGCCCAGGACGGAAGCCCATTTGACTTTCCCCAAGGTGACAGTCGAGAGCAGAACGAAGGCGGTTGAGGATCATGCGCATGAACAACTTAAGTGCGGCGCTCTGGATGCAGACTCCTCTGTAGTTGGCGGGGTCGTCAGGGGAACCTTTGTTTTTGTACTGCATAATACGGTAGCTGTGCTGCATGCCACTCAGGAATCGGCGGCGCGTCGGCAAGCAGGATCCGGTTGCAGACGTCAAGCAGGAACCCCGTGAGCGCCGTCAACTTAATCACCGGGGCTGGGAGCTGGTCAGGTCCAACGGCGGCATAAAAGCCGAGTTGCTTGGCGGCGGTGCTCAGCTCGAGCTCGGTGAACGGCGGGAGCTCGTTGGGGTCGGCCAGGGGTTCCGTCAGGGCTGGGTACGTGTAGTCCTGCTCAGCGGCGGGCGGCGTGGGCGGCGCAGGGACGTCCGCCGGTGCTACTGCCAGGCGTGCGGCCGCCAGAGGGCTAAGCGGCGGAGGCGGCGGGGGGGCGCCGAGCAGCCGGGACTGGGAGGAATACCACTGGTCGAGCTGCTGCTGCGGTGAGCCAGAGAGCGTCCGCGGCGCCGGCTGCGCGCCGCCGGCGGGCCGTTGGGCGTGACGCAGGCGGGTCCAGGCGTACTTGCCGTGCTGGTCCTTGAGGTGGGCGAAGTACTCGCGGACATGAAGGTCCTCCTGCTCCTTGGTCGCCTGCCGGATGGCCGAGTGGTAATCGGCTTTGAGGCGGGCGTAGCGGGCGGGGTCGCTGTTGTCGCGCAGGGCTTGCCGGGCCTGGATGACGGCGGGGAGCCGGTGCAGGCTGGTGAAGCGGGGCGGGCGGCGGGGGGCAGTAGGGCCCCGGCCGCGGGCAGCTTGTCAGCGAGGTGCCGAAGGGCCGATGCCGGGCCGGCAGCGAACAGCTGGGCGTGGCTGGCCGGGATGTCCAGCGCGTCGACGAACGCCTCTGCGGCGCGCTTGTGGGCGCGTTTTTCAGGGAAGTCCTCCAGAGCGTCGTCAGATTTCTCGAGCAACTGAAGTGTGCGCAAATCAGGGGTGCCACGTGCTTACGAAAGGGCGAGGGGAATCGCAGGCGGATGCGGGCGGTGACGATGCGATGATCGGAGCGCACCAGGGGGATCACATGCGAGCGAGCAGCTAGTACAGATCCTTGATGACGCTTGCGCATTACAACATAGTCAATGCAGCGTTCAGTGCCAGTTGGCGAGGTGTGTGTGACCAAAGCATCTGGACTATGTGGAAAGCGAGTGTTGGCAGTGACCAAATCGCATGTCGTAAGCAAATCAGCAAAAAGTTCAGTGTTGGCATTGGAGACCGTACCGTTGGGGGCGTGCTGACATCCGCCAGTACCCGGTGGTAGCGTGGCGTTGGCGTCCAGCAGCAGAGCGAGGTAGTTGCGACCAGGGATGCCGTTCGCCAGGTTCTCCAGCGCTGCAAAGAAGTCCTTGCGGTCTTGTTCTGGGTGGCCGGAGTGGGGTGCGTAACCAACGCCCACCGGCGTAGGTCGAGTGGCCCTCCATCGAATGAAAAGTGGCCACGAGGAGCCGAGCGTTGACCATGCAGCTGGGGTTCGCCCATGTGGCGTACGGCGAGCGGGGAGCAGAGGAGACCGACGCCCCCGTTCCCGGTGCCGTCGCCGCCTCCGTAGTAGAACCGCCAGCCGTCGATGTCGTCAGCAACAAGGGCAGTTGATCCGCGGGCCGATGCAGTGCGCCTGTGTTCTTGGATTCCCAGGATGGCGATATTATTGTCGATGCAGAAACCAATAAGATTGGAGACTCGATGGCACTGACAGTCGTCACTGCGCAGGCAGTGACAGCGGTCAGCGTCGGGCTGGAGCGTGCGGGCGTTGAAGGTGGCGATGACCAAGGGCGCGCGTTGACCGAAAAGGGGGGTGCAGGCGGGGGTGGGGGCGGAGATGGAGCAGGGTGGTGATGGGGGTGGGGGTGGAGGTGGTGGGGGCGGGTTGGGGACTTATGCTTTCTATCACCGTTTCGATTCTTCCTGCCAACGCGTCGAGGCGACGCCGACGGTTGGCTCGGGTGGCCAGGTAGAATGAGTCTGCGTCTGCACGCATAAGAAATGCGTGCAGTCTGAGGAGGTTTCGGAGGCGGCCGCGTGAGGCGGGGCGAACCTGGCTCACTGCCGACCCGGTGCTCTCTCTCCGACAGCCCGAGGGCTGCGAAGGCAAAGGGGCGGGAAGGGGAGTTAGGCAGATCCCACTGCTAAAGCCGCGGAGCCGCGGGGCCGCGAGCGTCGTCATTGATCGGAGAGAAGGGTTCGCAGCGCGGGCTCCGGCTCAGGTGCAAAGCGAACGAATTTATTAGGGGGACGGCCAAGCCTGGCAGCCATACCTGCGCTGAAGTTGCCCTGGCGGATCCCCACACGTGCTGGGGAGCAGGTGACCGTCGATGCCGGTGGCGATGGCGGTGACGGCGGGGGCCGAGCAGGGGGCTGGGGCGCTGGCACGGCGGTATCCATGGGGGTCGCCGTCATTGGAGGAAGGTCCTGGCCGTTAATGCGGACGATGAAGACGCCATTAAAGAGGCGGGCATAGATGCTGCACCGTAGTTGCGGGTTGGCCTGCTTGGCTGCCCGAGCCTCGTGGACCTCCGGCCGGTTCAAAGCGGCAGCCCGGGCCTCAAGCTGCTCCGGGGTATAGTAATCGTCGATGCTCAGTTGGGTATCGTGGAGGTTCCGGCGGGCCTTCTGCACCTGCAGTTTGTCCTCCTTGCGGTGGAATTCCACCAAGACAGGGGCGGTGGGGCAGCCGAGCCGTCGTGCCGTTTTGATGACGACGCTTTGGGCCACGCCGAGCTTCCCCAGGAAGGGGTCGCCCCGGAGGTAGGTGCCCAGGCGTGCATCGTTGACGTTCGAGGGGACGCCACGTACCACAATACTGCATGAGCGAATGGGTTCGTGCATAGCATCCCTTGTGCTGGCCTTGACGGCTGTTTTGATTTCGTTGATGAGCTCCGTAGGGTTCTGAAGCGTGGCGGCATAGGTGGTCTTGGCAGGAGTTATGGAGGCGGCAAGTTGTTGCTGGAGCTGGTGGAGGAGCTGCTGCTGCTGCTGCAGCCCTGCGGCAATGTGGGTGATGGCGGAGTGGATGGAGGTGTCGGCGTGTGAGGAATGGGCGTGGTGGGTGGCGAGGTGGTTGTGGACAGGGTTGAGGGCAGCGTTGAGGAGGGGAGGGAGGCGATCGAAGCAGGTATTGGCGACTTGCTTGGCGGTGATGTTGATGGCGGCCGCAACAGTGGGGTCGGCTCCCACGTCCAGAGTCTGAGGCCATGACAAAGCTCTCAAGGGCGCTGTCGGAAAGACGGGAGCACGTCCACCAGACTGCGAGGCAGAGGTCAGTGTCGTCGGGGTCGTCGTGGAGAAAGTCCGACAGGTGGGTAACCTGTTGGTTGCAGTCCCGGATCTCGCACTTTTTCTCGGCAGCCAGGTGCAGGATGGTGAGGGCGGCAGCTCGGGACAGGCGCATGATGGCGTTAAGGCCTGGCCATTTGCCAGGTAAAAATGCGGCAGCTTCCTCGGCAGAAAAGGCCTCCTCGCGGGTATCCATGGCAGGGTCGCTGTTCGGCGGAGCGGTGGAGTGGAGCGGCTGGATGTTGACAGTGGCGTCCGGCATAGCGTGCAAGGGTGTTTCCAATGACGCCATGGCTTCATCAGCGAGTTGGTGCAGGGCCGCGGACGCTTGTGATTGCTGGGATGAGTCGTATTCCGCCATATCGAGCTGAAAAAACAGCGATATTTGCTGGGCAGGGCGGTGCCGGTATCTTCGGAAATATTGAGCGATAGCTGTAGAAAATTATATCAGCGTGTTCGTCTTCAAAAGACGAGTCTAATGCAACCAACCCGATGAAATTTCATGGCCGGAGTCAAAAGTTATGAGCTTTCTCGTATATTGCAACAGCGATATTTGCTGGGCAGGGCGGTGGCGGTATCTTCGGGAATATTGAGCGATAGCTGTAGAAAATTATATCTGCGTGTTCGTCTTCAAAAGACGAGTCTAATGCAACCAACCCGATGAAATTTCAAGGCCGGAGTCAAAAGTTATGAGCTTTCTCGTATATTGCAACAGCGATATTTGCTGGGCAGGGCGGTGCCGGTATCTTCGGAAATATTGAGCGATAGCTGTAGAAAATTATATCAGCGTGTTCGTCTTCAAAAGACGAGTCTAATGCAACCAACCCGATGAAATTTCATGGCCGGAGTCAAAAGTTATGAGCATTCTCGTATATTGCATTCCGTCACATCATATTGGGACCAAATCATATATCATTGTCAGTGGATGCGGTGTTCAAACTGGGCTGGGACCACTAGGTCGGCCAGCAACATCTGGATGTAGTTCGTGGCATGTTTCCCTACCCTTTTGGGAATGCCCTCGGGGCCAGGCCAGGTCAGAATATGCCGCCCTGGCTGGCCAAGCCGCTGGGGGCCTGCCAGACCAAGGTCTCCTGCTCTTTTTTAAAAGGTCTCTTTCATAACTACTACCAAATCCACCCACCTCATCCCATGCATTCGTTTCCCTGAGGACTTATGCTCACGTGACGCAGTAAAGTGTAAATGAATTAATTGATCTCACGGCGGTCTGCCCGAATCCGGGTACTGGCATCCGTATGGCCGTCGCAAGCAATTTTTTGGCGCGAAATAATCGATCTGGTTCGGACATCTCATCCCTTGGATGCTACATGTGACTGCCGCCACCGCCACGTGGGCATGATCCT
>RPFO01001082.1:0-26089 GCA_009746045.1 Mesostigma viride | reverse complement strand
GCAATATAGGGTTCATAAATTTTCATATATAAAACATCATTCCATAAACAATGCTGTCATGCCCAAATTAAATCAATAGTCATCTTCTTCAGAACTGCTGTCCGAGGGGTTGCTTGCATCAACATCATCTTCTGATGACATAGTGTCATCCCCACTAGTGTCGCAATAGTTCACAGCTTTACGCTGCCTTCCACTGGCCCTCTTTGCCATAGGGACCTCCGCAATTACAACGGTGGGCTGGCTAGGTCCAGCATCTGTGGGAGCACCACGCTTGCGGCTGCGCCCTCGAGCAGGTGCCTTGCCAGCGCGGCGCACCACGTCGCCATCACCTACGTCTGCCGCTGCCACCTTCTTCTTCTTCTTGGACCCCTTCTTCTTGCCTTTCTTCTTGCCACCAGGCGGTGGCATCGGCTCACCCTCCTCAATCACTTCAAACTGCGGCATGGTGGGGAAATCTGCTGCCACGCTGTGATACACATGGTTACTGAGGGCAGATTGCGCCTGGTGTGCCATGCTCCATGGCAGTTTGGCAGGGATTACCACCATTTCGGGAGCATAGCATTCATCGACGACATACCCAACTGAGCTCACTGCACCTGGCAACACAAGGCACGACGACCTGGGGGCCTTTGCGCTGCTGATGACCACCAACCTCTCCTGGGGCAGGTGAGCGACATGAAGGCGATCAAAAAGCTCCACCTTCAACAACAGCTGCCATTCCCAGCCACCTCGTGGGTACTCTAACCTGGCCTTCAGAATGTGTGTGATCAAACCAAAGTCTACACCGCCCGGGCCATGCACCGCAACTCCCGCATTCTTGTGCCGCTTTCCCTGGGATTGGTCCGCAGCCTCCGTGCGGTAGTTGAACCCGTGGATCCTGACTTTGTGGAAAGAATCCGCGTAGCGCTTCACGCCCCCACACGCCGCTACAATGACTTGCGGCACAAGCGGCGTCAGGTTTAATGATGCCCATGCCAGCACGTTGAACGTTGTGTCAGCACAGCGATCTCGCCTGCATTCAAACAAACGCACACCGATAACCCAGCAAAGAGTATTATTATTAAGTATTGGTTATTAAAAAAAAAAAACAGATACAACACAGGACGCTTTTACTGGCGGCAAGATCATGGCACCCGGATGGGTAAAACCAAACAAACTAGATATTAATTACTAGGGCTGGCTTTGTGACAGTAAAACATGATTGCATGGCTAATCCCAAGGCGCCTTTCAATAGGACTGAATTAAAATAACCAAAGCAGACGGCGTAAGTAGCATTTGCAAAAAACAAGGCTCACCAGTAGGCCTCGTCGCCATTCGCAGGGTCGCTGTAATCAGCCTTGGGAAGGGCATCTTCTACCAGCAAATCCCTTGCCGCCGTCATCTCGTCCTCAGAAAACCGGTACCCGTCTTTCACCGAGCGCTTGCCCAGCTCGATGGTGCGCGACGGATCATTGGTGAGAAGGTCCCACACATAGTGCTTGGTCTTTACCTGCATTGGAAAAAAACATGATAAGCACACCAAGCAAAAATACAGAAGGCATTCAATTTAAAGAGCACTTTCCTTGAAAATGAGAGTGAGTAGAAACATCAAGGTTTTACACAAGGAGAGTTTCCATGCTGAATGAAATGAGCCATCATTGCTTCATGTAAATGCAGAATTACAAACTCAAGGTGCTATACATCATGTACACACACAAGAAAGAAGTAAAGACCTTCAAATAAGAAACAACTTACTCCGGTGGCTCGATGCTGGAAGTAGGATAGCAGCGTCAGCACCTCGAAGTTGACGAAGGACTGGCCCATGGAGTGCTCAACATTGAGTGCAGACATGTGGCCAGAAACCGCTGTGTTCATGCATCTCTCACCCCACGCCATGGACCTACCGTCAGGGAGACCGACATTTGAAATCTGCCCCGCCAAATGTGTCGCTGCGTGAACCGACCTGGACATTTCGGATGCGGGCAGAACACGCTCAAGTGCAACAATTGACCTCAACATAGCCCTACCTACCTCGTCCAGTTCGTACTGAGTGAAGACCCTACCGCTAAAGATTGAGTCCCATGCTGCAGACGTTTCCAAAAAGGCAGCTCTTGCGTCTGCGTGCAGGCGGCCTCTAAGCAAAACAGGTAAGCGCTTCGAAAACAATTCTAGCTTGTCATGAGTCTTGGCCTTTCTCTCTGGCTTGCCATTGGCCAGCAGCCCCACAATATCACCCGGGAAGCAGTCGGGCAGGCTGTCCTTCATTCGGCGCTCCAGGGCTGCGTGGGAGACAAAAAAAAAAAAACAGTCAAACCCCACAAGTGTAAGTCAGTGGCAAGTCTTGATGCAACATGGAGAGTGACAAGTCGAACGTTTACTGTACTGCAATATGCACTGTTCACATTGCACTGAAAATGTGAGAAGACCCTAAACGCGTGCGAAAGGAAAACTGAACCACAACCAGAGAAAGAAAAATTGCGAAACTAAATAATTGCACTTGAATCAAATACCTATAAAACAGTTGGGAGAAAAAAGCAAACACTCACCAATAACTTCAGCCTTCTCTTGCGAGGTGAGCTGGCAGGGTGGATGCAACCCCCGCCTCCTGGTTGTTGTCTTGATTGTGCCATCCATGGCAGTGGTGGTTGTCACGGTCTTCTCCATGTGCAGCTCCGGGTTCAGGTTCATCTCCTTCAGCCGATCCCGAATGGCGTAGGTCAAACCTTCCCCTGGCAGCAGATTTAAGGAAAACAAAGCCATACAAGCGCAAATGCATACCAATGTTAGTAATACTTAATACACACACTGAACCACAGCATGTAATAAATCCTAATGGAATTCTCCTTAAATACAAAATGTTGAAAAGGAAAAAAACAGCGACAAACACTAGTGACACAACACTAGACAGCACCGCACTTACCGCTAGTGGAGTTGGCGACTCGCAAGAGGTTGTTCGCCCCCAGGTGGAACTCGTCGATCAGGTGCCGTTGGAGGAGTTGAGGCCAGTACGGCAGCCTGCAAAAGGGCTCCGGCTCCCGGCCGTTGTTTCTGCAGTGCTCTACATAGGTTTCCATCGTCATGTCGGGCGGCGCCTCCTTGTCGTTGCCACCGCGACGGGGGTCATCAGCTGGCAGCAAGGTCTCATGCCCAAGAAAAACAATGCGCCCTTGGGAAACATAGGTGCCCTTCCAAGCAGGGCCGTGCACAAGGCAGCCGTCGTACCCGGAGTCTGGCATATTTACCATCTTACCAAACCCCGGGTAGTCGTGAACAGTAAACAAAAGCAGTGCTTGAATCTTTGCCGGGTGGAGCCCACCATGCTCATCATCATCCAACACATCACAAATGAAAAACCCATCCCACATCTTCACCAGCTCATCTACAATCAGGTCAAGAAAAATGTGCATATTCTTTGGGGCCTTACCTTTCTTGTTCCCTCCCACCAGAAGCACCATTGGGCAGAAATGTTTGTTAATGAAGACCCATTCAGGCAGGTTCAAGATTGCACAGAAACATGGCCAGCTGGAGTGCTGGTCCATGTAGCACCTAGGACATACTCCATCAAAACAAAGCGCTAAAAAAAGGAAGCGTGGGTCAAGCCGAAACTGAGGGAACAATCTCTTGACGTGCAGCATCGCTCGGGTATCTGCACGCAATTATACAACAGGGAGGTGGGTAAACGGGACGGCCGAAGTGCGGGCGGCACAACCGAATGTTATAATATGCAGCAAAATCACCACAACATATGCAGCATGAGTTGGGTGAACCGTATACAGCCAGCCAAAAAGCACGTGCAGAAAAGAAATCGACAAGGACGCCTTTTACCTTTAATTCCGTGGACTTTCCGGTTTGGGTCTTCTTCGTCTTGTTTGTTTTCAGTTTCTCCAGCATATCGTAATGCCTTGGACATCTCGGGTATCCTAAAAAATCCGCGGAAACGATTTATAAGAGGGAAGTATCTAACTTGGCGATGTGCCCTTCTTGTTGTTACTGTCTCTCCATTTCTATCTTCGTATTGTTCATATCTATTGTTTTTACATACTGGGCAGGTCTGGACTTCTTTTGTTTTGTATATATATTTTTCACAGGGGCACGCGTCATATACACGCATATCTAACCCTAAACCCTTCATGACTTTCTTGGCTTCTTTTACACTTTCTGGAAGAGAATTACCGGCTGGCAGAACTTTGCTGATGAAAGTGAATACCTCATCCGCTAGGGCAGCCGATGCAGAATGCCTGCCGAGTATAGACAAGAGTTCCAACGCGCTAGCTATGGCAGTGTTACTGGATCCTGAATAAAGTGGTGTGTCTGCTGATATTTTGCCTACTGTAGCTGCGAAGTTTCTGGCAAACGCTTTTGCATCCTCCTCCCCGGTACCAGGCAGATGATCGTCCCCCTCCTGTAAAAAATCATCTATGCTACAGTTCAAATCCGCCATTGTTAGTATTCAGGAATAAATAAGACAGTAAATGTAAAGTCACGGAAGGCCCCGCGTCAGACTTGATGCGAAATCGTCGAAGCCACAGCAGACCTCAAAACGAACGCGTTGTTTAAGTTGCGCGGTGCTCCCTCTGTCGGTAGGTGCCGTTTGGTGCCGCCGCGTGAATCGCGCGGACGCGTCAACACACTGCGGCTGACGTCGATGAGTGCCAACCGACGGCTTGGGTCACTTCTCTGGAGAACTTAAGGTAAGTTAAGTTAATGCAGACCAGTGGTCGCACGCGTTGGGAACCGGCCAACGGCTCTCCTGCAAGACAAAAAAAAGCGGGATACTGCATGAGTCGTCGGATCGGTGCAGATGGACGGTCAAGATTTCAAGATGATGTATGCGTTCAATTTGCCGCGTCCACTGAAAGGAGTCGTTGTTGCCATGGAGCCGCAAACACAGGCGGCCGACGCATTGACCCAGGTTCCAACTTTTCTACCCAACCGCCGTTGGGTAGTTACATGGCAGCAGAGCAGGATGGGCCTTACATGGCCACAGAGGAAGAGTGGCGCTCATTCCGTGTTAACAAGATCAGCGAGGAAGTCCCTTTGCCATTTGTCGCCGAGAGTAACCGGCTGGCAGTCCTCCGCAGCCAGATAGCGGTGCTATCGCGGAGGTACCTTCACATTGGGGACCCAAAAGCTAAACAAGATGCTGCGTTAGTTGCCGCAGTTGTCGATAGACTGCTAAAAATATGCGATTTTGCGGGGGCATTAGCAAACTCAGTTTTTGAGTCAGCAAAGCGGAGGTACGAGGAATTGCATAAAGTGGACCCCGCGAAGGCGGGCAAGGCTCCGGTATTCCAGCCGGCGCGGAAATTTGTAGCCGCCGAGCTGTCTCGATACTTGTCGAATTCGAAGTACAAGGCAAATAGCGGGAAGCGCGGCGTTCGCAACCCGGACGAGGGGGGTGCCTTGGCCAACCTAACCAACCTGGACACGCCAAAGGTATAGCTAAGCTCTACATTGGACTTATTCAACTGAATGCTTTTCTTTTCCCGATGCAAAGGCAACCGAACTTCATGCATGCAATATTTTCTGATCCGGCACCATTAGTATTGGAGTAAAATGTGTACTTGCCGCTAGCTTCGACGTCAAGTTCCTTCTTTTAATTGATTTGCTTGTCTTTGTCCTCACAATCGTCGTATCACTCGCACGATCTTAGGTGAAGGTCGGGGTGCCAAAGCCCAAGATGGCGAATCCCAAGCAACACAAGACTCACCTCGAGCCACAAGCCCCGGCCAAGGTAGGTTACGGCAAGAAAGCATTCTGGCTACTAGCTTACTGTATGTCGTCCGCAAAGATTGTTGCTTTCCACTCTCCATGCTCGTGACCATGTTCTTTTTAAACCGTGGGCATTCACGCGCCCTTATATAAATCTGGTTAAGAAATGCTACAGTGACTGACAAGCCTATAAAAAAATTTTAATACATGTAATCCATGCCAGCACCCCACCCCATTTATTTTTGCATGCCAGCACCCCACCCCATTTATTTATGCATGCCAGCACCCCACCCCATTTATTTATGCATGCCAGCACCCCACCCCATTTATTTATGCATGCCAGCACCCCACCAACCTGTTACGCCCGCCTTAAGGCGGCGGGCTCCGCTTTGCCTTTGCCATTTTCAAGCGCCCCCATGTCAGATGAGCAAATAGCTCAAGAAATCACGTCCTCTAACTATTGTACCTAGTTGGTTGTGTCCGTTTCCCCGAAATTGTGGCATGCGCAGGTCGAGAACACCCTGACGCCCCAGGAGCAGGAAATCGCGCTCCTCCGGGCCAGGCTCGCTGCACTTGAGCAATCTACAAAGCCGGCCTCAGCTTCAGAACAGTCGGTCGTCTATATCATGGCGCCGCCCCCTGTGCCACCAAGGAACCCTGTCCTTGCCGTGGCCGCTTCCCCATCGGCCACGTCGGCTCCCCCCGCCGCAGAAACCGCGGCGCCGGCAGCCAAGGCCGCGGCGCCGGCAGCCAAGGCCGCGGCGCCGGCAGCCAAGGCCGCGGCGCCGGCAGCCAAGGCCGCGGCGCCGGCAGCCAAGGCAGCGGCGCCGGCAGCCAAGGCCGCGGCGCCGGCAGCCAAGGCCGCGGCGCCGGCAGCCAAGGCCGCGGCGCCGGCAGCCAAGGCCGCGGCGCCGGCAGCCGAGGCCGCGGCGCCGGCAGCCGAGGCCGCGGCGCCGGCAGCCGAGGCCGCGGCGCCGTTCATTCCAAAGACGCAGAAAAACAAAGTAGAGAAGAAAGCTGATGTGCCGCCAAAGAAACTCAAGAAGGAACGGGAGCCCCAAATAAAAAAGGAACGCGGTACCCCCCTCGACCTGGGCCTTGGTCACTTTCTGCCGCAGCTCAGCCGCGTGGCCACCATCCGAAAGGATGCCCAGCCGAAAATCGGGATGTTCATCGCCGTGCGGTTTCTCCTAGAGGACCCTAAGAAGGACCAGGATGAGTGGATCTGGGAGTTTGGTAAAGTCTGCTCCATCAACAAGAAAAGGAAGATCCCACACTCAATCCTGTTCGTCGAGCATGACGGCGCAAGCAAGACTTACGAGCTCGCCCTCAACGACCTCCCCCAAGACGAGAACAGCAAGGAAATATGTGCTTGGGTGGCTCTTGATGGAGTGTACCCCGAGGACATGACGGCGTACCGAGTCCTCAAGCGGTCCCAAGCAGCCGTGAAGGCTGCTGCCTCTGTGGACCCCAACAACATGCAGGATCCGGTGAAAAAGAGACAGGTGGAGGAGTCCGCGCAGCAGGTGCCTGTGAAGCGTGCGAAGGGAGTTGTGGCTGGGGCTGCGGTGCAGGGCAGCGAGGCAAAGGCAGGGACAAAGGTGGTAGTCACCACGCCTGCTGTGGAGAAAGCCAAGGCGGAGGTTGCCACGGCGGCGGCGGCGCAGGCCAAGGCGGAGGTCGCCACGCCGGCAGCGGCGCAGGCCAAGGCGGAGGTCGCCACGCCGGCAGCGGCGCAGGCCAAGGCGGAGGTCGCCACGCCGGCAGCGGCGCAGGCCAAGGCGGAGGTCGCCACGCCGGCAGCGGCGCAGGCCAAGGCGGAGGTCGCCACGCCGACGGTGCTGTCGGTTGCGCCTGCTAAACTGGAATTCAGCGACGTGGATATGGAGCTCGAGCCGGATTTGAAGGAGGCAGAGCGAGAACTGGCCAGGCTAGAAGCCCTCCTAGCAAAACAAAAGGCCCTTGTTCGCGCCCGGCAGCAGGGTACTGCGACTATGGACATCTCGACGGCAACGGGGATGACATCGGTAAGTATACCTTTTTAGTCGTGCCTAAAAATAAGTTGTTTGCATCTTGCATGCATGCCATATTGTTGTTCATGTAATCATGGTAAATTATGTTGGCTGATTAGGTTTTGTTGTTTTTCCCCCTATGATTTCTGAAATTTTGTTCCGCTATAAAAATCGCCATTTATTGATAGCATCTTTTTTCTGCAATTAAGTTTTCCTGAACATGATTTAGTTGACTTCCTTGTATGCCTCTTACTTGCAGGTAAACTGGACCGCCTTCGAAGAACAACGTGGTGGGAGGACTGACACTGACGACGCCGATGACGATACCATGTCATCGGCGTCGTCAGTTGCATCACCATCCAAGGTTAGCTGCACTGCTTTCATTTGGGGGGGAATTATAGGTGTCATGTTTTTGGCATTTGAAGGTATAGATGTTTATCTGCAAGGGCCTGTTTTTTTTTCCCCTCTTGCATGCATGGATGTGTGGAATTGTATGTTGCTTGGTTTGATTTGCCATACACATTTGCTGCATGGATTGTTAGGTGGTGATGAGCTCAAGATCATTGTAGAACGCTTACATCTATGTCAAGGATCTGATTTCTTTTCCTCTTGCATATATTGTGTCGGTTTGCTTGATTTCTTGCAGGCACCACGAGAATAAAAAGTCAGCATGTGACGCCCTGTCGAGCGGCCCGCGATGTTAGCTAGCTGCCATATAGTATTTGATGAAAGGCATTGAATGCCGAAGATGTCATAACGCCATTACAGACTGCATGTGTTGAACAGGCATTGAATGCCGAAGATGTACATAACGCCGTAACAGTGTTGAATAGTTGAATCAACGGACCCGTTCTTGCAGCTGTAAACATTAAAATTATTCAAACATTTAATGAAAAAATCATGATTGTTCGTGCTGTTTTGAACAGCGGTTGTTACTGGCACTGCCTGCATGTGCATGGCTGCCAGCATATTGCATTATGGGTGTGTTTTTCAGCGCTGTGTTTTCTCACTTTTCTCACTTTTCTCACGTCCTGTTTTTCTCACTTTTCTCACTTTTCTCACGTCCTGATTTTCTCACTTTTCTCACGTTTCACACCTCCCGTTTTTCTCACTTATCTCACGTCCTGTTTTCTTGAGATTTTTCTCACGTTTTTCCCCTTTTTTGACCTTTTTGGGGCAATCTCACCCGGGTGAGAAACGTGTTTTCTCACCCATTCTCACCCCATTCTCACCCTTTTTTCTCACCTTTCTCACCCATTCTCACCCATTTCTCACCCTTTTTCTCACCTTTCTCACCCTTTTTCTCACGATTTCTCACCCATTCTCAAAGCCGAGTTCCTAGTGTAGCTCTATAATAACCTGACCAACCCCGCATTCCTCAAAGTAGCACTTGTTGCCTATTCTCATTATGCGAATCACTTGATTAGGAACTGCTTCACGATTGCTATTATTGATCGAGATGAGATTAAGAATGATTGAGATCAATAAATAAGGGTGGTTTTACCGGATTAGGATACATTTGCACGGCTTCAAATGTATCCTAAATGCACCATTGGCAAACATGGTTTCTGGACATGGTCGATATCATTCATATGTTTGGCAAGCATGATATGATCATGCTTGCCAAAGATGTTGTCTCTTTTCATATTTCACACATATATTATCGGCCTCGGCGTGCCATGCTTCCACGTTTGTTGTCTCTTTTCATATATTGTAAATATGATCAATAAAATTCCAAACATGACCATGTTGGAGACTTCAAGTGGAGCATCATGATTACTGTTTTCACTATTACGTAACCCATGGTTCATGTTAACATGGCATAATGAGCAATCCTATTGACCCCATGACTAATGGTGAAGTTAATAAAGTTACATCGTGGCACGTCACTATAGCATCAAGTTGCATCATTGTGCATAAAGTAGTTTAGCACTGAGTTGGCATGCCAACACCAGGTACACTAAATAAATTAAAACCAGAATTGATAAACAACCCAGTATCCAAATACAGTATCCATATATATGCAGGTCGTACTACAGGTACAGCCACGGCTGCCACGCGGCTTCTGCAGCGATCACGCTCTTTCTCCTAGACAATTGCTCTACTGGTCCCTACAGGTCGGTCGACTTGGACCATGATGCGTCAAGAACCGTCAATTGACCGACTTAAACAAGATGTTTGTCTACATGCAGCTGTCTGCACCTAACTAACGTGAAACCGCGTGCTACCAAATATAGCGGGAAATGCATGAGTAACACATGTCAACGCACAACCGGTGGAAATCACGCGATACCAACCGCGGCAACAGTGGTGTGAACATAGCGGGCACTGCCATGCAAAAAAGCACCAGCAGCGGCATCAGTAGCAAATTGTAGTAGCGGAACAATAGCCACTACATCAATGCAACAACACATCAGCCCAGCAACACAGCAGCAGCATGACCGTAGCACAGCAGCAGCACAACTGTAGCTCAGCAGCACGGCCGCAATGCAGCAGTGCATCAACACAGCAGCACGACAGCAATACATCAGCGGCACGGCAGCAATGCAGCAACACATCAGCACAACAGCACAACAGCAGCACGGCAGCAATGCAGCAACAGTAGCATGGCAGCACAGCAGCAGCAGCAGCACATGAGCAGCTCAATGACAACAACCGCTGCTCGCGCTTCAGCAGTCGTCGTCGTCGTCGTCATCGTCATCGGCAAGGATGAGCGCTCGCTTCCGACGCCGGGAGGCGCCTGCGTTGTTGTTCTCCGCCACATCGTCGCTGGGTGGAACCATCTCGCGCAATCGAGCCTCGGCCAGGGTGATATCCGGCGCTTGCAACGCAGGGACGACCACACCGGGGCACCCGCAGATCTGTGCCTCCAGCTCGTGGAGAGGCACGCAAGAAACCGCGTCCTCCTCCCAACGGGCACCCCAGTACATGGCTACCATGTCGTTTTGCGTGTCGACAACAGCGACACGACCATGGTACCTGCCGTCCCGGCTTTCGGTGCGACCGTCCGCGGATGTCACACGCTCCGACGCCCAATGACACACGACTTGCCCTACGAGGTTGCGGCTGCCACTCTTGACCTGCAGCGTTATGCCTTCCCAGCATGCCTTCGCCATGCCGACGATGCCCTTCGAGCATTCAGCATCTTGCCACTTCACGACCGGGTGTTCCGCGTCACAGGGCACCTCCTTCAGCGCCTTTAGGCACTCCTTGGTGAGCTTTTTGTTCGCACCCAAGGAGACTGCATGGGGCGGCTGACCTCGCTTGCCCACCACTTGTGTCAAGACGAGGTCTGACGCGGTGATGATCACCGTGTGCGCCGCAGTGGTTGGCGGATGGGGCCATTGCGCAATGTCTGGGTTCCACGGGTGCCACGTGTCACGCAAATGCTTAGCGCGGTATACAAAGAGCTCAATAGAAGGTTGGCCGCCATCCTCCTTCGCAACCACCTCCTTGATGATGCCAAAGAGGACTGGAGTCCACGTGAGCTTCGAGTTGCAGAGAATACCAGCTGAAGGGTGCCAGTATAGAACAGCGGAGCCTTTCTCAACGCCTTGCATGCGCTTCAAGTAAGCGACCTTGGCTGTCATGGCCCTGTCTTCTGCCGCCCATTCCTGCTGTGTGTGGCCATCATGAAGAACTCGGTCTACCAGCGGGGTGACGCGCACCGCCTCTGCGTCGACCAACGCCATGAAGTGCTCTTCTTGCGTCGGTGGTGGTTCAGGCGCTGCATCGTGCTCACGCAGGGCGGAGATGTCCGCGCGAGATGGCCACGGCAAAGGGCGCCACTCCTCAGGCACCTCCTCAGGGGCATGTGGGACTTTTGCGAAAAAGGCCTCGTTTGGCTTGATGGTGTCGGGCGGAAAGTACCACTGCCAGATGCCATGGGGCAACTTCTGGACCCTTGTTTTGATCGACTCCAGCTCCTTCCCCAGAAACTCCATGTTCAATGGTGCGAAGGCTGGGGTGTCCTGCAACATCGGAATGCGGTCTGGATCCACAAGTCGGACGCCAAACAGCGGCCGCCCCTCCGCATCAAACTTGTAAGGCTGTGTCATCGCCTTCCCGCACCGTGGCGCGCCTTCCTGTCGAGTCCCCGCGGGCTGCCACGGCGTCTTTTGGGACTCCGTGGTCCGGTAGGACAACCAGGTCTCTGCGTTGCCCTGTACCTGGAAGAAGACCGCGTGGTGCACCTTCATTGAGCGACCGCGTTTTTCAGGCACCGGCTGTGCCGCTCCGCCGCCCGCCGGCTGCGCCGCCGGCCCGCCGCGCGCCGGCTGCCCCGCCCCGCCGCCCGTCGACAGCCCCGCCCCGCCGCCCACGCGCGCCGGCAGCGCCGCTGGCCCCCGCACGCCGACCGCCCTGCCCCGCCGCCCGTCGACTGCCCCGCCCCGCCGCCCGTCGACAGCCCCGCCCCGCCGCATGCCAGCTGCGCCGGCCCGCCGCCCACGCGCGCCGGCAGCGCCGCTGGCCCCCCGCACGCCGACCGCCCTGCCCCGCCGCCCGTCGACTGCCCCGCCCCGCCGCCCGTCGACAGCCCCGCCCCGCCGCATGCCAGCTGCGCCGGCCCGCCGCCCACGCGCGCCGGCAGCGCCGCTGGCCCCCCGCACGCCGACGGCCCTGCCCCGCCGCCCGTCGACTGCCCCGCCCCGCCGCCCGTCGACAGCCCCGCCCCGCCGCCCGTCGACTGCCCCGCCCCGCCGCCCACGCGCGCCGGCAGCGCCGCTGGCCCCCCGCGCGCCGACTGCCCCGCCCCGCCGCCCGTCGACAGCCCCGCCACGCCGCCCACGCGCGCCGGCAGCGCCGCTGGCCCCCCGCACGCCGACCGCCCTGCCCCGCCGCCCGTCGACTGCCCCGCCCCGCCGCCCGTCGACAGCCCCGCCCCGCCGCCCGCGCGCGCCGGCAGCGCCGCTGGCCCCCGCGCGCCGGCTGCCCCGCCCCGCCGCCCGTCGACAGCCCCGCCCCGCCGCCCGCGCGCACCGGCAGCGCCGCTGGCCCCCCGCGCGCCGACTGCCCCGCCCCGCCGCCCGTCGACTGCCCCGCCCCGCCGCCCACGCGCGCCGGCAGCACCGCTGGCCCCCCGCACGCCGACGGCCCTGTCCCGCCGCCCGTCGACTGCCCCGCCCCGCCGCCCGTCGACAGCCCCGCCCCGCCGCCCGCGCGCGCCGGCAGCACCGCTGGCCCGCCGCCCGTCGACGGCCCTGCCCCGCCGCCCGTCGACTGCCCCGCCCCGCCGCCCGTCGACAGCCCCGCCCCGCCGCCCGCGCGCACCGGCAGCGCCGCTGGCCCCCCGCGCGCCGACTGCCCCGCCCCGCCGCCCGTCGACTGCCCCGCCCCGCCGCCCACGCGCGCCGGCAGCACCGCTGGCCCCCGCACGCCGACGGCCCTGTCCCGCCGCCCGTCGACTGCCCCGCCCCGCCGCCCGTCGACAGCCCCGCCCCGCCGCCCGCGCGCGCCGGCAGCACCGCTGGCCCGCCGCCCGTCGACGGCCCTGCCCCGCCGCCCGTCGACTGCCCCGCCCCGCCGCGCACCGGCAGCGCCGCCCCGCTGCCCGCTGACTGCCCCGCCCCGCCGCCCGTCGACAGCCCCGCCCCGCCGCCCGCGCGCGCCGGCAGCGCCGCTGGCCCCCGCGCGCCGACTGCCCCGCCCCGCCGCCCGTCGACAGCCCCGCCCCGCCGCCCGCGCGCGCCGGCAGCGCCGCTGGCCCCCCGCGCGCCGACTGCCCCGCCCCGCCGCCCGTCGACTGCCCCGCCCCGCCGCCCACGCGCGCCGGCAGCACCGCTGGCCCCCCGCACGCCGACGGCCCTGCCCCGCCGCCCGTCGACTGCCCCGCCCCGCCGCCCGTCGACAGCCCCGCCCCGCCGCCCGCGCGCGCCGGCAGCACCGCTGGCCCGCCGCCCGTCGACGGCCCTGCCCCGCCGCCCGTCGACTGCCCCGCCCCGCCGCGCACCGGCAGCGCCGCCCCGCTGCCCGCTGACTGCCCCGCCCCGCCGCCCGTCGACAGCCCCGCCCCGCCGCCCGCGCGCGCCGGCAGCGCCGCTGGCCCCCCGCGCGCCGGCTGCCCCGCCCCGCCGCCCGTCGACAGCCCCGCCCCGCCGCCCGCGCGCACCGGCAGCGCCGCTGGCCCCCCGCGCGCCGACTGCCCCGCCCCGCCGCCCGTCGACTGCCCCGCCCCGCCGCCCACGCGCGCCGGCAGCACCGCTGGCCCCCCGCACGCCGACGGCCCTGTCCCGCCGCCCGTCGACTGCCCCGCCCCGCCGCCCGTCGACAGCCCCGCCCCGCCGCCCGCGCGCGCCGGCAGCACCGCTGGCCCGCCGCCCGTCGACGGCCCTGCCCCGCCGCCCGTCGACTGCCCCGCCCCGCCGCCCGTCGACAGCCCCGCCCCGCCGCCCGCGCGCACCGGCAGCGCCGCTGGCCCCCCGCGCGCCGACTGCCCCGCCCCGCCGCCCGTCGACTGCCCCGCCCCGCCGCCCACGCGCGCCGGCAGCACCGCTGGCCCCCCGCACGCCGACGGCCCTGTCCCGCCGCCCGTCGACTGCCCCGCCCCGCCGCCCGTCGACAGCCCCGCCCCGCCGCCCGCGCGCGCCGGCAGCACCGCTGGCCCGCCGCCCGTCGACGGCCCTGCCCCGCCGCCCGTCGACTGCCCCGCCCCGCCGCGCACCGGCAGCGCCGCCCCGCTGCCCGCTGACTGCCCCGCCCCGCCGCCCGTCGACAGCCCCGCCCCGCCGCCCGCGCGCGCCGGCAGCGCCGCTGGCCCCCCGCGCGCCGACTGCCCCGCCCCGCCGCCCGTCGACAGCCCCGCCCCGCCGCCCGCGCGCGCCGGCAGCGCCGCTGGCCCCCGCGCGCCGACTGCCCCGCCCCGCCGCCCGTCGACTGCCCCGCCCCGCCGCCCACGCGCGCCGGCAGCACCGCTGGCCCCCCGCACGCCGACGGCCCTGCCCCGCCGCCCGTCGACTGCCCCGCCCCGCCGCCCGTCGACAGCCCCGCCCCGCCGCCCGCGCGCGCCGGCAGCACCGCTGGCCCGCCGCCCGTCGACGGCCCTGCCCCGCCGCCCGTCGACTGCCCCGCCCCGCCGCGCACCGGCAGCGCCGCCCCGCTGCCCGCTGACTGCCCCGCCCCGCCGCGTGCCGGCTGCGCCGCCGCTGCCGCCCCGCCGCGCACCGATGGCGCCGCCCCTCCGTGCGCCGGCTGCGCCTCGCTGCACGCAGGCTGCACGACATCACCACGCACCCTGGTGACCTTGATAACCTGATCCTCCCTACCGGTCATCCAATCTACCGTGCTGCACCAACCGGCAAACGACTCGCGCTGCAACGGAGTGAGAAAGTTCCTGACATCGTAAGCGCACCCCAATACCTTGACCTCCGTGCCAGCGGGGACGGTCGAGTTGCAGTTCGCAGCTGCACCACTAGGCTGACTGAATGCCTCTTCTATGGCCGCCACCCAGCTCTCCAAAGTTGGGTACTTGTGCACGAAGCTAGGCCCCCCCGCCACAGCGTGTCTCATGTAGGCCACAAGCACGCCGAATTTCTGATCTGGGTCGGCGTGCGTGTGGCCCACGAGCATGCGGTGCATTTCGACGACGTCGAAGAAGCCAACGTGTACGAGCCACCATGCAAACAGTAAGACGGTGTGATTCCGGTTTTCACTCCCACCGTCCAGTTGCAGGCACAAACACCTGGGCATGTGCGGCAGCCCCGCCCTCCTCCATGGCTGGTCCCTCATCAACTGCGCCAGGATGTGCATCAGCATCGTGACGGTGACACTGCCGGAGAGGTTGTCGGTCATGAGGACCCATGCGAGAACGATGAACCACATCGCCTTGTACCCATGGACGGCCGCACAGAAGAGCGAGAACGGCATCATGCCACCTGCATAGCTGCCCCATGAGTCGGGCCCCCCCACCAGCTTCGGCCAGTATGTCTTGGCGTGATCCAGCTTGTCGAGGTTGATCGACAAAATGGCCGTCAACATAGCGGCCACCATCGCGCAGGCAAGCTCGCGCCTCAACCAATAGTTCTGGCGGGTAAACCAGGCCAGAGCGACATGTTGCTTGATTTGGTTGTCGACGTACTGCCGTTGTGCCTCAGTTGAAGCACCGCGGCGCCGCATGCGCAGTTCCACGCAGTCCGCGCAGTGACCGGTGCTCTTGTTGTGCGGGCATACCACCACCTTCGGGCTCCTCTGCCCTGGGAAGTAGTCGCCTTTGCAGTAGGTGCGCCAGATGCGGTAGAATGCGTTGTAGCCTAGCACCTTGGCCCCTTCCCCCGCTTCTGCCACCACGTCTTCAACGTACATGGCGTGCATCTCCTTGATGGACATGACGTCCATGAAGACAACGCCAGCATGAGTCGGGTCATGGTCTGCGATCTGCTGCACCAACTCGTGCATCCACATTGCTGCGTGTTCGCCAACCTCCGAACGCCCCCGAGCATCACGCTCAGGTGGTGCGTGCTCCAGACCAACACCGAAAGTCGCTAGGTCGTTGGGATGCACAGTCAGGAAATACTCTTTCGCCGACACGACCGACGCCACCAGATTGTTCCAAGTCGCCCGGGTAACGCCGGCCATCTTCCGGATGGCAGATGCACAACCGGTGACGGTGTACATGCACCCCGCAATCACCACGTCCACGTGTAAAGGGCCGGTAATGATGTACTTCTTGTAACGGCCACCGTCGGCAGGGGATTCTACCTCGATGTTGCCCACGCCGGCCGACCGGATCACGTCGCAAAGGGAGGCCATGCGCTGCTGGTCCGTTTGGTTGTACAGGTACTCTCGAAAGGCAGTCCACGACCTGGTATCGGTAAGTAAGGTGCCCACCTTCTCGAGGCAATGCTCCCCACAAGTCGGACCGCACTTCCTGGCCTTGGCGATGTCCTTGTCAACGGACTTCAATTTGGAGGCGAGAAGCCGGGCGCCATCTTTCTTCCCACTGCGGTTCGCTCGAGAGGAAGACGTGCCGGGCCCCATTTCCGTGTGAAGCAGGTCGTCGTCAGAGCCGTCAGAATCCCCGCCCCAACTAGCTTCAGAACTCGCATCCGAATCCACCAGGTCTGGCACATCCCATTCTTCATCCATGTTAATAGGAAATCTACTGTATTACACCCGGTGGTGCTTGGACAGAAGCAAGAAACCCCGCCCACCGCTCAAATGTGGCGCCCAACAAAACCCTAAACTGATTTCTTCAATAAGTCTACTGTTCTACATCCGGTGGTGGATGGACACAAGCAATAAAGGCCCTGCCCACACCTCAGATTTCTTTAGAAAATCTACTGATCTACATTCGATGGCGCCTTCACAGAAGCAGGAAACTCCGCCCACCGGTCAAATGTGACGCCCAACAAAGCCCCAACTGATTTCTTCAAGAAGTATACTGTTTTACAGCCGGTAGTGCTTGGGCAGAAGCACTATCAAAGAGACAACCAGCGCAGGCCAGAAATCGCAGGCCAGAAATCGCAACTATGTAAAGCCCGCCCACACATCGGATTTCTTTACGAAAAGCCTGTTTTACATTCGATAGGAATTATAAGATTCAAGCAGCAATACTCGTTTCTACCTGCGTGCGACTGCTGCGGCTGAGTGCTGCATTGAACTTGTCTTCACGTCTTCACGTCTTCCCGTCTTCACGTCTTCACCGCGTCTTCACCTGTCTTCACCACGTCTTCACGTCTTCACGACTTCACCTGAACACCTGAACTTCACCTGAACTTGCCGTATCGTGTCTGAACGTCTTCACGTCTTCACGTCTTCACGTCTTCACGTCTTCACCGCGTCTTCACCTGTCTTCACCACGTCTTCACGGCTTCACGGCTTCACGTCTTCACGGCTTCACCTGAACACCTGAACTTCACCTGAACTTGCCGTATCGTGTCTGAACGTCTTCACGTCTTCACGTCTTCACGTCTTCACCGCGTCTTCACCTGTCTTCACCACGTCTTCACGGCTTCACGGCTTCACGTCTTCACGGCTTCACCTGAACACCTGAACTTCACCTGAACTTGCCGTATCGTGTCTGAACGTCTTCACGTCTTCACGTCTTCACGTCTTCACGTCTTCACCGCGTCTTCACCTGTCTTCACCACGTCTTCACGGCTTCACGGCTTCACGTCTTCACGGCTTCACCTGAACACCTGAACTTCACCTGAACTTGCCGTATCGTGTCTGAACGTCTTCACGTCTTCACGTCTTCACGTCTTCACCGCGTCTTCACCTGTCTTCACCACGTCTTCACGGCTTCACGGCTTCACGTCTTCACGGCTTCACCTGAACACCTGAACTTCACCTGAACTTGCCGTATCGTGTCTGAACGTCTTCACGTCTTCACGTCTTCACGTCTTCACGTCTTCACCGCGTCTTCACCTGTCTTCACCACGTCTTCACGGCTTCACGGCTTCACGTCTTCACGGCTTCACCTGAACACCTGAACTTCACCTGAACTTGCCGTATCGTGTCTGAACGTCTTCACGTCTTCACGTCTTCACGTCTTCACCGCGTCTTCACCTGTCTTCACCACGTCTTCACGGCTTCACGGCTTCACGTCTTCACGGCTTCACCTGAACACCTGAACTTCACCTGAACTTGCCGTATCGTGTCTGAACGTCTTCACGTCTTCACGTCTTCACGTCTTCACGTCTTCACGTCTTCACCGCGTCTTCACCTGTCTTCAAGCAGTGTCACCCAGTTCCCGCTTGATTCAAATGCACTTCGCGCTTGAATTCGTGACTTCGCCCCGCTCAAGGTGGAAGGTGATGGGCACTAGCCACGGGAACTATGCCCGATGCTGATAGCCGAAGCGATGACATGGACGAATTGAGTGATTTGTGTTATGCCGGGGACGATTGTAGAAAATGGGTGCTAGGAAAGAAACCTGGTGCCATGAAAGTAGATTTTTTGGCCGGTGCAAACCACCAATGCGCCGGCCGATGTGGCAAGGTCCTGCACGGCATCTGTACGCATATTTTCAGGCACGCAGACGACGGTGACGGCACGGAATGGCAATGCTCTGACTGCGGCGGCCCTCCACGATGCCAGCCGTGCGCCACGCTCGAGCAGCCAGGGCACACTAGCAACATTAAGCCCACGGAGCCTTCCACTATCAGCCCAGAGTGCCCGGATAATTCGTTTCGCCCGCCCGTCACCGAGGATGACCTGAATTTCGATGATGATGTCGGTTGTGATGATGAAGCTGCAATGGCAGAGGATGACTTCCATCATGATGGGGCTGCAAATGCGACAAACGAGAAAGATTCCCCGATGTCTCCTCAGCGTCCTGCCGACGAGCATGGTCATTCAAACCCGGGTTCGGGGCTGGACGCCACTAAGGAGGCTCTGTTCTCTTCCCCTCTACCTGAGGCCGGCGTTCCTGAAAAGCGGGACGATGGCACGCCGGTCCCTACTGCAAGGTCTTTTAGCCGCAGTGGACCGATGGCACTGTCTGTCGTGGAAATTTCTGGCTGGGATACCCTCGGGGTGGTGGTGGGGGGCCTCACCATCGACAAACAGCTGCAAGCGGTGCTGGTCGCCCAAACGACCTACACAACAAAGAAAACATTAAAATCGGCATACACAAATGCGGCACGGGGGAGATCCTCTACCATCAAGATGACAGATGTGGTGTGCATGGTCGTCGATCGTGACCCTGCCACTGGGCACATCCCCGGATTCAAGGTAGTTGACACATTTCCGGAGAGTGCGCGAAACGAGCGTATTGAGCGCACTCTCGCCTGGGCCCAGTCGCACCAAGGTGAGCTGGTGTCCCAGATGACATGGGACTTCCTCGCTGAGGTCCCATGCATCTTGACAACAGGATTTCCTAGGGACCCCGCCCTTGCCTTGTATTCAGGTCCTGCTGCAGCGGCGTGGCCTCCGGCGCCTAGCCGGGGGATGCGAGTGCGTGCCCTCCCGCCCATAGTGAAGCCCCCAGAGGCAGCCACGCCTTTGGTGGACGTCACCAACGCACAACAGCGACCCAAGCGGAACAGCAAAGCCAAGTCCTCCCAGCCGGCAGAGAAACGCCGGCAGCCAGAGCGCACCCAGCCAGAGCGTACCCAGCCGCTGCCGCCGCCGACCCCCGTACTGGTGGGCGTGGAACAGACGATGAGAGAGATGCAACGAGCTATGGAGAACCAAAGCAAGAAGGTTGAACAGCTTGGTTTGCAGCTGTACAAAGAGGTGCAGAAACAAGTGGTCCAGCTGGAGCAGCAACTGCAGCAGCAGCAGCAGCAACTGCAGCAGCAACTGCAGCAGCAGCAGCAGCAGCAGCAGCAGCAGCAGCAGCAGCAGCAGCAGCAGCAGCAACAACAACAACAACAACAACAACAACAACAACAGCAACAGCAACAGCTACAGCAACAGCTACAGCAACAGCAGCAGCAGTTCCCGCAGCCGCCGCCGCAGCAGCAGCAGCAGCCAGCAGTTCCCGCAGCAGCAGCAGCAGTTCCCGCAGCAGCAGCAGCAGTTCCCGCAGCAGCAGCAGCAGTTCCCGCAGCAGCAGCAGCAGTTCCCGCAGCAGCAGCAGCAGTTCCCGCAGCAGCAGCAGCAGTTCCCGCAGCAGCAGCAGCAGTTCCCGCAGCAGCAGCAGCAGTTCCCGCAGCAGCAGCAGCAGTTCCCGCAGCAGCAGCAGCAGTTCCCGCAGCAGCAGCAGCAGTTCCCGCAGCAGCAGCAGCAGTTCCCGCAGCAGCAGCAGCAGTTCCCGCAGCAGCAGCAGCAGTTCCCGCAGCAGCAGCAGCAGTTCCCGCAGCAGCAGCAGCAGCAGTTCCCGCAGGCATCGTCGGCAGTGCTTCATCTACAGCTGGCGTCACCGGCAACACAGCAGTTCCCGCAGGCATCGTCGGGAGCACTTCAGTTACAGCTGGCGTCACCAGCAGCGCTTCAGTTCCCGCAGGCAGCGTCGGCAATGTGGCAGATTCCACAGGCATGGTCGGCACTGCAGCAGTTTTCGCAGGGACCGTCGGCAGCAGAGCAGTTCCCGCAGGGATCATCGGTGGTGCAGCAGTTCTTTGTGAGTCATTCGTGTAGTGTTGAGTGGGTGGGGTGGGGGGTGGGGTGGGTGGGTGTGGGTGGGTGGGTGGGGGGTGGGTGGGTGGGTGGGGGGGGGGGGGGGATGGGGGGGTTGACTGTGTGACTGCGTGGCTGCTTGGCTGGAAAGGAGGGTGCGTGGCTGTGTGGCTGCGTGGCTGCGTGGCTGCGCTGCTGCGTGGCTGCGTGGCTGGCTGGCTGGCTGGCTGGGGGGGGTGCCGGGTGCGTGGATGCGTGGATGTGTGGCTGGGTGGGTGCGTCACTGCGTGGCTGGCTGGCTTTGTGGCTGCGTGGGCGGCTGGATGGCCGGGTCAGCGTGGCTGCGTGTTCAATGGGATGCTAATATGTTGTTGCCTTTGGATGCCACAATTCATGGATTCTTTTGTTCACATGCAGGTGCTGCCGTCTTCCCCATCGACGTCGTCAAGACCGATGTCGCCAAGAAGGATGATGCAATCACTCTCGGCCATGTTTAACTCATGTGGGCCTTCATGGCCACGGGGGAAATATGATTGAATCAGTTCTTTGACACTGAGTTGGCACTAGACGCAACACCTTTGATGCACATGAGTGCAGGGCGCATGTGTTGAAACCATGCAACCATGGCGATCCCTCAAAAAGTTTGGTTATGTAATAAGTGAGACAATTATTCCGGACGTATGATGGCCCAACGTCCTGTAAGGTTGAGTTGTCTTATTCAATTGGCATAAGTTGTCTTATTGATGTTGTCTCATTGCCTTAATGGGTCAATTGTCTTAGTTTATATCATGTATATCTTGGGAAACTCATTGCTTCAATAAAATGCATGTTAGGCGCAATCAACCCCCTCAAACACATCTGAAAACTGCACAGTGCATCAAATGTATCCTAAACAAAAAAATGTATCCTAATCCGGTAAAACCACCCTAATGAACCAAATCAACCAAATTAGGGCCACTTGACAAGTTCATGATCCATTTCAATTACAATTAAGCGATTAATTCATAAATCATACATTACATGGGATACCCCCGTCGACGAGCTAGCTAGCGGTACGTACAGTACAATGAAACATTTGAGTTTGTAACATGTGTCCATGGATATACACATTTAATTTAATTTAATGGATATATACATGTATGCTGGACCTCGCGCATCTCAGCCCTCTATGAAATGTTATTTGAACTCAGGTCTAGATCTAAATATATACATTATCTGGATAATATTATACACTTCCTTGAAAGAGCATGAATCGAGCTTTACAATTCAGGACAAGGAACTCGTTTGCAAATCACTGCTGAAGACAACTGGGTGCTCTCAGTTCCGTGCTCTCATCGAAGGTGCTCACAACGAAGTACGTGCTCTCAAGGCTGTCCACCTCGTCCAACCAAGCCCGGGCGAGCTGGCCTTAGACTGAACAGGTCTCTTCGTGGCCATGTGCGTGAGCTGTTTCTCGACGTCTGTCGGAATGGTCAAGATGGCCTGGCGATTGTTAGCTAGCTGGGTTGACAACAATGGTGTGTTCGCACCCCGCGTCCATGCACAGGTAGCAATTGACCAAGTTGGGCTGTCCAGGTTGGGCATCGCCGTCCATTTTGAACATCGTCGCCATATACCCGGAAATCTGTCGTAGTAGCGCACGTACCCCCACCATGCACCCGTTGTCCCTTACGGAACAACTCCCTATCGACCTTGCCGTTTCTGTCGGCCACTCGCCTCACGAAAGTAGCGGCCACCTGATAAGGCTCCTGCAAGACTTCCGCTAGCCAATATGGATGATCTGGATCGTGCGACTCATCACCACAGTAGGACTCGATCAACGGCAAAAATGTCTCGCAGCTTTAGTCTCCTTCCCATCATCGTCCTCTCTGCCTGTAGTCTGTTCAGTCGCGTCCCTGCGTGCCCCCCTTGTCCGTTTGGGTTCCTTTGCACTGGCTCCCCCAGTTTGTGGAGCTTCATCCGAGCACCTCCCACATTCCAGCCGTCCATGTCGGTCCACTCCTTTCGACAATCCCGCCACCTTTCCTCGGCGCACGCACCGCCACAATAACAGGAAAACTGGCGCAGCATTAAGCGCGTCACATTCGACTTGTCCATGCGCCACCAGTGCGCCTTCTTCACTCCTTTGATTTCGCCGCGCCTAGCTGGGCTGTAAGGAAGCACCTGCGCGTCGAAGACAAAAGCACAAGGGAAAGTTGAAGTTACGAGACCATCGAGCTAGTTGTGTTTTATTAAACATCCTGATCGCCAGGACTCCACGAACGCCCTAGAAACGACGTTCGGCGTAACGATTCCCTGAACGAGGACAGTACACTTAATTACCTCGTTGAACTCGAAGAAGTTACGCCTGGTCGTTGTGGTCCCGCCCACCGCCCCCGACGCCAGATTCTCCACCAACTGGGCGGCCGTCTGTTTGTCCTGGTTCTCTTCCATGATGTGCCACCTCCTCAACATGCACTTCACAGTCCCACCAGCTCCATCCAGTCATCCACCTCCCCCTTTCCGTGCTGCTCCCAAAAGTAAGTCCACTCAAATGACTCCAGGTGCGGATCCTCTGCATGTCAGCAGCCGGGCCATTTCCACGATCACATTCCTTGACTTGAACTGCATGGAGCCATCAATGTCCGACCACCCAACGAAGCGCTTCACCTCTACCCCTTCTGACCGTAGTGTCGCCAGGAGTTTGAGGATAGCAAAGCGGAGGGCCCGCCCGTCCCTTTTCATTCCGCCCTATCCGATGAAGTGAAACTCCCTTCTCACGACCTTTCCCGACGCTGGATCCAATTAGTAGCGCACGATCCAGGGCATAAGGACGAATGTGACTGGATGCCAGTACTGTGCTTGGAGATTGTGATAGGTGTAAGACTGGTAGTTCTCGGCGTAATCTGTATGGCATACAAGGTCCCCCACCCGCATCCTTGAGAGGCATTCCTTGGAGGCGTCCGCTTAATTGCCACCACGCGTTGAAGCAATGCTGGATGAAGTCCGGCCACTTGTCCACAATCGCCTTCTTTAGCTCCGTTGGTGTCGACTTGACGTCGACTTGCGTCAATCGCTGCCCACCAGCCTTTGCGATCGCGTCACAGTCGTCCTGCATTTGCACAATGTGCACATACAGAAAAGACATCAACTTCGACCCACCAATGACCTAGCTGAAGAAAAAAGACAGGACCTCATGAAAAATTCCAAAAGATACGCCTTGGGGCGCAACCACTCCACTAAAAATTACCTCTGGCCCAAGAACCGCACCCGGAGGCACGTCCTGCATCTCGTGTCTGGTCCATGAAATCAGGTGGTTGGAAGCCTCCTCCCTAATTGGGCATAACTTGAAGTTCCGAATTCCACACTTGGGAGCCCGGCATGTGCCCAACACACAAGCCTTACGCCGGATCGAGCAAACCCCCAACTCCTCGCTCAGGTCATGATCGGGCACCCCTTCCTCGTCGTCCAGCACCCTCCCATGCATGGGCAGATCCTCAAGGTCGCCTTGAAAAGGCTGAACCTGCGGCCGTGACGACCCCACAGACGACCTCGAACCTCCCCCCTCCCTCATCCCCTCCACCTTACAAGGAAACTTGTTCACCCACTCTGTCGTGTGAGTAGCTTTGAAAATGGAACATGTGGGCACGGACGACCCCACGTCGAGCTGGCTACCATGATCGCACGCGTGGCATTCAGGTCCGCACTCGCATCTGGCATGAAAAGTTGCACGAAATTTGGCCAACCCCCCCACCATGGACTGCATGGTAGTGTGGTGCTGGCATGCGCACAAGTTCCGCATTTTCCACCGCCCCTTGACGCATGCGGGCATGTGCTTGCAGAAAAGAGTGTATCCCACATGAACTGTGCTCTTCTGAGTCGTGCAAGGCATTGACATCCCATCCTCCTTCTCCATAATCACCTGATTTCCCCCCCCCACGCCCTCCTCTCCCTCCCCGGCCCCCCCCCCCTCCCTACTGTCCATCCGCCGCGGTGGCTTCAACTCCGGATGGCGGGAAATAAACACTTCGTAAATCTTGTACTTGGAGACAGTATAGTAGCGCGCCCCCTCCGAAAACGCTAGTGTATGTTTGTAATCCTTTCTTACAAGTCCATGCATTCACAATAAACATCCTTCATGTTCGGAGACGCCCGCGTCAAGTTATCATCCCTCCAGCACGCATGTATCAGGGCAATCACTTCCGTCGGAAGCTCGTCTTTCCTCCTTCTCCTCTCTGGCGCATTCATCAAGAGGTCGTCCTCCCCTTCTTCCATTCCATCCCTGTGGCCCCTAAGAGTTGCGACAAAGCGCCTGTCAATCCCGAACGCGCGCTCCACAATCCTGTCCGGCACGCCCTCCAATCCCTTCGTAACAAGTCCACACAAGGCCCACCTAAGCCCACGATCCTTCTCTGACAGATGTTCCCAAGTCGGCAAAAGCCTTCTTGATGTTATCCCGAAGAGATTCCGCCCAATTTTCAGGAAGCCCGCCGTCACAGTTCTTCCTCTTCTTAATGCCGTTGCTTTCCGCCACCATGGCATTTAGTCTTGAAGCCGCGCAAGACAGAACCTCCGCGCTCATCTCTGGCGTCCTGCGGTTGTTTGCTTTCACGCGTTCCGCCATGATAGGAAAGATGTCATTGGCAATTTTGTACCCCTTGTTCTCGATGTACTTGTCGCTCCAGGGAGCGCAAAGTGAAGGCTCCCGGTCGTCCTTGAACAAGGGACGCGAACCGTCGGAAACCGGCCCCTGCCCCAATTGCGCCATCAGACTTTGGTCAGACGGCAGCTGATTTTTTTCCCCTCTTAATCCCGCGGCACCGAAATCCCTGAGGATGAGTAATGATAAATAATCACCATACAATACACCGGACGAAAACGATGGGCATCAAACAAGAACGACAAGCGTCATTAATAACGCCGGCCGGCGCAACTGGATGCATGTAAACCATACAAAAGTGATTTGAACAAACCCCTACAGTTTGTCATTAATAACGACGGCCGGCGTAACTCGGGTGCAATTAAGAACCATTAAGAAGCAACTCAGGATATGAAGGCAGAAATCCTACAGGTGTAAAAAAAATGTACGAACACTAAATTTTGGTAATCGGGCCTGATTGCGCAAGTGCGCGCAAGATACCATTGGAAACGCCGGCCGGCGCAACTGGATGCATGTAAACCATACAAAAGTGATTTGCAAAAAAACCCTACAGTTTGTCATTAATAACGACGGCCGGCGTAACTCGGTTGCATTTAATTGAAAACCATCAAGAAGCAACTCAGGTAGTGAAGGCGGAAATCCCACAAAAAAAGCTTTGACATATAGCATAAGCATAGCAGCTGCTAGCTGATCCAAACTGGCACTTGGCACCTGCATGATCGAGGCTTGCTTGAACTTCCATATTCGT
>RPFO01000705.1:0-26110 GCA_009746045.1 Mesostigma viride | reverse complement strand
ATTAATATTACACTAATAATAATTGTCATTGTAAAATATTACTTTCAATATAGTAGCAATTTATTATATATTTTACATATTAAAAGTAGAACCTAATCTATATACAATATGTACTAAAAATTACTATCCATTATATGGTTTATTTAATAAAGACCAAATATATTGATCCATATCAAGATAACATATTCTAATAAATTAGAATGATATATTTCTTTATTTATTAATAGAGATATTTTTTATTAAAAATAGAAATTCATAATGTCATATTTTGAAAGAAATACTTAAGAATAGAAAAAAATACATAAACAATTTTTCTATATCTATTTAAAAAGAAATTTTATTTTTAATATTTTTTAGAATATAAAATGTTAATAGAATAAATTTTTCTAAAAAAATAATTTGATTTTCATTTTTTTATCAGTTACTATTACATATAGGTAATTATTTCAATAATTTATTGCGGATATTGCATAGTGGTAATGCCCCAGTTTTCCAAACTGGAGAGACGGGTTCGATTCCCGTTATCCGCTAATAAAAAAATACTTTATATATTTTTTCTTTTCAATGGCTCTGGCGGGATTGAACCTGCGACCTTGGGCTTATGAATCCCCTGCTCTACCGCTGACTACAAAGCCTTATACAGTGATATAATATAGATAATGAATATAAATTGAAAAAAAATGAATAATGTTAAACATCTTCTGCTTTAATAGCAGAAGATGTTTTTTCAGAAATTAATTATAAATTTTGAGATGCTTTTAAACGAGTTTCTGCTCGTTTAACTGCTAAATTAGCTTCAACTTCATTTTTAGTACCTTTTTTGCGGTATTAAAATAAGACTTAGCTTCTTCTAGTTGAGTTTGAGCTTCTTCAGATTTAATATTAGCTCCATTTTCAGCCTCACTGACAATGATAGTTGCTACATTGTCTTTAATAACGGCAAAAACCAGACATTAACGCTAAGGGTATTCCATTGATTATTTAAAGCGCGAATTCTTATAGTACCAATATCTACCCAGTTAATAAGAAGTATGATTAGTTAATACTCCAATTTTCTGTATTAGTACTTAATATAATTTCTTCAGCTTCTGAGTCCCAAATTAATACCATTGGGAGCTATAATGCGGACTTGAAAGCTCATATTTTTATTATCCTATTATTCTTTAAGTGTAGCTGCTTTGCAATCGCTTCTTCGATATTTCCTACTAAATAAATGCTTGTTCAGGAAGACTATCTAATTCACCATTAAGAATCATTGTTAAATCCCTTTGATAGAAATCTGCTAAACTTACATATTTACCAGGAGATCCAGTGAATACTTCTGCTACAAAGAAAGGTTGAGATAAAAGAAACGTTCAATTTTACGAGCTCTAGCTACAACTAAACGATCTCTTTCAGATAATTCATCTAAGCCTAGAATTGCAATAATACTTGTAATCTTTATAACGTTGTAATGTTTGTTTTACTCTTTGAGCTGTACCATAATGTTTCTTCACAAAATCCATGGTTGTACATAGTAGAAGTAGAATCTAGAGGATCTACTGCTGGATAAAATCCTTTTGCAGCCTAAGTTTCTAGAAAGTACAGTTGTTGCATCTAAATGTGCGATGGTTGTTGCTGGTGCAGGGTCAGTCAAATCATCTGCAGGTACATAAACTGCTTGAATAGAAGTGATTGATCCTTGTTTAGTAGATGTAATACGTTCTTGTAAGGTACCCATTTTCTCTGCTTAAAGTGGTTGATAACCTACAGCAGAAGGCATTCTTCCAAGTAATGCAGATACTTCAGAACCTGCTTGTACAAATCTAAAATATTATCAATAAATAAAATACTCTTGATTATTTACATCTCTAAAATATTCAGCCATTGTCAATGCAGTTAAGCCTACTCTCATACGAGCTCCTGGAGGCTCATTCATTGACCGTATGACTAAAGCAACTTTAGAGGAGAAAGATTTTTCTTCGTTAATTACTTTGGATTCTTTCATCTCCATATATAAATCGTTCCTTCTCTGGTACGTTCACCTACGCCACCAAATACTGAAACACCACCATGTGCTTTAGCAATATTATTAATTAATTCCATAATTAATACTGTTTTGCCAACACCAGCACCACCAAAAAGACCGATTTTTCCTCCACGACGATAAGGAGCTAAAAGATCAACTACTTTAATACCTGTTTCAAAATAGATAATTTAGTATCTAATTCAATAAAAGTTGGAGAATTTCTTATGAATAGGAGATTTTGTTTTTGCTACAACATCGCCTAACCATCTACTGGTTCGCCAAGTACATTAAAAATACGTCCATAAGTAATTTTCTCCTACTGGAACGCTTAAAGAGAGCTCCTGTATCAAGATTTCTAATCTCTTCATAAGACATCTGTAGCACTCATTGCAACAGCTCTTACTTGATTTGTCGCCTAATAGTTGTTGAACTTCACAGGTAACACTAAGGTCTTCGCGCTGCTTCATTTTTTTGCTTTACTATTAATGCGTTATAGATATTAGGCATTTGGCCAGGAGGAAACTTTGCATCCAATACAGGACCAATAATTTTGTGTAATAAATCCTCATTACGTTTGGTTTCTATTGCTGCATATTTTGTTTCTTTAGTTTGGTTTAAGTTATTTTTCTATTATTTTTTTGTAAAACACAAATACATATTAGAAAAATCTTGTCTATATTTTTGATCAGTGACTTTTGACCGATGTTTTTATGAATACAACAAATAAAAGCTACGTTCTATATTAAAATTCGTACCATATTTTTAAATAAATTGATGTTATAGAGGAAAAAGAATTCTGTCAACATATATTAACAAAACATGTTAAGCTCTAATTTAATTAAAAAATTAAAATAACTAATTGAATCTTTTTTTTTTAAAAGAAAAATTTTAACTATTTATTATAAAAAATATATTATATATTTTTTATAGTTGTTCTATTTCTATGTTATATAATTAACAAAAATAATTTTAAGTATCTAAATAAAAGAAATTTTTAAAAGATCTTCGAAGCAGACCAGATTAATAATATAGGAAACTTATAGATTTTAATTTGATACGGAGGTAACAGAATGTCACCAAAAACTGAAACTAAAGAGGCCACTGGATTTAAAAGGCTGGTGTTAAGGATTACAAACTACTTATTACAACTCAGATTATTGTAGTAAAAGATACCAGAATATTCCTTGACAGCTTTCCGTATGGACACCTCAACTGGGCGTTCCACCAGAAGAATGTGGTGCAGCGGTTGCAGGGCTGAATTCTTCCACTGGTAACATGGATCTCCTCTTTTTTCCCCCTTTTTTTTTAATTTAGTCCTAATAAATGAATTATTGATTTATAATTCATTTTCCTATACATGTAATTAGAAAATAAAAAATGAGCACCATAGATTTAATTAAAAATGTAACAAAAAGAGAAGAGCGTCCTGTTTATCCTTTCACTGCGATTGTGGGTCAAGAAGAAATGAAATTAGCATTAATTTTGAATGTAATTGATCCAGATATTGGTGGTGTTATGATTATGGGAGATCGAGGCACAGGAAAATCTACAACTATAAGAGCTTTAGTTGATTTATTACCAGAAATAGAAGTGGTAACAAATGATCCATTTAATTCAGATCCACGTGATCCAGATTTAATGAGTGATGAAGTAAGAGAAAAAATTAATAATAAACAAGAAGTACCTACTATAAAAACTAAAATCAAAATTGTTGATTTACCTCTTGGAGCAACAGAAGATCGTGTTTGTGGAACTATTGACATAGAAAGAGCTTTAAATGAAGGAGTAAAAGCATTTGAACCTGGTTTACTTGCTAAAGCAAATAGAGGTATTTTATATGTTGATGAAGTGAATTTACTAGATGATCATTTAGTAGATATTTTATTAGATTCTGCTGCTTCTGGCTGGAATACTGTTGAAAGGGAAGGTATTTCTGTAAGACACCCAGCTAAATTTATTTTAGTCGGTTCTGGAAATCCAGAAGAAGGTGAACTGCGTCCTCAATTATTAGACCGCTTTGGTATGCACGCAGAAATACGTACAGTAAAAGATCCAGATTTAAGAGTAAAAATTGTAGAAGAAAGATCAAGTTTTGATGAGAATCCTCAAGTTTTTAGAAAAGCATATGAACAATCACAAGAGGATGTCAAATCTCAAATTATTCAAGCACGTAAAAATCTAGCTAATGTACAAATGGATAGAGAACTTAGAATTAAAGTCTCTCAAATATGTTCTGAACTAGATGTAGATGGTTTAAGAGGTGATTTAGTAATTAATCGTGCAGCTAAAGCATTAGCAGCTTTTGAAGGAAGAGATAAAGTTTTACCTAAAGATATATTAAAAATTATTACTCTTTGTTTAAGACATAGATTAAGAAAAGATCCTTTAGAATCTATTGATTCTGGTTCTAAAGTAGAAAGTAAGTTCTATGAAGTATTTGGTTTATTAGAAGAAAACTAATCAAATTAAAATATTTTTTTTAATTAAAAAAATATTTTAATTTGCATAACAGGCTTAGTAGGATTCGAACCTACACTGGAAACTTAGAAGGTTTCTGTCCTATCCTTTAGACGATAAGCCCAATAGAAACTAATATTTGGGTCAATGGGCGGTACTGGACTTGAACCAGTGACCACCTGCTTGTAAGGCAGGCGCTCTACCACTGAGCTAACCGCCCTTTAATATTAGTATATATATAACATATTTTAGCTTTTTTAAAAAGCTAAAATACAAATGTGATTGTATAGTGTACTAAACAATCACATTTGTAAAAACTATACAATCACATTTTTGTTTCAATAAAATAAGTTATTAAATTATACAAATAATTTCTTTACTACGCACCTGCTGCAAATACTTTTTTGTATTCATTAATAGCTTCTTTCATCATGCCTTCAGTTTCTGGTGTCACAGCTTTTGAAGAATTAATGTTATTAATAATTGCTGCTTTACTAGTAATTACATAATTTCTTAGACCAGCAAGGAATTTTTTAACATCTTCAATTGCGATGGAATCTAAATAACCATTAACACCAGCATAAATAGTTAAAACTTGTTGTGCAACAGGTAATGGACTAGATTGAGCTTGTTTTAATAATTCACGTAATCTTCTACCTCTTGCTAACTGATTTTGTGTAGCTTTATCAAGATCAGAAGCAAATTGAGCAAAAGCTTCTAATTCTGCAAATTGAGCTAATTCAAGTTTTAATTTTCCTGCTACTTGTTTCATAGCTTTAATTTGTGCAGCAGAACCTACACGTGAAACAGAAATACCTACGTTAATAGCTGGACGAATACCTGAGTTAAATAAATCTGCAGATAAGAAAATTTGTCCATCTGTAATTGAAATAACATTAGTAGGAATATATGCTGCTACGTCTCCAGCTTGAGTCTCAATAATAGGTAAAGCAGTCATACTACCTTCACCTAAAGCATTACTTAATTTAGCAGCTCTTTCTAATAAACGAGAATGTAAGTAAAATACATCACCTGGATAAGCTTCACGTCCTGGTGGTCTTCTAAGTAGAAGTGACATTTCTCGATAAGCTTGTGCTTGTTTAGAAAGATCATCATAAATAACTAAAGTATGACGACCACTATACATAAAAAATTCTGCAAGAGTAGCGCCTGTGTAAGGAGCTAGATATTGTAAAGTTGCAGGTGCATTAGCATTTTCTGCAACAATGATTGTATATGCCATTGCACCATTTTCTTCTAAAGTAGAAACTACTTGAGCCACAGAAGAAGCTTTTTGACCAATAGCTACATATACACAAATAACATTTTGACCCTTTTGATTTAAAATGGTGTCAATTGCAACAGCAGTTTTGCCAGTTTGTCTATCACCAATAATTAATTCTCTTTGTCCACGTCCAATTGGAATCATAGCATCTACAGATACTAATCCAGTTTGTAATGGTTCATAAACTGAACGTCGAGAAATAATTCCTGGAGCAGGAGATTCAATTAAACGTGTTTCAGAAGAAGGAATATCTCCTTTTCCATCAATAGGACGAGCTAAGGCATCTACAACACGACCAATATAACTTTCTCCAATTGGAATTTGAGCAATTTTTCCAGTAGCTTTTACACGACTTCCTTCTTGAATGCTAAAACCGTCTCCCATAAGTACGGCTCCAACATTATTAGATTCTAGATTTAATGCAATTCCTACTGTACCATCTTCAAATTCTAATAATTCGCCAGCCATTGCTTTGGCTAGACCATAAATTCTTGCAATACCATCACCTACTTGAAGTACTGTACCTGTATTAACAACTTTTACTTCTTGATTGTATTGCTCAATCTGCTTACGGATAACACTACTAATTTCTTCTGGTTGAATCTTGATCATTGGCAATTTTGTTCAATTACAGTTTGTTTGTCGCAAAAAAAAAATATTTCTCTAAAAATTTCTAAACATCATTAGGAGTTACTAAACGTCCTAATAATCCAATATTTAAACGAGTTACTCTTTTTTGTAAGCGGCGATTTAGACGACTTTTTGATTGTTCTAATGCTCTTTGCAGTGCTAATCTAATGACTTGTCTTCTTATTTCACTAATGGCTTTTTCTTCTTCAAAAGATATAGTTGCTTGTTTCATATCAAGAAGTTTTTTTGTATCTTCTTTAATAAGATTCATTAAACCAACTTCTATCTCACTGGCTGTTTTTTTACTTTGTGCAAGAATTTGATCTGCTTCTAATTTAGCTTGTTCGAATTCATTTTGTGCTTGTTGTAATTTTTCTGCCGCCTCTTTATATCTTTCATCAGCATCATTAATACTTTGTAATATATTTTGTTGACGATTTTGTAATAGAGACACAAAAAATTCACGGCCTGAAGTTAATAGAATTCCAAGTACCACTGCTAAATTAAGAATGTTGGTTTCAAAAATATCTGTATTAAAACCAAAACCCTCTGCCAAAGACATCCTAGACAAAATCGTAAATATGTTTGTGAGAATATCTGTCATTTTATCCTATTTGATTCATTTTTTTTGGTCATAGACCCATTGACTGAAAATGTCTTCCTATGTGCCCATGTTGATATTGTCTAATAACAACATGTACTCATGAGCACATTGGCACATGAGTACATGACAGCATAAAACTATAGTTTTATGGGAAAACAAAAAAATTAAGATACAAAAGGGTTTGCAAATAATAGAGCTAGTGCTACTACAAGACCGTAAATAGTTAAAGATTCCATAAAAGCAAAACTTAATAATAGAGTGCCTCTAATTTTGCCTTCAGCCTCCGGTTGTCTTGCAATACCTTCAAGTGCTTGACCAGCAGCAGTACCTTGACCAACGCCAGGACCAATAGAAGCTAAACCTACTGCTAAACCAGCAGCTAATACAGAAGCTGCAGAAATTAATGGACTCATGATAATTTACTCCAATTCAATGAATTAATAGCAGATTAACAGTTTTTGTTATATAACTACAACAATACTGTCAAAGAGAAGTTACATAAAAAAGTTATATATCAAAAAAACAATATAGTTTTTCCAAACTAATTAAATTAATGATGATCTTCTACTGCTTCTCCAATATATGCAGCTGCTAAAGTTGCGAAAATTAAAGCTTGAATCGCACTTGTGAAAAGACCTAATAACATAAGCGGCATTGGCACAACTAAAGGAACTAGAGTAATTAAAACTCCTACTACTAATTCATCAGCAAGAATATTACCAAAAAGTCGGAAGCTTAAAGAAAGTGGTTTTGTAAAATCTTCTAATAAATTGATAGGTAATAATACTGGAGTTGGTGAAATATATCTTTTGAAATAGCGTAAACCTTTTTTGCTGAAACCTGCATAAAAATATGAAATAGAAGTCAAAAGAGCCAATGCAGCTGTAGTGTTAATGTCATTTGTAGGTGCTGCTAATTCACCGTTAGGTATTTCAATTAATTTCCAAGGTACAAGGGCACCAGACCAATTAGACACGAAAATAAATAAAAAAATAGTTCCTATGAAAGGTACCCAAGAACGATAATCTTCTTCACCTATTTGGTTTGTAATGACTATAATTATTTCTTTATCTATTTTTGGAACTAGAAATTTACAAACGATTCCAACTGGAACACAAAACTTTGTTGAATATGTTTTAGAATTTATTAGAGATTTAGCAAAAACTCAAATAGGTGAAGAAGATTATCGTTCTTGGGTACCTTTCATAGGAACTATTTTTTTATTTATTTTCGTGTCTAATTGGTCTGGTGCCCTTGTACCTTGGAAATTAATTGAAATACCTAACGGTGAATTAGCAGCACCTACAAATGACATTAACACTACAGCTGCATTGGCTCTTTTGACTTCTATTTCATATTTTTATGCAGGTTTCAGCAAAAAAGGTTTACGCTATTTCAAAAGATATATTTCACCAACTCCAGTATTATTACCTATCAATTTATTAGAAGATTTTACAAAACCACTTTCTTTAAGCTTCCGACTTTTTGGTAATATTCTTGCTGATGAATTAGTAGTAGGAGTTTTAATTACTCTAGTTCCTTTAGTTGTGCCAATGCCGCTTATGTTATTAGGTCTTTTCACAAGTGCGATTCAAGCTTTAATTTTCGCAACTTTAGCAGCTGCATATATTGGAGAAGCAGTAGAAGATCATCATTAATTTAATTAGTTTGGAAAAACTATATTGTTTTTTTGATATATAACTTTTTTATGTAACTTCTCTTTGACAGTATTGTTGTAGTTATATAACAAAAACTGTTAATCTGCTATTAATTCATTGAATTGGAGTAAATTATCATGAGTCCATTAATTTCTGCAGCTTCTGTATTAGCTGCTGGTTTAGCAGTAGGTTTAGCTTCTATTGGTCCTGGCGTTGGTCAAGGTACTGCTGCTGGTCAAGCACTTGAAGGTATTGCAAGACAACCGGAGGCTGAAGGCAAAATTAGAGGCACTCTATTATTAAGTTTTGCTTTTATGGAATCTTTAACTATTTACGGTCTTGTAGTAGCACTAGCTCTATTATTTGCAAACCCTTTTGTATCTTAATTTTTTTGTTTTCCCATAAAACTATAGTTTTATGCTGTCATGTACTCATGTGCCAATGTGCTCATGAGTACATGTTGTTATTAGACAATATCAACATGGGCACATAGGAAGACATTTTCAGTCAATGGGTCTATGACCAAAAAAAATGAATCAAATAGGATAAAATGACAGATATTCTCACAAACATATTTACGATTTTGTCTAGGATGTCTTTGGCAGAGGGTTTTGGTTTTAATACAGATATTTTTGAAACCAACATTCTTAATTTAGCAGTGGTACTTGGAATTCTATTAACTTCAGGCCGTGAATTTTTTGTGTCTCTATTACAAAATCGTCAACAAAATATATTACAAAGTATTAATGATGCTGATGAAAGATATAAAGAGGCGGCAGAAAAATTACAACAAGCACAAAATGAATTCGAACAAGCTAAATTAGAAGCAGATCAAATTCTTGCACAAAGTAAAAAAACAGCCAGTGAGATAGAAGTTGGTTTAATGAATCTTATTAAAGAAGATACAAAAAAACTTCTTGATATGAAACAAGCAACTATATCTTTTGAAGAAGAAAAAGCCATTAGTGAAATAAGAAGACAAGTCATTAGATTAGCACTGCAAAGAGCATTAGAACAATCAAAAAGTCGTCTAAATCGCCGCTTACAAAAAAGAGTAACTCGTTTAAATATTGGATTATTAGGACGTTTAGTAACTCCTAATGATGTTTAGAAATTTTTAGAGAAATATTTTTTTTTTGCGACAAACAAACTGTAATTGAACAAAATTGCCAATGATCAAGATTCAACCAGAAGAAATTAGTAGTGTTATCCGTAAGCAGATTGAGCAATACAATCAAGAAGTAAAAGTTGTTAATACAGGTACAGTACTTCAAGTAGGTGATGGTATTGCAAGAATTTATGGTCTAGCCAAAGCAATGGCTGGCGAATTATTAGAATTTGAAGATGGTACAGTAGGAATTGCATTAAATCTAGAATCTAATAATGTTGGAGCCGTACTTATGGGAGACGGTTTTAGCATTCAAGAAGGAAGTCGTGTAAAAGCTACTGGAAAAATTGCTCAAATTCCAATTGGAGAAAGTTATATTGGTCGTGTTGTAGATGCCTTAGCTCGTCCTATTGATGGAAAAGGAGATATTCCTTCTTCTGAAACACGTTTAATTGAATCTCCTGCTCCAGGAATTATTTCTCGACGTTCAGTTTATGAACCATTACAAACTGGATTAGTATCTGTAGATGCTATGATTCCAATTGGACGTGGACAAAGAGAATTAATTATTGGTGATAGACAAACTGGCAAAACTGCTGTTGCAATTGACACCATTTTAAATCAAAAGGGTCAAAATGTTATTTGTGTATATGTAGCTATTGGTCAAAAAGCTTCTTCTGTGGCTCAAGTAGTTTCTACTTTAGAAGAAAATGGTGCAATGGCATATACAATCATTGTTGCAGAAAATGCTAATGCACCTGCAACTTTACAATATCTAGCTCCTTACACAGGCGCTACTCTTGCAGAATTTTTTATGTATAGTGGTCGTCATACTTTAGTTATTTATGATGATCTTTCTAAACAAGCACAAGCTTATCGAGAAATGTCACTTCTACTTAGAAGACCACCAGGACGTGAAGCTTATCCAGGTGATGTATTTTACTTACATTCTCGTTTATTAGAAAGAGCTGCTAAATTAAGTAATGCTTTAGGTGAAGGTAGTATGACTGCTTTACCTATTATTGAGACTCAAGCTGGAGACGTAGCAGCATATATTCCTACTAATGTTATTTCAATTACAGATGGACAAATTTTCTTATCTGCAGATTTATTTAACTCAGGTATTCGTCCAGCTATTAACGTAGGTATTTCTGTTTCACGTGTAGGTTCTGCTGCACAAATTAAAGCTATGAAACAAGTAGCAGGAAAATTAAAACTTGAATTAGCTCAATTTGCAGAATTAGAAGCTTTTGCTCAATTTGCTTCTGATCTTGATAAAGCTACACAAAATCAGTTAGCAAGAGGTAGAAGATTACGTGAATTATTAAAACAAGCTCAATCTAGTCCATTACCTGTTGCACAACAAGTTTTAACTATTTATGCTGGTGTTAATGGTTATTTAGATTCCATCGCAATTGAAGATGTTAAAAAATTCCTTGCTGGTCTAAGAAATTATGTAATTACTAGTAAAGCAGCAATTATTAATAACATTAATTCTTCAAAAGCTGTGACACCAGAAACTGAAGGCATGATGAAAGAAGCTATTAATGAATACAAAAAAGTATTTGCAGCAGGTGCGTAGTAAAGAAATTATTTGTATAATTTAATAACTTATTTTATTGAAACAAAAATGTGATTGTATAGTTTTTACAAATGTGATTGTTTAGTACACTATACAATCACATTTGTATTTTAGCTTTTTAAAAAAGCTAAAATATGTTATATATATACTAATATTAAAGGGCGGTTAGCTCAGTGGTAGAGCGCCTGCCTTACAAGCAGGTGGTCACTGGTTCAAGTCCAGTACCGCCCATTGACCCAAATATTAGTTTCTATTGGGCTTATCGTCTAAAGGATAGGACAGAAACCTTCTAAGTTTCCAGTGTAGGTTCGAATCCTACTAAGCCTGTTATGCAAATTAAAATATTTTTTTAATTAAAAAAAATATTTTAATTTGATTAGTTTTCTTCTAATAAACCAAATACTTCATAGAACTTACTTTCTACTTTAGAACCAGAATCAATAGATTCTAAAGGATCTTTTCTTAATCTATGTCTTAAACAAAGAGTAATAATTTTTAATATATCTTTAGGTAAAACTTTATCTCTTCCTTCAAAAGCTGCTAATGCTTTAGCTGCACGATTAATTACTAAATCACCTCTTAAACCATCTACATCTAGTTCAGAACATATTTGAGAGACTTTAATTCTAAGTTCTCTATCCATTTGTACATTAGCTAGATTTTTACGTGCTTGAATAATTTGAGATTTGACATCCTCTTGTGATTGTTCATATGCTTTTCTAAAAACTTGAGGATTCTCATCAAAACTTGATCTTTCTTCTACAATTTTTACTCTTAAATCTGGATCTTTTACTGTACGTATTTCTGCGTGCATACCAAAGCGGTCTAATAATTGAGGACGCAGTTCACCTTCTTCTGGATTTCCAGAACCGACTAAAATAAATTTAGCTGGGTGTCTTACAGAAATACCTTCCCTTTCAACAGTATTCCAGCCAGAAGCAGCAGAATCTAATAAAATATCTACTAAATGATCATCTAGTAAATTCACTTCATCAACATATAAAATACCTCTATTTGCTTTAGCAAGTAAACCAGGTTCAAATGCTTTTACTCCTTCATTTAAAGCTCTTTCTATGTCAATAGTTCCACAAACACGATCTTCTGTTGCTCCAAGAGGTAAATCAACAATTTTGATTTTAGTTTTTATAGTAGGTACTTCTTGTTTATTATTAATTTTTTCTCTTACTTCATCACTCATTAAATCTGGATCACGTGGATCTGAATTAAATGGATCATTTGTTACCACTTCTATTTCTGGTAATAAATCAACTAAAGCTCTTATAGTTGTAGATTTTCCTGTGCCTCGATCTCCCATAATCATAACACCACCAATATCTGGATCAATTACATTCAAAATTAATGCTAATTTCATTTCTTCTTGACCCACAATCGCAGTGAAAGGATAAACAGGACGCTCTTCTCTTTTTGTTACATTTTTAATTAAATCTATGGTGCTCATTTTTTATTTTCTAATTACATGTATAGGAAAATGAATTATAAATCAATAATTCATTTATTAGGACTAAATTAATATTAACTAATAATAATTTGTCATTGTAAAATATTACTTTCAATTATAGTAGCAATTTATTATAATATTTTACAATGACAAATTATTATTAGTTAATATTAATTTAGTCCTAATAAATGAATTATTGATTTATAATTCATTTTCCTATACATGTAATTAGAAAATAAAAAATGAGCACCATAGATTTAATTAAAAATGTAACAAAAAGAGAAGAGCGTCCTGTTTATCCTTTCACTGCGATTGTGGGTCAAGAAGAAATGAAATTAGCATTAATTTTGAATGTAATTGATCCAGATATTGGTGGTGTTATGATTATGGGAGATCGAGGCACAGGAAAATCTACAACTATAAGAGCTTTAGTTGATTTATTACCAGAAATAGAAGTGGTAACAAATGATCCATTTAATTCAGATCCACGTGATCCAGATTTAATGAGTGATGAAGTAAGAGAAAAAATTAATAATAAACAAGAAGTACCTACTATAAAAACTAAAATCAAAATTGTTGATTTACCTCTTGGAGCAACAGAAGATCGTGTTTGTGGAACTATTGACATAGAAAGAGCTTTAAATGAAGGAGTAAAAGCATTTGAACCTGGTTTACTTGCTAAAGCAAATAGAGGTATTTTATATGTTGATGAAGTGAATTTACTAGATGATCATTTAGTAGATATTTTATTAGATTCTGCTGCTTCTGGCTGGAATACTGTTGAAAGGGAAGGTATTTCTGTAAGACACCCAGCTAAATTTATTTTAGTCGGTTCTGGAAATCCAGAAGAAGGTGAACTGCGTCCTCAATTATTAGACCGCTTTGGTATGCACGCAGAAATACGTACAGTAAAAGATCCAGATTTAAGAGTAAAAATTGTAGAAGAAAGATCAAGTTTTGATGAGAATCCTCAAGTTTTTAGAAAAGCATATGAACAATCACAAGAGGATGTCAAATCTCAAATTATTCAAGCACGTAAAAATCTAGCTAATGTACAAATGGATAGAGAACTTAGAATTAAAGTCTCTCAAATATGTTCTGAACTAGATGTAGATGGTTTAAGAGGTGATTTAGTAATTAATCGTGCAGCTAAAGCATTAGCAGCTTTTGAAGGAAGAGATAAAGTTTTACCTAAAGATATATTAAAAATTATTACTCTTTGTTTAAGACATAGATTAAGAAAAGATCCTTTAGAATCTATTGATTCTGGTTCTAAAGTAGAAAGTAAGTTCTATGAAGTATTTGGTTTATTAGAAGAAAACTAATCAAATTAAAATATTTTTTTTAATTAAAAAAATATTTTAATTTGCATAACAGGCTTAGTAGGATTCGAACCTACACTGGAAACTTAGAAGGTTTCTGTCCTATCCTTTAGACGATAAGCCCAATAGAAACTAATATTTGGGTCAATGGGCGGTACTGGACTTGAACCAGTGACCACCTGCTTGTAAGGCAGGCGCTCTACCACTGAGCTAACCGCCCTTTAATATTAGTATATATATAACATATTTTAGCTTTTTTAAAAAGCTAAAATACAAATGTGATTGTATAGTGTACTAAACAATCACATTTGTAAAAACTATACAATCACATTTTTGTTTCAATAAAATAAGTTATTAAATTATACAAATAATTTCTTTACTACGCACCTGCTGCAAATACTTTTTTGTATTCATTAATAGCTTCTTTCATCATGCCTTCAGTTTCTGGTGTCACAGCTTTTGAAGAATTAATGTTATTAATAATTGCTGCTTTACTAGTAATTACATAATTTCTTAGACCAGCAAGGAATTTTTTAACATCTTCAATTGCGATGGAATCTAAATAACCATTAACACCAGCATAAATAGTTAAAACTTGTTGTGCAACAGGTAATGGACTAGATTGAGCTTGTTTTAATAATTCACGTAATCTTCTACCTCTTGCTAACTGATTTTGTGTAGCTTTATCAAGATCAGAAGCAAATTGAGCAAAAGCTTCTAATTCTGCAAATTGAGCTAATTCAAGTTTTAATTTTCCTGCTACTTGTTTCATAGCTTTAATTTGTGCAGCAGAACCTACACGTGAAACAGAAATACCTACGTTAATAGCTGGACGAATACCTGAGTTAAATAAATCTGCAGATAAGAAAATTTGTCCATCTGTAATTGAAATAACATTAGTAGGAATATATGCTGCTACGTCTCCAGCTTGAGTCTCAATAATAGGTAAAGCAGTCATACTACCTTCACCTAAAGCATTACTTAATTTAGCAGCTCTTTCTAATAAACGAGAATGTAAGTAAAATACATCACCTGGATAAGCTTCACGTCCTGGTGGTCTTCTAAGTAGAAGTGACATTTCTCGATAAGCTTGTGCTTGTTTAGAAAGATCATCATAAATAACTAAAGTATGACGACCACTATACATAAAAAATTCTGCAAGAGTAGCGCCTGTGTAAGGAGCTAGATATTGTAAAGTTGCAGGTGCATTAGCATTTTCTGCAACAATGATTGTATATGCCATTGCACCATTTTCTTCTAAAGTAGAAACTACTTGAGCCACAGAAGAAGCTTTTTGACCAATAGCTACATATACACAAATAACATTTTGACCCTTTTGATTTAAAATGGTGTCAATTGCAACAGCAGTTTTGCCAGTTTGTCTATCACCAATAATTAATTCTCTTTGTCCACGTCCAATTGGAATCATAGCATCTACAGATACTAATCCAGTTTGTAATGGTTCATAAACTGAACGTCGAGAAATAATTCCTGGAGCAGGAGATTCAATTAAACGTGTTTCAGAAGAAGGAATATCTCCTTTTCCATCAATAGGACGAGCTAAGGCATCTACAACACGACCAATATAACTTTCTCCAATTGGAATTTGAGCAATTTTTCCAGTAGCTTTTACACGACTTCCTTCTTGAATGCTAAAACCGTCTCCCATAAGTACGGCTCCAACATTATTAGATTCTAGATTTAATGCAATTCCTACTGTACCATCTTCAAATTCTAATAATTCGCCAGCCATTGCTTTGGCTAGACCATAAATTCTTGCAATACCATCACCTACTTGAAGTACTGTACCTGTATTAACAACTTTTACTTCTTGATTGTATTGCTCAATCTGCTTACGGATAACACTACTAATTTCTTCTGGTTGAATCTTGATCATTGGCAATTTTGTTCAATTACAGTTTGTTTGTCGCAAAAAAAAAATATTTCTCTAAAAATTTCTAAACATCATTAGGAGTTACTAAACGTCCTAATAATCCAATATTTAAACGAGTTACTCTTTTTTGTAAGCGGCGATTTAGACGACTTTTTGATTGTTCTAATGCTCTTTGCAGTGCTAATCTAATGACTTGTCTTCTTATTTCACTAATGGCTTTTTCTTCTTCAAAAGATATAGTTGCTTGTTTCATATCAAGAAGTTTTTTTGTATCTTCTTTAATAAGATTCATTAAACCAACTTCTATCTCACTGGCTGTTTTTTTACTTTGTGCAAGAATTTGATCTGCTTCTAATTTAGCTTGTTCGAATTCATTTTGTGCTTGTTGTAATTTTTCTGCCGCCTCTTTATATCTTTCATCAGCATCATTAATACTTTGTAATATATTTTGTTGACGATTTTGTAATAGAGACACAAAAAATTCACGGCCTGAAGTTAATAGAATTCCAAGTACCACTGCTAAATTAAGAATGTTGGTTTCAAAAATATCTGTATTAAAACCAAAACCCTCTGCCAAAGACATCCTAGACAAAATCGTAAATATGTTTGTGAGAATATCTGTCATTTTATCCTATTTGATTCATTTTTTTTGGTCATAGACCCATTGACTGAAAATGTCTTCCTATGTGCCCATGTTGATATTGTCTAATAACAACATGTACTCATGAGCACATTGGCACATGAGTACATGACAGCATAAAACTATAGTTTTATGGGAAAACAAAAAAATTAAGATACAAAAGGGTTTGCAAATAATAGAGCTAGTGCTACTACAAGACCGTAAATAGTTAAAGATTCCATAAAAGCAAAACTTAATAATAGAGTGCCTCTAATTTTGCCTTCAGCCTCCGGTTGTCTTGCAATACCTTCAAGTGCTTGACCAGCAGCAGTACCTTGACCAACGCCAGGACCAATAGAAGCTAAACCTACTGCTAAACCAGCAGCTAATACAGAAGCTGCAGAAATTAATGGACTCATGATAATTTACTCCAATTCAATGAATTAATAGCAGATTAACAGTTTTTGTTATATAACTACAACAATACTGTCAAAGAGAAGTTACATAAAAAAGTTATATATCAAAAAAACAATATAGTTTTTCCAAACTAATTAAATTAATGATGATCTTCTACTGCTTCTCCAATATATGCAGCTGCTAAAGTTGCGAAAATTAAAGCTTGAATCGCACTTGTGAAAAGACCTAATAACATAAGCGGCATTGGCACAACTAAAGGAACTAGAGTAATTAAAACTCCTACTACTAATTCATCAGCAAGAATATTACCAAAAAGTCGGAAGCTTAAAGAAAGTGGTTTTGTAAAATCTTCTAATAAATTGATAGGTAATAATACTGGAGTTGGTGAAATATATCTTTTGAAATAGCGTAAACCTTTTTTGCTGAAACCTGCATAAAAATATGAAATAGAAGTCAAAAGAGCCAATGCAGCTGTAGTGTTAATGTCATTTGTAGGTGCTGCTAATTCACCGTTAGGTATTTCAATTAATTTCCAAGGTACAAGGGCACCAGACCAATTAGACACGAAAATAAATAAAAAAATAGTTCCTATGAAAGGTACCCAAGAACGATAATCTTCTTCACCTATTTGAGTTTTTGCTAAATCTCTAATAAATTCTAAAACATATTCAACAAAGTTTTGTGTTCCAGTTGGAATCGTTTGTAAATTTCTAGTTCCAAAAATAGATAAAGAAATAATTATAGTCATTACAAACCAAGAAACAAGTAAAACTTGTCCATGAACTTCAAAATCACCAATTTGCCAATAAAAATGTTGACCAACTTCTACTTTAGATAGTTGATATAACATATTAAAATTTTCCATTGAAGATGGATTAATCATATTGAGGAGACCTTTTCTTTTGAAAATACAACAAATGACCTTCTTTATTTAGGAAGTAAGAAGTCTATACGATTCAAAAATGATAACATAATATTTTCTTCTCTTAATTAACAAATAAAAACAAGAAATTTGCAACTAAAAAAAAAATCTAGTATTAATTATTTTGTTTCTTACTTGTATTAAAAAATATTTTTTATTATCATGATTGAATTCTTTAAGTCTAAAAAAATCTATATTTTCTATTTACCACAGAAATAAAAACAAAGAAAAATGACTCAAAAATAAAGTGCTCTTTTTGTTTTTTTCAAGATAAATGAAGAAAAAAAATTAGATAATAAAAGAATTAAATTTTAAAAACAATATATATTATTTCTAAATAATTGTTAATTATTTAGAAATAAACAATTGTTTAGATTATCTATTATTTTACACGTTGTCCTTCATAAATCGCATCTGCTAATTTACTTACAAGCAGATTAATTGATCTAATTGCATCATCATTAGCTGGAATCGGTAAATCTGCTAAAGTAGGATCACAATTTGTATCTACCAAAGATATCGTAGGAATACCTAGTTTGATACATTCTTTAACCGCATTAATTTCTCTTTTTTGGTCAACTATAATTACTACATCAGGCAAATATTTCATATCTTGAAGACCTGATAAATATTTACGTAATTTATATAATTGTCTTTTTAAGACTGCAGCTTCTTTTTTAGGAAGAGTATCTAAAATACCATTTTTTTCTTTTTGTTCTAAATCTTTCAATTTTCTAATACGAGTTTTTATAGTAGACCAATTGGTAAGCATACCACCTAACCATCTTTGATTCACATAATGTGATTCAGCACGTAAAGCTTCAGAAGCAATAATATCTGAAGCTTGACTTTTTGTTCCCACAAATAAAAATTCTTTTCCTTCTTTTGCAGCGTTAAATAAAAAATCACATGCTTCTGATAATAATCTAGCAGTTTGTACTAAATCTATAAGATGTATTCCATTGCGATTTCCATAAATATAAGAAGACATTTTTGGATTCCATCCACGAGTTTGATGTCCAAAATGTACTCCAGCTTCCATCATTTCTTCTAATCCAACACTTTTCATTTGTATTTATGTCCTTCTTTTATTTAAAAAAGATAATATTAATATTATGGATTATTACTAAAAAATAAGTTTTAATATATTGTTTATTTATTGTACTAATGTTTTTTTTTCTAAACTACTTATTCACGACTAGTCAAAAATAATATCTTCAAAATTATATTCAGCATTTTTTTGTTCTATTCTCTTATGTTGTGAATTAGAACTATATGCTAAATTATAAGAATTAGAAAGAGAAAGATCTCGTGAATACATTTTATCATGCACATTAAAGCCAGTGCCTGCTGGAATGAGTCTACCTATAATTACATTTTCTTTTAACCCTCTAAGCCAATCAGTTTTTCCTTCAATAGCCGCTTTAGTCAATACACGTGTTGTTTCTTGAAAACTTGCTGCAGATATAAAACTTTCCGTATTTAAAGAAGCTTTAGTAATACCTAATACAATTGGTTTATATTTGGCGTGAACAGATACATTTCTATTCATGTTTTCAATTCTATGCAATTCAATTAATTCACCAGGTAATAAAGTTGTGTCTCCACCTTCTTCTATCATTACCTTGGAAGTCATTTGTCTTACAATAACTTCTATATGTTTATCTGAAATATGTACACCTTGTGCTTTGTAAACAGATTGAACCTCATTAACTAAAAATAATTGAAGTTTTTCAAAACTTTTTTTAGCCGCTTTTTGAATACCATATTTTTCAGTTGCTTCATCAAAAAAAGATTGTAAAAGATCATGTAAATTATTAGGTAAAGGTTTCAATCCTTTTGTTCTACGAGCTTCTAGTAATTCTTCAATTCTTGGAAGACCTTGAACAATATCTCCAGTTTTTGATTGCTCAAAAATTAACATTACCAAAGTATCACCAGATTTTACAAAATCACCATCATCTACGTATAAAACAGCTTCGGAAGAAACAAGATAAGGTCTTGCTAATCGTAAAGTCACTCTATTAGCTTGCAATTGAATAACTTGTCCAGATTGAGGTGCTAAAATACCTGGTACAATTTCTTTTCCTTTATGAACTAAATCACCTAATTGAAAAAATTCATATGCATTTTTTACAAACAAAGTCATTTGATCATGTTCATTCATAATTAAAAAAGACTTTTGTTCTTCAAAATTTTTATTTGATTGTCTAACTTCTCCATGATCTTTTGCTATAATTTCAGTTTTAGCAAGAATAGTGCCAGGTATTATATAGTTGTTAAATTTTCTTACTAATCTAGTCACATTTTGATAACTTTGAAAATCTATTATTTGATTCAAATCAATCATTAAATATTCAAACATCTTGATTTGTAATAATTTATTTTCTATTAGATTTAAGGTGACATTTAATTTATGTAAATGTGAATCAATTTCTAATCGTAAAAATATTTTTGCGATTTCCATTGATTGCCAAGCATGAATTCTTTGACCATCTTTGTAACAAATATGAATAGAAGGTTGAATAGAAATATTTTGTTTTAACTGATATTGAGCTTCCAATTTTTTTAATTCTGTTGAATTAGGAATTAAAAACTGTACCACAGGTCGAATAAGTAATGCAGATCCTGAAGACAAATTGACATTTTCTAAATAGACCAGTTCTTCTGCAATAATACCATCACATATTTCTTCACCTGCTTGAATTAATGTCTGATGCTTATCTAAAACTTGAGAAAAATCAATAGGTCTATAAATTTTGCCTGGTTTTATAACTACCTCACGCAAAATATCATTAGTTTGAGAGACTTGGGCTAAACCACTACTATGACAAATCAAATCTTTAATAATTTGAGTTCCAGCTTCTACATATTCACAATCTCTCACCATCAAAAGAGAAGCATCTTTATTAATTAAATGAGTTTCTTCAGGAATCCACATAATGATTCCACCTTTACGTACAGGATAAGATTGTGTAACTATATCATATTCATCAACTTCAATTTCAGAAGAGTATTTAAGAATTCCTCCTGTATTAGTTAAATAAGTTTTAGTAACAAATTTAGCAATAATTTGATTATTTTTTATAACATTATTAGATTCTACTTGCATAAAAAATTTCTGATTCAAATCATCAGTCAAAATATAAGCTTCACTACGTGCATTTTTGATGTGAGATAAATATGCATTTATGATTGTCATTGAAGAATTCAAGACATATAAATAAGAATTACTGTTATCTATTGTCAAATTATTTTCTGAAGTTTGTAAAATTCCCCCATATTGACTAATAATATTATGTTCTGCCATACAAGATCCATTATGAATGTAATCCGCTGTGTCAAACATTAGTGGAACATCTAATGAAAATTTATATACTTGACCTGATAATATCCATAATAGGCCACCATATTGTCCTGCTCTATTCATTTTATGACCATAAGCACTTTTTTTTTCTTGTAATAATAAATTTTCAAAATGAATTTCACCGGAAAAATCTGATGCTACATATTTACTAGCAATTTCAACTGATTGTGCATTGACTGGAGCAGAAACTTCAGCTATTAATTGTTTTGCTCTAACCATAGAACCATTATTGACTAATAAAATAGTATTAATAGGTACTTCAATATTAAATTCTTTATTTTTTCCTTGAATACAAATATTTATATTAGATTGAGTTATTAATGCTATTTCACCATGACGTGTACGCATGGGAATCGTATTTGTAAGAGAATAAATAATTTTTCCGTCAATAGAACTACGAATTTGTTTAGCAATATTACCAGTGAATACTCCTCCTGTATGGAAAGTTCTCATAGTTAATTGAGTACCTGGTTCTCCGATAGACTGAGCAGCAATAATACCTACAGCTTCACCCAAATCAACAAGATTTCCATGTGCTAAACTCCAGCCATAGCATAATTGACATACAGAACGAATACTTTTGCAAGTTAAAGGGGATCTTACTAATATATTTGTACGTTTTATCTCACAAATTTTGTCAGATAAACTTGCTGATATATCTTGATTTTTTTTAGCTATATATTGTTTTTGTTTCGGAGAATAAATATTTTCTGCTAATACACGTCCTATAAGACGCTCTTGTAATGAAAATACTACTTTTTGTTCATCTTTAACAGGTCCTAATAATATACCACTTTTAGTTCCACAATCAGTTTCGCGAATAATCATATCTTGTGCAACATCTACTAATCTGCGTGTCAAATAACCAGAATCTGCAGTACGTAATGCTGTATCAACAAGACCTTTTCTCGCTCCATAACAAGAAATAACATATTCAGTTACTGTCAATCCTTCACGAAAATTACTTCTAATAGGTAAGTCTATAATTTGTCCTTGTGGATCAGACATTAATCCTCTCATACCTACTAATTGACTGACTTGAGAAAGATTACCTCGTGCGCCTGAAAACGCCATCATATAGACAGGATTTAAAGGATTTGTTTGTTCAAAATATTGAACAACTTCATTTTTTAAAGTTTCACTTGTGCTATGCCATGTATCTATAACTTTTTGAAATCTTTCTACAGCTGTTATTTTCCCGATAGAATAATTTTTTTGTGTTTTTGCAATTTCTTGTTCTGCATCTTCTAAAAGCCATTTTTTAGTAGGTGGAATACTTAAATCATCAATACTTAAAGAAATGCCAGCTTTAGTAGCATGATAAAAACCTAATATTTTTAATCGATCAACCATGTGTGCCGTACGAGAAGTTCCATGATTGAATAAAAACCAGGCAATAATTCTTCGAATTTCGCCCTTATTCATAATTCGGTTACAAAAAAATAGTTTCATTGAATTTAGATCAGATTTTTGATTAAAAAAAATTTTTTTCATTCTGCCCATTCAAACTTTAATATTCTGACGGGGAGTAATCCAAACTGTTTTGAATTACTTGATTAAATAAAATACGACCAGGAGTTGTACGAATATATTGACTTATTAAATTATTTTTGAAATCTTTACGCATTTGATAATTTTTATAAATATATGAGACAAAACCTAAAGAATCCACTCTGATTTCTATTGGGTTTTGTTTAATATATTTACTATCTATAATCCCAGAAAATCTAACCCATACAATTGTATGTAAATTAATCTTTTTTTGATCATAAGCCATAATAACTTGTTCCAAAGAACTAAAATAATGACTTTTAGTGCCTCTTAATCTGATATCTTCAGTTGTTAAATAATAACAACCAAGTACCATATCTTGGCTAGGTGATATGATAGGTAATCCAGTAGCCGGTGATAATAAATTACTTGAAGCTAGCATTAATAAACGTGCTTCTGTTTGAGCTTCCAATGATAAAGGAATATGAACAGCCATTTGATCTCCATCAAAATCTGCATTAAAAGCTGGACAAACTAATGGATGTAATTGAATTGCTCTTCCTTCTACTAAAATAGGTTCAAAAGCTTGTATACCAAGTCTATGTAATGTAGGTGCACGATTCAATAAAACTGGATGTCCTTGAATCACTTGATTCAAAATTTCCCATAATATTGGATCACTATTTTGAATAATTTTTTTTGCACCTTTTATATTATTTGCCAATCCTTCATTAATTAAAGTATGAATAACAAATGGTTGGAATAATTCAATCGCCATTTCCTTGGAAGTCCTTTGGAAGACCACATTGATGTAATTTCAGATTTGGACCAACTACAATTACTGAACGACCAGAATAATCGACACGTTTTCCTAAAAGATTTGTCTAAATCTACCTTGTTTCCCTTTGATAATATCTGATAAAGATTTCAGTGGAATTTTATTATTGCCTACAAGAGCTTTTCCTCTTTTACCATTATCAATAAGAGCATCGACAGACTCTTGTAACATACGTTTTTCACTACGAACAACAATTTCAGGAGCTAACATATTATTAAGTTTAGCGAGTCTATTATTTCTATTGATAACTCGTCTATATAAATCATTCAAATCGGATGTTGCAAATCTACCTCCATCTAATTGGACCATAGGTCTTAGTTCTGGAGGAAGTACAGGAAGAATTGATAAAACCATCCATTCAGGCTTCGCTCCTGTAGCAATAAAATGATTAATAATTCTTAAACGTTTAATTAATTTATTTTCTTTTTTATTTCTTCTTTCTTCTTCTATTTGCCAATCTTGATTTTTTTTATTCCATTGATTCTCATCCAGTACCCAATCTGAATCTTCTCCATTAAAAAAAGAAGATTGAGTCCAAGCGGCCTCATTTTCAGCTAAATCTTCTCTAATTTTTGTGCTGTAGCTTTTAGATCAAAATTTTAAGCATTTTATAAATAGCTTCACCACCTGATATTTCTTCTTCTTTTTCTTTAATATTTAACAAATCATCTAATATATCTGTTGAATTAGAAAAGAAACGATTTTCGGTCAAAAATTGAGAAATATTCTTAAAACTAATAGAATCGTTATTATTATAATAGACAATATTTTCTACATCTTTTCTCGGCATGCCTAGAATAACGGAAAATATAACTAGGAATTCCTTTTAAATACCATACATGAGTTACAGGAGATGCAAGTTTGATATGTCCCATGCGATGTCTACGTTACACCAGATTCAATAACTTCTACACCACATCTTTCACACACAATACTTATTTCTGAATTTTTATTATATCTAACACGTTTATATCTTCCACAATGACATTCCCAATCTTTTACAGGACCAAATATACGTTCACAAAATAAGCCATCCATTTCAGGTTTTAAAGTTCTATAATTAATAGTTTCTGATCTAGTTACTTCACCTACTATTTCTCCGTTACTGAGTGTTCTTTGACCCCATTGAAGTATTCTTTCAGGAGAAGCCAAATTAATTTGTATATATTCAAAATGGACAAGTTTTTTAGGAATCATAAAAATTTAGCTTTTCTGTAAACATTAAAAATTTTGCATAAGATCTATTTCTTGATTTTTATTTGATTATGTACTTTATATACACCTATATCTAGACATAAAGATTGCAATTCACGTATCAGTACCTTAAAAAGATTCTGGAGTGCCTGGTTAGGAATAGGTCGACCTTTAATAATAGCATTTAGAGCATCATTTCTGCCTTTCATATCATCTGATTTTATTGTAAGTAATTCTTGTAAAGTATAAAGCAGCTCCAAATCCTTCTAATGCCCAAACTTCCATTTCTCCTAAACGTTGACCACCATGTTTTGCTCTACCGCCAAGAGGTTGTTGAGTAACTAATGAATAAGGTCCTAGAACGAGCATGAATTTTATCATCTACTAAATGGACTAATTTAAGCAAATAGCTTGCCAATTGTGACAGGTTGATCAAAAGATTCACCAGTTCTACCGTCAAATAATTTTACTTCCTGGTGATTGAATATTAAATAGCCAAGGGTAACCAGTCTTTTGTCTTGCTTCATATAATTTGGAATAAACTAAACCTCTAGATGTTTCTTTCCCATACATTTCATCAAATGGCATCAGTTTATAATTTTCAGATAAGTATTCTCCAGCTAAACCTAATAAACATTCAAATACTTGTCCAACATTCATTCTAGAAGGGACTCCTAATGGATTTAAAACCATATCAACAGGTGTTCCATCTTGTAAATATGGCCATATCTTGTCGAGGTAAAATTTTTGAAATAATTCCTTTATTACCATGCCGACCTGCCATTTTATCTCCAACTTGAATTTTTCTTTTTTGAGAAATTGAAACATGAACCCATCATAATTACACCAGAAGGCAATTCTTTTCCAGTTAATCTTCTCACAATTTACAACTGTGCCGAAACACCATTTGGTACTCTTAAAGATGAATTCTCTAACATCCACGTGCTTTTTTCTCCAAAAATAGCTCGTAACAATTTTCCTTCTGGATGTTGATCTAAATCTTCTTTAGGAGTTACTTTCCCAACCAAAATATCTCCTGATTCAACACGAGCTCCTGGAATAACAATTCCATTATCATCTAAATTACGTAATTAAATGATCATTAACATTAGGAATTTCTCTAGTGATTTTTCAGGACCTAATTTTGTTTTTTAGCATCTACTTCATTTTTTCAATATGAATAGAAGTGGTAATATCTTTTCATTAAAATAGCCTTTCATCTGTGATCGCACTAATTTAAGTCACGGTAGAGTAT
>RPFO01000129.1:0-26130 GCA_009746045.1 Mesostigma viride | reverse complement strand
TTTGCAAATCACGGCTGAAAGGCAAGTGCTCACAACGAAGCACGTGCTCTCAAGGCTGTCCACCTCGTCCAACCAAGCCCGGGCGAGCTGGCCTACTCAACAGGTCTCTTCTTGGCCAAGTTCGTGAGCCGTTTCTCGACGTCTGTCGGAATGGTCAAGATGGCCTGGCGATTGTTAGCTGGGTTGACAACAATGGTGTGTTCGAACCCCGCGTCCATGCACAGGTAGCAATTGACCAAGTTGGCTGTTCAGCTTGCGCATCGGCGTCCATTTTGAACATCGTCGCCATACCCGGAAATCTGTCCCAGTAGCGCACCCCCACCACCCATTGTCCCTTACGGAACAACTCCCTATCGACCTTGCCGTTTCTGTCGGCCACTCGCCTCACGAAAGTAGCGGCCACCTGATAAGGCTCCTGCAAGACTTCCGCTAGCCAATATGGATGATCTGGATCGTGGGACTCATCACCAGAGTAGGACTCGACGGCAAAAATGTCTCGCAGCTTCAGTCTCCTTCCCATCATCGTCCTCTCTGCCTGTAGTCTGTTCAGTCGCGTCCCTGCGTGCCCCCCTTGTCCGTTTGGGTTCCTTTGCACTGGCTCCCCCAGTTTGTGGAGCTTCATCCGAGCACCTCCCACATTCCAGCCGTCCATGTCGGTCCACTCCTTTCGACAATCCCACCACCTTTCCTCGGCGCACGCACCGCCACAATAGCAGGAATACTGGCGCAGCATTAAGCGCGTCACATTCGACTTGTCCATGCGCCACCAGTGCGCCTTCTTCACTCCTTTGATTTCGCCGCGCCCTGGGCTGTAAGGAAGCACCTGCGCGTCGAAGACAAGATTTGCACAAGGGAAAGTTGAAGTTACGAGACCATCGAGCTAGTTGTGTTTTATTAAGCACTCCTGATCGCCAGGACTCCAAGAACGCCCTAGAAACGACGGCCGGCGTAACTATTCCCTGAACGAGGACTGTACACTTAATTACCTCGGGGAACTCGAAGAAGTTACGCCTGGTCGTTGTGGTCCCGCCCACCGCCCCGACGCCAGATTCTCCACCAACTGGGCGGCCGTCTGTTTGTCCTGGTTCTCTTCCCTGATGTGCCACCTCCTCAACATGCACTTCACAGTCCCACCAGCTCCATCCACCTCCCCCTTTCCGTGCTGCTCCCCAAAGTAATTCCACTCAAATGACTCCAGGTGCGGATCCTCCGTCAGCAGCCGGGCCACTTCCGCGATCACATTCCTTGACTTGAACTGCATGGAGCAATTGTCCGACCACCCAATGAAGCGCTTCACCTCTACCCCTTCTGACCGTAGTGTCGCCAGGATTTTGAGGATAGCAAAACGGAGGGCCCGCCCGTCCCTTTTCATTCCGCCCTGTCCGATGAAGTGAAACTCCCTTCTCACGACCTTTCCCGACGCTGGATCCAAGTAGCGCACGATCCAGGGCATAAGGACGAATGTGACTGGATGCCAATACTGTGCTTGGAGATTGTGATAGGTGTAAGACTGGTAGTTCTCGGCGTAATCTGTGTGGCATACAAGGTCCCCACCCGCATCCTTGAGAGACATTCCTTGGAGGCGTCCGCTTGCCACCACGCGTTGAAGCAATGCTGGATGAAGTCCGGCCACTTGTCCACAATTGCCTCCTTTAGCTCCGTTGGTGTGGACTTGACGTCGACTTGCGTCAATCGCTGCCCACCAGCCTTTGCGATCTCGTCACAGTCGTCCTGCATATGCGCAGTGTGCACATACAGAAAAGACATCAACTTCGACCCACCAATGACCTGTAGAAAGAAAAAAAGACAGGACCTCAGGAAAAATTGAAAAAGAAACGCCTTGGGGCGCAACCACTCCACTAAAAATTACCTCTGGCCCAAGAACTTCAGGAAACATTGCAAAAGAAACGCCTTGGGGCGCAACCACTCCACTAAAAATTACCTCTGGCCCAAGAACCGCACCCGGCGGCACATCCTGCATCTCGTATCTGGTCCATGAAATCAGGTGGTTGGAAGCCTCCTCCCGTTCGCATAACATGAAGTTCCGAATTCCACACTTGGGAGCCAGGCAAGTGCCCAACACACAAGCCTTACGCCGGATCGAGCAAACCCCCAACTCCTCGCCCAGGTCATGATCGGGCACCCCTTCCTCGTCGTCCAGCACCCTCCCATGCATGGGCAGATCCTCAAGTTCGCCCTGAAAAGGCTGAACCTGCGGCCGCGACGACCCCACAGACGACCTCGAACCTCCCCCCTCCCTCATCCCTCCACCTCACAAGTAAACTTGTTCACCCACTCTGTCGTGTGAGTGGCTTTGAAAATGGAACATGTGGGCACGGACGACCCCACGTCGAGCTGGCTACCATGATCGCACGCGTGGCATTCAGGTCCGCACTCGCATCTGGCATGAAAAGTTGCACGAAATTTGGCCAACCCCCAACCATGGACTGCATGGTAGTGTGGTGCTGGCATGCGCACAAGTTCCGCATTTTCCACCGCCCCTTGACGCATGCGGGCATATGCTTGCAAAAAGTAGTGTATCCCACATGAACTGTGCTCTTCTGATTCGTGCGTAGCATTGACATCCCTGCCTCCGTCTCCAAAATCACCTGATTTCCCCCCTCACACCCTCCTCTCCCTCCCCCCCCCCCCCTCCCTACTGTCCATCCGCCGCGGTGGCTTCAACTCCGGATGGCGGGAAATGAACACTTCGTAAATCTTCGACTTGGAGACAGTATAGTAGCGCGCACCCTCCGAAAACGCTAGTGTATGTTTGTAATCCTTTCTGGTCCATTCACAATGAACATCCTTCATGTTCGGAGACGCCCGCGTCAAGTTATCATCCCTCCAGCACGCTTGTATCAGGGCAATGACTTCCGTCGGAAGCTCGTCTTTCCTCCTCCTCCTCTCTGGCGCACTCATCAAAAGGTCGTCCTCCCCTTCTTCCATTCCATCCCTGTGACCCCGAACAGTTGCGACAAAGCGCCTGTCAATCCCGAACGCGCGCTCCACAATCCTGTCCGGGACGCCCTCCATTGCCTTCGTAACAAGTCCACACAAGGCCCACCTAAGCCCACGATCCTTCTCAGATGTTCCCAAGTCGCCAAAAGCCTTCTTGATGTTATCCCGAAGAGATTCCGCCCAATTTTCAGGAAGCCCGCCGTCACAGTTCTTCCTCTTCTTAATGCCGTTGCTCTCCGCCACCATGGCATTTAGTCTTGAAGCTGCGCAAGACAGAACCTCCGCGCTCATCTCTGGCGTCCTGTGGTTGTTTGCTTTCACGCGTTCCGCCATGATAGGAAAGATGTCATTGGCAATTTTGTACCCCTTGTTCTCGATGTACTTGTCGCTCCAGAGACCGCGAAGTGCAGGCTCCCGGTCGTCATTGGACAAGGGACGCGAACCGTCGGAAACGGCCCCCCGCCCCGATCGCGCCATCAGACTTTGGTCAGACGGCAGCTGATTTTTTTCGCCTCTTAATCCCGCGGCACCGAAAGCCCTGAGGATGAGTAATGATAAATAATCACCATTAAAGACACGACGAAAACGATGGGCATCAAACAAGAACGACAAGCGTCATTAATAACGCCGGCCGGCGCAACTGGATACATGTAAACCATACAAAAGTGATTTTATGAAACACATACAGTTTGTCATTAATAACGACGGCCGGCGTAACTCGGGCGCAATTAAAAACCATTAAGAAGCAACTCAGGATATGCAGGCAGAAATCCTTCAGGTGTAAAAAAGATGTACAAACACACTTTTGGTAATGGGGCCTGATTGCGCAACTGCAAGATACCATTGGAAACGCCGGCCGGCGCAACTGGATGCATGTACATAAACCATACAAAAGTGATTTGCACAAAACCCCTACAATTTGTCATGAGTAACGACGGCCGGCGTAACTCGGTTGCATTTGAAAACCACAAAGAAGCAACTCAGGTAGTGAAGGCGGAAATCCCAGAGGTGATAAAATGTTTACCAACACAAAATGTTGATAAGCGTGCAAGCTTTTGCAAGTGCGCGCAAGATACCATTGGAAACGCCGGCCGGCGCAACTGGAACACCAAAACAAAAAACTTGATTTGCACGAAACCCATTCAGTTCGTCATGGATAACGACGGCCGGCGCAACTTCATGGCACTCACCACTTTCACCAAATGCCATGTCGCCATTATATTGAGGAAAGCGAAGTATGCCCACTTGAAGCTGTGGTCTGCAGAACATTGACACAAAATATGCATGGTATTTCAAGCAATGAATGCTATGTGTCAGGCATCAATGTCTTTATTGTATCCAAATGTGGTTAGGACGGAGGTTTACATTGGTTGCTATTTTAAGACAATGGCGTATAACCAAACATTGCACACACTCAAGAGTGTACTTATGCTGAACTGGAAAGGAACATTAAACCCCAATAAGGTAGATATTTTTCTTTTACATTTTAATTTTTTATATACTACTTTATATAATATTATATTATATTATATTATATTATGCTATATTATGTTATATGAAATAACATTAAAATTAACATAAAATTAAAATTATATATTAATTATAGTATATTATATAATTTTATATTATATATTATATTCACGATGCTCTGTGTATTAATGACATATCAGACACACCTACATCACATCGCCTTGATGTTTCCGTTGTATGGGTCCGGTCGGGCGTTGGTAGCTGGTCGACAACAATTCTACATTTCCTAAAAAAAAATGCGACCGTGCCTACATTCGAAGGCGCGCTGTGGCTGACCTGAACTATCGGTGAACACCTCGGCGTCACTTGACCGGCCTAGGTTGACATTTCGGCAGAGTAACGCTGCTTAAAGGATCCTTGCGTAGTTCGCGCGATTTGGCTCTTTATATATGTTTTTGGAGACGACGAGCAAGCATCCGATTGGTCAGCCAATTCCTGTCCAGTCCTCGGACAGTGTCCAATCCGGTGCTTGGGATCCAGAAAACGTGCTCGAGCCTGGCCACTCTGTCGCGGGCGCCGCGCTAGTGGCGTCGCGCCCAAACCTGACCAGGCCATAGGAAAGGGCGGGGGCGAATGCAAGAATTATTGTTATATCCTGACCTGTCCTGGGGAAGGTCCGGGGCGAATGCAAGAATTAATATACCTGCGTATGCAACCAACACGGCCGATCCACATACATAATCCGACTGAGCTGGACGGTACGGACCAAATTTCGGTGCAAATTGAGGCCCAAAAGCTATGTCGGCATGGTGCGCGCACCCCTTGCGGTAGGGGCCATGGCGACTGCCTTTAGACGAAACGTGACAAATCTGGCACGCGGAAAGCAGAAATGCTCGATTGTTGGAGAAAATTAGTTACTGATTCTAATTTATGGCGGGATGGTTGCGATCTATAATGTCGCGGGCTTTTTTTCTTTGCCATCGGCAGGGGGGGTCCGGCCTGAATTTCTGTCGGGATGAATAAAGTATATTGGATGCCTGCCGGGTTGATTGTCGATTGTTGCCAGTTTTGATGGTCGTAAGGAAAGCTAGTTTAATGATGTTTCTAAAGCCGTAAAAATTCCCGCTGCTATCTTTACCTTTCCCGTCATTTTGCGGTAAGATAACATTAGCCCTGCGCGATGCGTACTGCCCAACCACTCCATGAAAGGGTGGACTTTCTTGTGCGCCTGGGCACGAATAAATGCCCGTTATGGTACGTTCTTGTGTTAAACGTCTTAAGCTTGCGTTTTCCTGCTTTCTTACCTCGTTGAGCGTAAGCTTTTTGCCTTCTTTCCGGCCAGATGCAGCCAGAAAGTTGCGGGTCCTGGCGCTGCATCGCTGGATTCCTGGGTGTCTTTTAGCTAGTTAATCGTCTGTGACGTGGCTGGCTTTCTGCAGCGCGTGGCCCGCAACCTGTCGGGAAGGTGTAATGCTTTTATTTCCATGCTTCTCTGAAATTTCTTTTGCTTTATAGACAGTTGTGTTCGAGGAAATTCACGCGGTCTTCCTAAGCAGCGGCATCATTTTCCCCAGACACTGACGAGCTGGCACCTGTCTCCTAAAGAGAGCGGCTCGTGCTTGTTAGAAAGGAGGCAGTGTGCATTTTGCGGGACACAATGCTTTGGTGGCACATGCGTCAGGTAGGCTGTTCCAATGGTCTCTTCACCTTTCCCACTGAGTAAATGTTAGCATTTGTCATGCTAACCAGAGCAGCTAGCCACAGGTTGGCTGGATAAAAAGTCAGCTTATTTTCTCTTTATATACTGCGTGTGTGGTCCTCCACGTGTCCGGCTTGTTGGGCATTTTGGAAGAGGGTTTATAATGTGTTGTTGGGTGGAACAACTTGGTTGTTGGCACAAAATCACACATTATTAGCCTGAGATAGGCATGACATATGCTGCTCAGGCGTGTCGTCCTACCAGCCTTGTTGTTAAGGGTAGACTCACAAGGCTGGCTGTGCCGATGGAGGGGTGGGGCGTGCTAGCCCCCCCCACACCCACGCATGCATGCTAGCCCACCCCCACACCCACGCATGCATGCTAGCCCCGGCCCCGGCCCCCCACACCCACGCATGCATGCTAGCCCCCCCCACACCCACGCATGCATGCTAGCCCACACTCACACCCACGCATGCATGCTAGCCCACCCCCACACCCACGCATGCATGCTAGCCCCCCCACACACCCACGCATGCATGCCAGCCCCCCCACACACCCACGCATGCATGACCGCCCCCCCCACACCCACGCATGCATGCTAGCCCACCCCCACACCCACGCATGCATGCTAGCCCCCCACACACCCACGCATGGATGCCAGCCCCCACACACACCCACGCATGCATGACAGCCCCCCCACACACCCACGCATGCATGCTAGCCCCCCACACACACCCACGCATGCATGCCAGCCCCCATACACACCCACGCATGCATGCCAGCCCCCCCCACACTTACGCATGCATGCTAGCCCCCCACACACACCCACGCATGCATGCCAGCCCCCCCCACACCCACGCATGCATGCCAGCCCCCCCCCACACTTACGCATGCATGCTAGCCCCCCACACACACCCACGCATGCATGCCAGCCCCCCCCCACACCCACGCATGCAGGCTAGCCCAACCCCACACCCACGCATGCATGCCAGCCCACCCCCACACCCACACGTGCATGCCAGCCCACCCCCACACCCACGCATGCATGCCAGCCCACCCCCACACCCACGCGTGCATGCCAGCCCACCCCTAGCTTGAGCGTGCTTGTAAAGTTTTTGCATGGTTTATTAAAATGAGTGGAATATGTATTTATTGCATTAAATGTTAATTTTATTGATCATGAATGAAAATGGTCAACATTGCCGAAGTGCCCCTAAATTGCTCAATATTGTGTGCTCAAGAATTCAATGAGGATTGTCATCATGGAAACCCGCACAAATTCACGATTCCGGGCATGCATGTGAAAGTATCAAGAACAATTTTCAATTAAGAATGGTATCTCATTGTTCCATGAATCAATATGACTCCATGTACGTAGACAAGCCATGATGACCCCATGGGAGCCTAAATCCTCATCATTAAATACATAAATGCCACCCATGTACGTAGACGGGCCATGATGACACCAATGGAGCCTGAATCCTCATCATTAATTACATAAATGCCAACCATGTACATAGACAAGCCATGATGACACCATGGGAGCCTGAATCCTCATCATTAATTACATAAATGCCAACCATGTACGTAGGCCAGCCATGATGACACTATGGGAGCCTGAATCCTCATCATTAATTTCATACATGCCAACAACACGTAGACGGGCCATAATGACACCACGGGAGCCTGAATCCTCATCATTTTTTTATGAGACATCCATGTACGTAGGCCAGCCATGATGACACCATGGGAGCCTGAATCCTCCACATTTTTTTTCTGAGACATCCATGTACGTAGGCCAGCCATGATGACACCATGGGAGCCTGAATCCTCATCATTTTTTTTCTGAGACATCCATGTACGTAGGCCAGCCATGATGACACCATGGGAGCCTGAATCCTCATCATTAAATACATACATGCCATCCATGTACGTAGACAGGCCATGACATCTGACACCATGGGAGCCTGAATCCTCATCATTTACTATTCCTTGACATCCATGTACGTAGACGGGCCATGATGACACCATGGGAGCCTGAATCCTCTTCATTTTTTTTCTTTGACATCCATGTACATACGTAGGCCAGCCATGATGACACCAATGGAGCCTGAATCCTCATCATTAATTACATACATAAATGCCATGATCATCAATGACCCCATGGGAGCCTGAATCCTCATCATTAAATACATAAATGCCACGGTCCATGTACGTAGACGGGCCATGATGACACCAATGGAGCCTGAATCCTCATCATTAATTACATAAATGCCAACCATGTACATACACGGGCAATGATGACACCATGGGAGCCTGAATCCTCATCATTAATTACATAAATGCCAACCATGTACGTAGGCCAGCCATGATGACACTATGGGAGCCTGAATCCTCATCATTAATTTCATACATGCCAACAACACGTAGACGGGCCATAATGACACCACGGGAGCCTGAATCCTCATCATTTTTTTTTCTTTGACATCCATGTACGTAGGCCAGCCATGATGACACCATGGGAGCCTGAATCCTCATCATTTTTTTTCTGAGACATCCATGTACGTAGGCCAGCCATGATGACACCATGGGAGCCTGAATCCTCATCATTAAATACATACATGCCATCCATGTACGTAGACAGGCCATGATGACACCATGGGAGCCTGAATCCTCATCATTTACTATTCCTTGACATCCATGTACGTAGACGGGCCATGATGACACCATGGGAGCCTGAATCCTCATCATTTTTTTTTCTTTGACATCCATGTACATACGTAGGCCAGCCATGATGACACCAATGGAGCCTGAATTCTCATCATTAATTACATACATGCCATCCATGTACGTAGACAGGCCATGACATCTGACACCATGGGAGCCTGAATCCTCATCATTTACTATTCCTTGACATCCATGTACGTAGACGGGCCATGATGACACCATGGGAGCCTGAATCCTCATCATTTTTTTTTCTTTGACATCCATGTACATACGTAGGCCAGCCATGATGACACCAATGGAGCCTGAATCCTCATCATTAATTACATACATAAATGCCAACCATGTACATACACGGGCAATGATGACACCAATGGAGCCTGAATCCTCATCATTAATTACATAAATGCCAACCATGTACATACACGGGCAATGATGACACCATGGGAGCCTGAATCCTCATCATTTTTTTTTCTTTGACATCCATGTACATACGTAGGCCAGCCATGATGACACCAATGGAGCCTGAATCCTCATCATTAATTACATACATGCCATCCATGTACGTAGACAAGCCATGATGACCCCATGGGAGCCTGAATCCTCATCATTAATTACATACATGCCATCCATGTACGTAGACAGGCCATGATGACACCATGGGAGCCTGAATCCTCATCATTTACTATTCCTTGACATCCATGTACGTAGGCCAGCCATGGAGACACCATGGGAGCCTGAATCCTCCTCATTAATTACATAAATGCCAACCATGTACGTAGACAAGCCATGATGACCCCATGGGAGCCTGAATCCTCATCATTAATTACATAAATGCCATCCATGTACGTAGACGGGCCATGATGACACCATGGGAGCCTGAATCCTCATCATTTACTATTCCTTGACATCCATGTACGTAGGCCAGCCATGGAGACACCATGGGAGCCTGAATCCTCCTCATTAATTACATAAATGCCAACCATGTACGTAGACAAGCCATGATGACCCCATGGGAGCCTGAATCCTCATCATTAATTACATAAATGCCATCCATGTAAGTAGACGGGCCATGATGACACCATGGGAGCCTGAATCCTCCTCATTAATTACATAAATGCCAACCATGTACGTAGACAAGCCATGATGACACCATGGGAGCCTGAATCCTCATCATTAATTACATAAATGCCATCCATGTACGTAGACGGGCCATGATGACACCATGGGAGCCTGAATCCTCATCATTAATTACATAAATGCCAACCATGTACGTAGGCCAGCCATGGAGACACCATGGGAGCCTGAATCCTCATCATTAATTACATACATGCCAACAATGTAGGTAGACAAGCCATGATGACACCATGGGAGCCTGAATCCTCATCATTTATTTTATGAGACATCCATGTACGTAGGCCAGCCATGATGACACCATGGGAGCCTGAATCCTCATCATTTCTTTTTCTTTGACATCCATGTACGTAGGCCAGCCATGATGACACCATGGGAGCCTGAATCCTCCTCATTAATTACATACATGCCATCCATGTACGTACACGGGCCATGATGACACCATGGGAGCCTGAATCCTCATCATTTACTATTCCTTGACATCCATGTACGTAGGCCAGCCATGGAGACACCATGGGAGCCTGAATCCTCATCATTAATTACATAAATGCCAACCATGTACGTAGACAAGCCATGATGACACCATGGGAGCCTGAATCCTCCTCATTAATTACATAAATGCCAACCATGTACGTAGACAAGCCATGATGACACCATGGGAGCCTGAATCCTCATCATTAATTACATACATGCCATCCATGTACGTAGACAGGCCATGATGACACCATGGGAGCCTGAATCCTCATCATTTACTATTCCTTGACATCCATGTACGTAGGCCAGCCATGGAGACACCATGGGAGCCTGAATCCTCCTCATTAATTACATAAATGCCAACCATGTACGTAGACAAGCCATGATGACCCCATGGGAGCCTGAATCCTCATCATTAATTACATAAATGCCATCCATGTACGTAGACGGGCCATGATGACACCATGGGAGCCTGAATCCTTATCATTTACTATTCCTTGACATCCATGTACGTAGGCCAGCCATGGAGACACCATGGGAGCCTGAATCCTCATCATTAATTACATAAATGCCAACCATGTACGTAGACAAGCCATGATGACACCATGGGAGCCTGAATCCTCTCATTAATTACATAAATGCCAACCATGTACGTAGACAAGCCATGATGACACCATGGGAGCCTGAATCCTCCTCATTAATTACATAAATGCCAACCATGTACGTAGACAAGCCATGATGACACCATGGGAGCCTGAATCCTCATCATTAATTACATAAATGCCATCCATGTACGTAGACGGGCCATGATGACACCATGGGAGCCTGAATCCTCATCATTAATTACATAAATGCCAACCATGTACGTAGGCCAGCCATGGAGACACCATGGGAGCCTGAATCCTCATCATTAATTACATACATGCCAACAATGTAGGTAGACAAGCCATGATGACACCATGGGAGCCTGAATCCTCATCATTTATTTTATGAGACATCCATGTACGTAGGCCAGCCATGATGACACCATGGGAGCCTGAATCCTCATCATTTCTTTTTCTTTGACATCCATGTACGTAGGCCAGCCATGATGACACCATGGGAGCCTGAATCCTCCTCATTAATTACATACATGCCATCCATGTACGTACACGGGCCATGATGACACCATGGGAGCCTGAATCCTCATCATTTACTATTCCTTGACATCCATGTACGTAGGCCAGCCATGGAGACACCATGGGAGCCTGAATCCTCATCATTAATTACATAAATGCCAACCATGTACGTAGACAAGCCATGATGACACCATGGGAGCCTGAATCCTCCTCATTAATTACATAAATGCCAACCATGTACGTAGACAAGCCATGATGACACCATGGGAGCCTGAATCCTCATCATTAATTACATACATGCCATCCATGTACGTAGACAGGCCATGATGACACCATGGGAGCCTGAATCCTCATCATTTACTATTCCTTGACATCCATGTACGTAGGCCAGCCATGGAGACACCATGGGAGCCTGAATCCTCCTCATTAATTACATAAATGCCAACCATGTACGTAGACAAGCCATGATGACCCCATGGGAGCCTGAATCCTCATCATTAATTACATAAATGCCATCCATGTACGTAGACGGGCCATGATGACACCATGGGAGCCTGAATCCTTATCATTTACTATTCCTTGACATCCATGTACGTAGGCCAGCCATGGAGACACCATGGGAGCCTGAATCCTCATCATTAATTACATAAATGCCAACCATGTACGTAGACAAGCCATGATGACACCATGGGAGCCTGAATCCTCCTCATTAATTACATAAATGCCAACCATGTACGTAGACAAGCCATGATGACACCATGGGAGCCTGAATCCTCATCATTAATTACATACATGCCATCCATGTACGTAGACAGGCCATGATGACACCATGGGAGCCTGAATCCTCATCATTTACTATTCCTTGACATCCATGTACGTAGGCCAGCCATGGAGACACCATGGGAGCCTGAATCCTCCTCATTAATTACATAAATGCCAACCATGTACGTAGACAAGCCATGATGACACCATGGGAGCCTGAATCCTCATCATTTACTATTCCTTGACATCCATGTACGTAGGCCAGCCATGATGACACCAATGGAGCCTGAATCCTCCTCGTTAATTACATAAATGCCAACCATGTACGTAGACAAGCCATGATGACCCCATGGGAGCCTGAATCCTCATCATTTACTATTCCTTGACATCCATGTACGTAGACGGGCCATGATGACACCATGGGAGCCTGAATCCTCATCATTTACTATTCCTTGACATCCATGTACGTAGGCCAGCCATGATGACACCAATGGAGCCTGAATCCTCTTCATTTTCTTAATGAGAGGATTCAGGTTACATAAATGCCAACCATGTAGGTAGACAAGCCATGATGACACCATGGGAGCCTGAATCCTCATCATTTACTATTCCTTGACATCCATGTACGTAGGCCAGCCATGGAGACACCATGGGAGCCTGAATCCTTCTCATTAATTACATAAATGCCAACCATGTACGTAGACAAGCCATGATGACCCCATGGGAGCCTGAATCCTCATCATTAATTACATAAATGCCATCCATGTAAGTAGACGGGCCATGATGACACCATGGGAGCCTGAATCCTCCTCATTAATTACATAAATGCCAACCATGTACGTAGACAAGCCATGATGACACCATGGGAGCCTGAATCCTCATCATTAATTACATAAATGCCATCCATGTACGTAGACGGGCCATGATGACACCATGGGAGCCTGAATCCTCATCATTAATTACATAAATGCCATTCATGTACGTAGGCCAGCCATGGAGACACCATGGGAGCCTGAATCCTCATCATTAATTACATACATGCCAACAATGTAGGTAGACAAGCCATGATGACACCATGGGAGCCTGAATCCTCATCATTTATTTTATGAGACATCCATGTACGTAGGCCAGCCATGATGACACCATGGGAGCCTGAATCCTCATCATTTCTTTTTCTTTGACATCCATGTACGTAGGCCAGCCATGATGACACCATGGGAGCCTGAATCCTCCTCATTAATTACATACATGCCATCCATGTACGTACACGGGCCATGATGACACCATGGGAGCCTGAATCCTCCTCATTTACTATTCCTTGACATCCATGTACGTAGACGGGCCATGATGACACCATGGGAGCCTGAATCCTCATCATTTTTTTTTCTTTGACATCCATGTACATACGTAGGCCAGCCATGATGACACCAATGGAGCCTGAATCCTCATCATTAATTACATACATAAATGCCATGATCATCAATGACCCCATGGGAGCCTGAATCCTCATCATTAAATACATAAATGCCACGGTCCATGTACGTAGACGGGCCATGATGACACCAATGGAGCCTGAATCCTCATCATTAATTACATAAATGCCAACCATGTACATACACGGGCAATGATGACACCATGGGAGCCTGAATCCTCATCATTAATTACATAAATGCCAACCATGTACGTAGGCCAGCCATGATGACACTATGGGAGCCTGAATCCTCATCATTAATTTCATACATGCCAACAACACGTAGACGGGCCATAATGACACCACGGGAGCCTGAATCCTCATCATTTTTTTTTCTTTGACATCCATGTACGTAGGCCAGCCATGATGACACCATGGGAGCCTGAATCCTCATCATTTTTTTTCTGAGACATCCATGTACGTAGGCCAGCCATGATGACACCATGGGAGCCTGAATCCTCATCATTAAATACATACATGCCATCCATGTACGTAGACAGGCCATGATGACACCATGGGAGCCTGAATCCTCATCATTTACTATTCCTTGACATCCATGTACGTAGACGGGCCATGATGACACCATGGGAGCCTGAATCCTCATCATTTTTTTTTCTTTGACATCCATGTACATACGTAGGCCAGCCATGATGACACCAATGGAGCCTGAATTCTCATCATTAATTACATACATGCCATCCATGTACGTAGACAGGCCATGACATCTGACACCATGGGAGCCTGAATCCTCATCATTTACTATTCCTTGACATCCATGTACGTAGACGGGCCATGATGACACCATGGGAGCCTGAATCCTCATCATTTTTTTTTCTTTGACATCCATGTACATACGTAGGCCAGCCATGATGACACCAATGGAGCCTGAATCCTCATCATTAATTACATACATAAATGCCAACCATGTACATACACGGGCAATGATGACACCAATGGAGCCTGAATCCTCATCATTAATTACATAAATGGCAACCATGTACATACACGGGCAATGATGACACCATGGGAGCCTGAATCCTCATCATTTTTTTTTCTTTGACATCCATGTACATACGTAGGCCAGCCATGATGACACCAATGGAGCCTGAATCCTCATCATTAATTACATACATGCCATCCATGTACGTAGACAAGCCATGATGACCCATGGGAGCCTGAATCCTCATCATTAATTACATACATGCCATCCATGTACGTAGACAGGCCATGATGACACCATGGGAGCCTGAATCCTCATCATTTACTATTCCTTGACATCCATGTACGTAGGCCAGCCATGGAGACACCATGGGAGCCTGAATCCTCCTCATTAATTACATAAATGCCAACCATGTACGTAGACAAGCCATGATGACCCCATGGGAGCCTGAATCCTCATCATTAATTACATAAATGCCATCCATGTACGTAGACGGGCCATGATGACACCATGGGAGCCTGAATCCTCATCATTTACTATTCCTTGACATCCATGTACGTAGGCCAGCCATGGAGACACCATGGGAGCCTGAATCCTCCTCATTAATTACATAAATGCCAACCATGTACGTAGACAAGCCATGATGACCCATGGGAGCCTGAATCCTCATCATTAATTACATAAATGCCATCCATGTAAGTAGACGGGCCATGATGACACCATGGGAGCCTGAATCCTCCTCATTAATTACATAAATGCCAACCATGTACGTAGACAAGCCATGATGACACCATGGGAGCCTGAATCCTCATCATTAATTACATAAATGCCATCCATGTACGTAGACGGGCCATGATGACACCATGGGAGCCTGAATCCTCATCATTAATTACATAAATGCCATTCATGTACGTAGGCCAGCCATGGAGACACCATGGGAGCCTGAATCCTCATCATTAATTACATACATGCCAACATGTAGGTAGACAAGCCATGATGACACCATGGGAGCCTGAATCCTCATCATTTATTTTATGAGACATCCATGTACGTAGGCCAGCCATGATGACACCATGGGAGCCTGAATCCTCATCATTTCTTTTCTTTGACATCCATGTACGTAGGCCAGCCATGATGACACCATGGGAGCCTGAATCCTCCTCATTAATTACATACATGCCATCCATGTACGTACACGGGCCATGATGACACCATGGGAGCCTGAATCCTCATCATTTACTATTCCTTGACATCCATGTACGTAGGCCAGCCATGAGACACCATGGGAGCCTGAATCCTCATCATTAATTACATAAATGCCAACCATGTACGTAGACAAGCCATGATGACACCATGGGAGCCTGAATCCTCCTCATTAATTACATAAATGCCAACCATGTACGTAGACAAGCCATGATGACACCATGGGAGCCTGAATCCTCATCATTAATTACATACATGCCATCCATGTACGTAGACAGGCCATGATGACACCATGGGAGCCTGAATCCTCATCATTTACTATTCCTTGACATCCATGTACGTAGGCCAGCCATGGAGACACCATGGGAGCCTGAATCCTCCTCATTAATTACATAAATGCCAACCATGTACGTAGACAAGCCATGATGACCCATGGGAGCCTGAATCCTCATCATTAATTACATAAATGCCATCCATGTACGTAGACGGGCCATGATGACACCATGGGAGCCTGAATCCTCATCATTTACTATTCCTTGACATCCATGTACGTAGGCCAGCCATGGAGACACCATGGGAGCCTGAATCCTCCTCATTAATTACATAAATGCCAACCATGTACGTAGACAAGCCATGATGACCCATGGGAGCCTGAATCCTCATCATTAATTACATAAATGCCATCCATGTACGTAGACGGGCCATGATGACACCATGGGAGCCTGAATCCTCCTCATTAATTACATAAATGCCAACCATGTACGTAGACAAGCCATGATGACACCATGGGAGCCTGAATCCTCATCATTAATTACATAAATGCCATCCATGTACGTAGACGGGCCATGATGACACCATGGGAGCCTGAATCCTCATCATTAATTACATAAATGCCATTCATGTACGTAGGCCAGCCATGGAGACACCATGGGAGCCTGAATCCTCATCATTAATTACATACATGCCAACATGTACGTAGACAAGCCATGATGACACCATGGGAGCCTGAATCCTCATCATTTATTTTATGAGACATCCATGTACGTAGGCCAGCCATGATGACACCATGGGAGCCTGAATCCTCATCATTTCTTTTTCTTTGACATCCATGTACGTAGGCCAGCCATGATGACACCATGGGAGCCTGAATCCTCCTCATTAATTACATACATGCCATCCATGTACGTACACGGGCCATGATGACACCATGGGAGCCTGAATCCTCATCATTTACTATTCCTTGACATCCATGTACGTAGGCCAGCCATGGAGACACCATGGGAGCCTGAATCCTCATCATTAATTACATAAATGCCAACCATGTACGTAGACAAGCCATGATGACACCATGGGAGCCTGAATCCTCCTCATTAATTACATAAATGCCAACCATGTACGTAGACAAGCCATGATGACACCATGGGAGCCTGAATCCTCATCATTAATTACATACATGCCATCCATGTACGTAGACAGGCCATGATGACACCATGGGAGCCTGAATCCTCATCATTTACTATTCCTTGACATCCATGTACGTAGGCCAGCCATGGAGACACCATGGGAGCCTGAATCCTCCTCATTAATTACATAAATGCCAACCATGTACGTAGACAAGCCATGATGACACCATGGGAGCCTGAATCCTCATCATTAATTACATAAATGCCATCCATGTACGTAGACGGGCCATGATGACACCATGGGAGCCTGAATCCTTATCATTTACTATTCCTTGACATCCATGTACGTAGGCCAGCCATGGAGACACCATGGGAGCCTGAATCCTCATCATTAATTACATAAATGCCAACCATGTACGTAGACAAGCCATGATGACACCATGGGAGCCTGAATCCTCCTCATTAATTACATAAATGCCAACCATGTACGTAGACAAGCCATGATGACACCATGGGAGCCTGAATCCTCATCATTAATTACATACATGCCATCCATGTACGTAGACAGGCCATGATGACACCATGGGAGCCTGAATCCTCATCATTTACTATTCCTTGACATCCATGTACGTAGGCCAGCCATGGAGACACCATGGGAGCCTGAATCCTCCTCATTAATTACATAAATGCCAACCATGTACGTAGACAAGCCATGATGACACCATGGGAGCCTGAATCCTCATCATTTACTATTCCTTGACATCCATGTACGTAGGCCAGCCATGATGACACCAATGGAGCCTGAATCCTCCTCGTTAATTACATAAATGCCAACCATGTACGTAGACAAGCCATGATGACCCCATGGGAGCCTGAATCCTCATCATTTACTATTCCTTGACATCCATGTACGTAGACGGGCCATGATGACACCATGGGAGCCTGAATCCTCATCATTTACTATTCCTTGACATCCATGTACGTAGGCCAGCCATGATGACACCAATGGAGCCTGAATCCTCTTCATTTTCTTAATGAGAGGATTCAGGTTACATAAATGCCAACCATGTAGGTAGACAAGCCATGATGACACCATGGGAGCCTGAATCCTCATCATTTACTATTCCTTGACATCCATGTACGTAGGCCAGCCATGGAGACACCATGGGAGCCTGAATCCTCCTCATTAATTACATAAATGCCAACCATGTACGTAGACAAGCCATGATGACCCCATGGGAGCCTGAATCCTCATCATTAATTACATAAATGCCATCCATGTAAGTAGACGGGCCATGATGACACCATGGGAGCCTGAATCCTCCTCATTAATTACATAAATGCCAACCATGTACGTAGACAAGCCATGATGACACCATGGGAGCCTGAATCCTCATCATTAATTACATAAATGCCATCCATGTACGTAGACGGGCCATGATGACACCATGGGAGCCTGAATCCTCATCATTAATTACATAAATGCCATTCATGTACGTAGGCCAGCCATGGAGACACCATGGGAGCCTGAATCCTCATCATTAATTACATACATGCCAACAATGTAGGTAGACAAGCCATGATGACACCATGGGAGCCTGAATCCTCATCATTTATTTTATGAGACATCCATGTACGTAGGCCAGCCATGATGACACCATGGGAGCCTGAATCCTCATCATTTCTTTTTCTTTGACATCCATGTACGTAGGCCAGCCATGATGACACCATGGGAGCCTGAATCCTCCTCATTAATTACATACATGCCATCCATGTACGTACACGGGCCATGATGACACCATGGGAGCCTGAATCCTCCTCATTTACTATTCCTTGACATCCATGTACGTAGGCCAGCCATGGAGACACCATGGGAGCCTGAATCCTCATCATTAATTACATAAATGCCAACCATGTACGTAGACAAGCCATGATGACACCATGGGAGCCTGAATCCTCCTCATTAATTACATAAATGCCAACCATGTACGTAGACAAGCCATGATGACACCATGGGAGCCTGAATCCTCATCATTAATTACATACATGCCATCCATGTACGTAGACAGGCCATGATGACACCATGGGAGCCTGAATCCTCATCATTTACTATTCCTTGACATCCATGTACGTAGGCCAGCCATGGAGACACCATGGGAGCCTGAATCCTCCTCATTAATTACATAAATGCCAACCATGTACGTAGACAAGCCATGATGACCCCATGGGAGCCTGAATCCTCATCATTAATTACATAAATGCCATCCATGTACGTAGACGGGCCATGATGACACCACGGGAGCCTGAATCCTCATCATTTACTATTCCTTGACATCCATGTACGTAGGCCAGCCATGGAGACACCATGGGAGCCTGAATCCTCCTCATTAATTACATAAATGCCAACCATGTACGTAGACAAGCCATGATGACCCCATGGGAGCCTGAATCCTCATCATTAATTACATAAATGCCATCCATGTAAGTAGACGGGCCATGATGACACCATGGGAGCCTGAATCCTCCTCATTAATTTCATACATGCCAACAACACGTAGACGGGCCATAATGACACCACGGGAGCCTGAATCCTGATCATTTTTTTTCTTTGACATCCATGTACGTAGGCCAGCCATGATGACACCATGGGAGCCTGAATCCTCATCATTTTTTTTCTGAGACATCCATGTACGTAGGCCAGCCATGATGACACCATGGGAGCCTGAATCCTCATCATTAATACATACATGCCATCCATGTACGTAGACAGGCCATGACATCTGACACCATGGGAGCCTGAATCCTCATCATTTACTATTCCTTGACATCCATGTACGTAGACGGGCCATGATGACACCATGGGAGCCTGAATCCTCATCATTTTTTTTCTTTGACATCCATGTACATACGTAGGCCAGCCATGATGACACCAATGGAGCCTGAATCCTCATCATTAATTACATACATAAATGCCATGATCATCAATGACCCCATGGGAGCCTGAATCCTCATCATTAAATACATAAATGCCACGGTCCATGTACGTAGACGGGCCATGATGACACCAATGGAGCCTGAATCCTCATCATTAATTACATAAATGCCAACCATGTACATACACGGGCAATGATGACACCATGGGAGCCTGAATCCTCATCATTAATTACATAAATGCCAACCATGTACGTAGGCCAGCCATGATGACACTATGGGAGCCTGAATCCTCATCATTAATTTCATACATGCCAACAACACGTAGACGGGCCATAATGACACCACGGGAGCCTGAATCCTCATCATTTTTTTTTCTTTGACATCCATGTACGTAGGCCAGCCATGATGACACCATGGGAGCCTGAATCCTCATCATTTTTTTTCTGAGACATCCATGTACGTAGGCCAGCCATGATGACACCATGGGAGCCTGAATCCTCATCATTAAATACATACATGCCATCCATGTACGTAGACAGGCCATGATGACACCATGGGAGCCTGAATCCTCATCATTTACTATTCCTTGACATCCATGTACGTAGACGGGCCATGATGACACCATGGGAGCCTGAATCCTCATCATTTTTTTTTCTTTGACATCCATGTACATACGTAGGCCAGCCATGATGACACCAATGGAGCCTGAATTCTCATCATTAATTACATACATGCCATCCATGTACGTAGACAGGCCATGACATCTGACACCATGGGAGCCTGAATCCTCATCATTTACTATTCCTTGACATCCATGTACGTAGACGGGCCATGATGACACCATGGGAGCCTGAATCCTCATCATTTTTTTTTCTTTGACATCCATGTACATACGTAGGCCAGCCATGATGACACCAATGGAGCCTGAATCCTCATCATTAATTACATACATAAATGCCAACCATGTACATACACGGGCAATGATGACACCAATGGAGCCTGAATCCTCATCATTAATTACATAAATGCCAACCATGTACATACACGGGCAATGATGACACCATGGGAGCCTGAATCCTCATCATTTTTTTTTTCTTTGACATCCATGTACATACGTAGGCCAGCCATGATGACACCAATGGAGCCTGAATCCTCATCATTAATTACATACATGCCATCCATGTACGTAGACAAGCCATGATGACACCATGGGAGCCTGAATCCTCATCATTAATTACATACATGCCATCCATGTACGTAGACAGGCCATGATGACACCATGGGAGCCTGAATCCTCATCATTTACTATTCCTTGACATCCATGTACGTAGGCCAGCCATGGAGACACCATGGGAGCCTGAATCCTCCTCATTAATTACATAAATGCCAACCATGTACGTAGACAAGCCATGATGACCCCATGGGAGCCTGAATCCTCATCATTAATTACATAAATGCCATCCATGTACGTAGACGGGCCATGATGACACCATGGGAGCCTGAATCCTCCTCATTAATTACATAAATGCCAACCATGTACGTAGACAAGCCATGATGACACCATGGGAGCCTGAATCCTCATCATTTACTATTCCTTGACATCCATGTACGTAGGCCAGCCATGATGACACCAATGGAGCCTGAATCCTCCTCGTTAATTACATAAATGCCAACCATGTACGTAGACAAGCCATGATGACCCCATGGGAGCCTGAATCCTCATCATTTACTATTCCTTGACATCCATGTACGTAGACGGGCCATGATGACACCATGGGAGCCTGAATCCTCATCATTTACTATTCCTTGACATCCATGTACGTAGGCCAGCCATGATGACACCAATGGAGCCTGAATCCTCTTCATTTTCTTAATGAGAGGATTCAGGTTACATAAATGCCAACCATGTAGGTAGACAAGCCATGATGACACCATGGGAGCCTGAATCCTCATCATTAAATACATAAATGCCATCCATGTACGTAGGCCAGCCATGGAGACACCATGGGAGCCTGAATCCTCCTCATTAATTACATAAATGCCAACCATGTACGTAGACAAGCCATGATGACACCATGGGAGCCTGAATCCTCATCATTTACTATTCCTTGACATCCATGTACGTAGGCCAGCCATGATGACACCAATGGAGCCTGAATCCTCCTCGTTAATTACATAAATGCCAACCATGTACGTAGACAAGCCATGATGACCCCATGGGAGCCTGAATCCTCATCATTTACTATTCCTTGACATCCATGTACGTAGACGGGCCATGATGACACCATGGGAGCCTGAATCCTCTTCATTAATTACATAAATGCCAACCATGTACGTAGACGGGCCATGATGACACCATGGGAGCCTGAATCCTCATCATTTTTTTTATGAAACATCCATGTACGTAGGCCAGCCATGATGACACCATGGGAGCCTGAATCCTCATCATTTTTTTTTCTTTGACATCCATGTACGTAGACGGGCCATGATGACACCATGGGAGCCTGAATCCTCATCATTAATTACATACATGCCATCCATGTACGTACACGGGCCATGATGACACCATGGGAGCCTGAATCCTCATCATTTACTATTCCTTGACATCCATGTACGTAGGCCAGCCATGGAGACACCATGGGAGCCTGAATCCTCCTCGTTAATTACATAAATGCCAACCATGTACGTAGACAAGCCATGATGACCCCATGGGAGCCTGAATCCTCATCATTAATTACATAAATGCCATTCATGTACGTAGGCCAGCCATGGAGACACCATGGGAGCCTGAATCCTCATCATTAATTACATACATGCCAACAATGTAGGTAGACAAGCCATGATGACACCATGGGAGCCTGAATCCTCATCATTTATTTTATGAGACATCCATGTACGTAGGCCAGCCATGATGACACCATGGGAGCCTGAATCCTCATCATTTCTTTTTCTTTGACATCCATGTACGTAGGCCAGCCATGATGACACCATGGGAGCCTGAATCCTCCTCATTAATTACATACATGCCATCCATGTACGTACACGGGCCATGATGACACCATGGGAGCCTGAATCCTCCTCATTTACTATTCCTTGACATCCATGTACGTAGGCCAGCCATGGAGACACCATGGGAGCCTGAATCCTCATCATTAATTACATAAATGCCAACCATGTACGTAGACAAGCCATGATGACACCATGGGAGCCTGAATCCTCCTCATTAATTACATAAATGCCAACCATGTACGTAGACAAGCCATGATGACACCATGGGAGCCTGAATCCTCATCATTAATTACATACATGCCATCCATGTACGTAGACAGGCCATGATGACACCATGGGAGCCTGAATCCTCATCATTTACTATTCCTTGACATCCATGTACGTAGGCCAGCCATGGAGACACCATGGGAGCCTGAATCCTCATCATTAAATACATAAATGCCATCCATGTAATTAATGATGAGGATTCAGGCTCCCATGGTGTCATCATGGCCCGTCTACGTACATGGATGTCAAGGAATAGTAAATGATGAGGATTCAGGCTCCCATGGTGTCATCATGGCTTGTCTACGTACATGGTTGGCATTTATGTAATTAACGAGGAGGATTCAGGCTCCCATAATGTCTCCATGGCTGGCCTACGTACATGGATGTCAAGGAATAGTAAATGATGAGGATTCAGGCTCCCATGGTGTCATCATGGCCCGTCTACGTACATGGATGGCATGTATGTAATTAATGATGAGGATTCAGGCTCCCATGGTGTCATCATGGCCCGTCTACGTATATGGATGTCAAAGAAAAAAAAATGACGAGGATTCAGGCTCCCATGGTGTCATCATGGCTGGCCTACGTACATGGATGTCTCATAAAAAAAATGATGAGGATTCAGGCTCCCATGGTGTCATCATGGCCCGTCTACGTACATGGTTGGCATTTATGTAATTAATGATGAGGATTCAGGCTCCCATGGTGTCATCATGGCCTGTCTACGTACATGGATGGCATGTATGTATTTAATGATGAGGATTCAGGCTCCCATGGTGTCATCATGGCTGGCCTACGTACATGGATGTCTCAGAAAAAAAATGTGGAGGATTCAGGCTCCCATGGTGTCATCATGGCTGGCCTACGTACATGGATGTCTCATAAAATAAATGATGAGGATTCAGGCTCCCGTGGTGTCATTATGGCCCGTCTACGTGTTGTTGGCATGTATGAAATTAATGATGAGGATTCAGGCTCCCATAGTGTCATCATGGCTGGCCTACGTACATGGTTGGCATTTATGTATTTAATGATGAGGATTCAGGCTCCCATGGTGTCATCATGGCTTGTCTATGTACATGGTTGGCATTTATGTAATTAATGATGAGGATTCAGGCTCCATTGGTGTCATCATGGCCCGTCTACGTACATGGGTGGCATTTATGTATTTAATGATGAGGATTTAGGCTCCCATGGGGTCATCATGGCTTGTCTACGTACATGGAGTCATATTGATTCATGGAACAATGAGATACCATTCTTAATTGAAAATTGTTCTTGATACTTTCACATGCATGCCCGGAATCGTGAATTTGTGCGGGTTTCCATGATGACAATCCTCATTGAATTCTTGAGCACACAATATTGAGCAATTTAGGGGCACTTCGGCAATGTTGACCATTTTCATTCATGATCAATAAAATTAACATTTAATGCAATAAATACATATTCCACTCATTTTAATAAACCATGCAAAAACTTTACAAGCACGCTCAAGCTAGGGGTGGGCTGGCATGCACGCGTGGGTGTGGGGGTGGGCTGGCATGCATGCGTGGGTGTGGGGGTGGGCTGGCATGCACGTGTGGGTGTGGGGGTGGGCTGGCATGCATGCGTGGGTGTGGGGTTGGGCTAGCCTGCATGCGTGGGTGTGGGGGGGGGCTGGCATGCATGCGTGGGTGTGTGTGGGGGGCTAGCATGCATGCGTAAGTGTGGGGGGGGCTGGCATGCATGCGTGGGTGTGGGGGGGGGCTGGCATGCATGCGTGGGTGTGTGTGGGGGCTAGCATGCATGCGTAAGTGTGGGGGGGGCTGGCATGCATGCGTGGGTGTGTATGGGGGCTGGCATGCATGCGTGGGTGTGTGTGGGGGGCTAGCATGCATGCGTGGGTGTGGGGGGGCTGTCATGCATGCGTGGGTGTGTGTGGGGGCTGGCATCCATGCGTGGGTGTGTGGGGGGCTAGCATGCATGCGTGGGTGTGGGGGTGGGCTAGCATGCATGCGTGGGTGTGGGGGGGCGGTCATGCATGCGTGGGTGTGTGGGGGGCTGGCATGCATGCGTGGGTGTGTGGGGGGCTAGCATGCATGCGTGGGTGTGGGGGTGGGCTAGCATGCATGCGTGGGTGTGAGTGTGGGCTAGCATGCATGCGTGGGTGTGGGGGGGCTAGCATGCATGCGTGGGTGTGGGGGGCCGGGGCCGGGGCTAGCATGCATGCGTGGGTGTGGGGGTGGGCTAGCATGCATGCGTGGGTGTGGGGGGGGCTAGCACGCCCACCCCTCCATCGGCACAGCCAGCCTTGTGAGTCTACCCTTAACAACAAGGCTGGTAGGACGACACGCCTGAGCAGCATATGTCATGCCTATCTCAGGCTAATAATGTGTGATTTTGTGCCAACAACCAAGTTGTTCCACCCAACAACACATTATAAACCCTCTTCCAAAATGCCCAACAAGCCGGACACGTGGAGGACCACACACGCAGTATATAAAGAGAAAATAAGCTGACTTTTTATCCAGCCAACCTGTGGCTAGCTGCTCTGGTTAGCATGACAAATGCTAACATTT
>RPFO01000833.1:2500-26133 GCA_009746045.1 Mesostigma viride | reverse complement strand
TCGGTGCTCAACGTGAAAGTTATGAGCTCCGCCGTCAGCCATGGCTATCTCGTGGCTCGTGGCTCGTGGCATCTCTGGATAAAATGTGTTACATATTCTCCAAATGGAGTTATTCAAGGAGACAACCAGCGCATGCAGGCCAGAAATCGGGAGAATCTGGACCATGGTATAGCTCGAGCCTGCCGCTATCTTGTCCGCGTGTTCGAGTCGTTCAGGATGATGAATATGATGGGGATGGAAATGACAGTGTATCCTTGTGCATTGAAATTATGGCTGGCGTGTAGAGCGATTAGATGACCTAGACGGTGGGGCCGGAAACAGCTTTGCTTGATCAGGGCGTGTGTTTCGAGCCTAACTGGCCGGGAGTGTCTAGTGGTGAGCTGCCACCATTGCTGCGATCGCTCTCTCCACCTTTACGAGGAAATACGGTCCGCAAATGGAAAACCACTGAAAAGGTAGCTAGTCAGTCATTACGTTAGCCATGCATGCCATGATTCCAAACGTCCAAGAACTGCACACGGTGCAAAGGCAAACTAGCCGGAGGACAGCACTTTCAAATGTGCGGCGGGACCAAAAAGCCGGCGTATGCCGGAAAACATCGTGTTGCTGCAGCGACGCCGATGATGTGGACAACGAATCCAGTGCCAACTCGGAACGGCCACAGAGGAGATCTGGCATCACAGAGTTCAGATGTGCGGAGATACTACACAATCCAGCCGGTCCACGACCTGTTTGTAGTAGAGCTTGTGCCAAGGGGCACTGAGCACCGAACTGATGTGGGTGAGTTTTGTTCCAATTCAAATTCAATTCAATTCACTCCCTCTCTCTTGCTTGGACTACTATGCAGAACAAGAAGAGGTGGAAGAAGATTGTCAGGCTCACACGCCAGCCCCTGTGGGCAAGTCCCTCCCCCAAAGGAGGAAGGGGCGCTTTGCTTCAAGTAGAGTAGTTAGGGTTTTCTAGATGAGATTAAGCTTATCGAGTTAGCTTAGTTCGGTTTCGCGGCTTCGCCCACAGGTCTCCATCCATCCAGCAAGGGAATATGTTGCTACATGATCTCCCACCGGAGTCCATGTTACAATTCAATTTAACTTAATTTAAGTTAACTAGCGCATGCCAGAAATCGGAAGAAATCCGGTCCGTCCTCGAGCCTGCCGTTTTCTTGTCCGCGTTTTTCGAGCCATTCTGGATGATGAATATGAATGGAGATGGAAATGTGAAGCCTTTGTGCATTGAAATTATGGCTGGCTTACGTGTAGAGCGACTAGATTACCTAGACCCTTATATCAAAGACCCTTAATATGCTTGCTAGCTAGGTCCTCAAAGTAAATGAGCCACGAGCCACGAGTAGCCATGGCTGACGGCGGAGCTCATAACTTTCACGTTCGAGCACCGAATTCAGCGTAAATATCACAATCGACGCGTCTTTCTACGACGCACATGCTGATATAATTTCCCCCGAAGCTATTAAGCAATATATGACGAGCAATCAGCAAACGCCCTCGACGCAACGCAGCCTGGCGGCTGCGCTCGGCAATGAAAACACGTCTGCAGCTCCGGCTGCAGCTTCGCCATCAGGGGCGGAAGGCAGTGATGACGCTAGTCGTGCACTGGTGGTCGCCCAGATACCTCCCCAAGCTTTCCTCGCCCTCTGCATCGCCTGACCCAAAGCGCATGCAGTCGCCCAGCGAACCTGAATGGTCTGAGCGTGATTTTGACGTTGATCAGCTCTTTGCCGAATTGGACGTCAACAGGCCTGCCTTTTTCGCATGCCAGCCATCAAAATCCTGGAGCTCGTGTTTTATGGGTCCCACGCCTCATTGCTGGCCCTGTGCGAGTTCCATTCCAAACCCACCTTTTCCGCAATGGAGCTCAGACGGTGAAGTTTCCAACAGCGTATCTGACGCCCCTTCTTCGGCCATGCAACATGGCCGGCTGGTCTCGCCACGCCTTCAGCTCGCAGCTCTCTTTACCCTCACTAAGCGCTCGTCGCGGACCTCCTGCAACCGCCCGCATTACCGAATCCACCTTCCTCCGCCACCTCCACGACGCCCTCTCACAGCACGTGACGCCCCTTGCTGCAGATGTGGTAAGCTGTGGGTCGCACGCTGGCTGCTGAGCTCCCCACCATCCCAACCGCCACCGCCACGCTCCTCGCCTCCACCCCCCACCCCCCCTCCGCCTCCACCGGGGCGTCCCAACATCTACTGCTCCAACCTAGGGCCATTGCTGGTACTTTTGAACGTCATGAAAGCAGCGTTTTTGGACTAGTGGAATATGATTTTACAGCATAAAAAGTCCATTTTATCATGAATGAACATGGCCAACAACCCCAAGTGCCCCTAAATTTCTCAATATTTGTAGAGAAATGCTACTTCTCATAATTAAAACCTGCACAAATGCACATTTGGGGCATGCATGTGAAAGTTTGAAGTACAAATTCACAATGAGGTTTTACATTTTTCAATTTATTAATGGTATCTCATTCTTCAATCAATCAATTTGCAATCGTCCAAACAATTTATTCATTTCATACATGTCCGACAAATTCACAATGAGGTTTTACATTTTTCAATTATTAATGGTATCTCATTCTTCAATCAATCAATTTGCAATCGTCCAAACAATTTATTCATTTCATACATGTCCGAATATGTTGAAAGAACACATGCAAGTGCTCAATCAGCGTGGACCCCCTTGGACGCGCCCCACCATATATACATTGGACACATCACCCCAACTACTAAACTGCCCAAAGTCAGGTCACTGAACCAACTACTATGTACATCTGCATTTCTCCACGTTGCGGTGGGCAATTACGTGCAAAACGCGATTTCGTGCAAAGTCTCCCCATCATCGCTTGCCAGGTCGATATGAAGGAATGTTGTCCCAGCTGGCGCCTTCCTTCAGGAGAGTAACATGTTCTCTAGCGAACTTCAGAGGGAAACGAAACTTTTGCTCGCACTCATTACTCCAACCGAGGTCGTGCCCTTCATCAAACCATCTGATCACCACCTTCTCCCTCTCTTTGCCCAGGAGGGTGCCAAAGAGCAGAAAATCTTCCTTCTTGGGGTACTTGTGCTTCCCAGTTTATGCACACCTCGTCTACCCCATTTCGAACTCCAACCTCCGCGACTCAGTTTCGCGCCATCCATAAAGCGCATCCGGACGTCCGGCCGAACGTCCCTGATTCGGTTTTCGGCCGTCGCATCTCTGCCCTGACCACCACCCTTCTGCGGCTGTGCAGGTTCGGCGGCACCCTCCGTCTCGCTGCCCCGCCCCTGCCTGCCCCCTCCCCGACGTTTTGCCTTCTGCCCCTGCGCAGCCGCCGCCTCTGCCATCAACTCTTCGTACGTTTTTTTCTGGCTGACCGCACGGTAAGGCTTGGTGCGTGGGTTGGTGCGTTGGGTGGGAGGGAGGCCCCTCCCGCCCCGGTTGTGCAACTGGTGCGCCGACCGCGGCCTGGCCAACAACACGGCAGGCCTCTCCGACACAGTCCCAGACGCGGATCCACGGGGAAACCGAACTGGAGTTTCTTCTTCGCCTTTCCCTGCACGTAAGCAGATGCCAATTAACATGAATACGGAAGGGTCGTGTGAGAAATCAATGAAGCCATGGACTGATGCAAAAAAACTTATGTAGAAATATATTAAGGTACTTATTAAACTCGTTTATTGAAAATGAAATTTACCGGCCGAATGTACCGTTGGAGCGTGGAAGGGCATCCTTGGTCGATCGAAGATATCCGTCAATGCGGTCAACGGTGCGGTCGATGTCCCTGGCGGCACCTCAACATCGACCACCTCAGTCGGGCGCATCAATCCGGCAACGCCGGCCCTCCACCTGAGACTGTCGGCGGACCCTCCACGTTACGAGCCTCCATACCTCTTCTGCAGTGGGGTGCTCGCAACAAAATCCGTGTCAGCCGACGGGTCCGGATCGTCATCCTCATTCAGCAGTATCGTGTCCGGGCATTGCTCCATCCCCTCGAGCGGGGGGCAAAGTCATCACAACCGTCCTTCCTGACGACGGTACGGGATCGTCATCCAGAACCAAAGAAACCGAGGCGAGGCGGGGGTCCCCTCAAACCGGGGGTCCCCATGAATCCTGACGAGGCCTCATTCCCATCTGTCGGACACGACCGCCTCCCGTAAATCGGGAACGCCCGCCGGCGCTACCAGTAACAGGCCGCGAGCCTGCTTCCTCCTGGCGATCCCCATCCTCATCACAGATACGCCCGCCGGCGTTACCAGTAACAGGCTGCGAGCCTCCTTCCTGCTGGCGATCCCCTCATCACAGATACGCCCGCCGGCGTTTCCAGTAACAGGCCGGAGCCTCCTTCTGCTGGCGATCCCCCTCCTCATCACAGATACGCCCGCGGCGTTTCCAGTAACAGGCCGCGAGCCTCCCTCCCGCTGGCGATCCCCCTCCTCATCACAGATACGCCCGCCGGCGTTTCCAACGACAGGCCTCGAGTCTCCTTCACCAGCACGCTGGCGCTTACCCCCCCCCCTGTTGTCTTCATCCCCCCCATTGTGTCCTCCCGCGAGCCTCCATCACCCCGACTGCGCTTTTTCCCTCCCCTTCCATCTCCTCCCCCGTCCCTCTCCCCCCTCCCCCCTCCTCCCTTCTCCCCATCCCCATCCCTTTTCTCCCCCTCCGCCTCCCCCCCACCCACCCCGGGCGGGTGCCGATCAGCATGATCGTCCTCCTCGTCCTCCTCGTCCTCCTCGTCCTCCTCGTCCTCCTCGTCCTCCTCGTCCTCCTCGTCCTCCTCGTCCTCCTCGTCCTCCTCGTCCTCATCCTCATCCTCATCCGCCTCCCCCTTGTCCTCCTTCCCCTCTTCCCCCTTCTCCGAACAAACATCCTCATCAGACGAAGAATCGTCGTCGGCAAAGTAGGCGAGGTCTGTCCACCCAGTTTTACGAAGCCGATATTTGATAAGGTCGACCAGGCGCTTCCACCGGCGGATATGGGCGGTCTCCCCGAACACCAGCAGAACTCTGCAGGGTCCCCTAAAAAGGGCGTTGGTCATGTCGTCAACCACATCCCACACGACCGGGCTGAAATGCGAGGAGGGTTTGGGAATGTGACTGTCCTCCGGAATGCATTCTGGTTCCCACTCGCGCAGGTTCCTCCACTTCTCGTTCCTGTCAGCTGCCAGGTCCAGCACAGCAAACGCCTGGTCCTTCAGCGACCGAGGAATTTTGTCAGACCCCGTGTACAACTCGTCCACCACCTTCGTCACCACCAGATCCTTTCTTTTTTCGTCTTCCTTCCATATCATTGTCCTGTATGCGATCCAGTCGGATTCCATCCTCACCCCCTTCCAATCGCTGTAGCCTTCCAACCTGTCCCGCCACCCCTTCTTGGCCTTGGTAGTCCCCTCCTCCGCCGCCTCCTCGACCTCCTTCTCGACCTCCGCCGCCGCCTCCTGTGGCAAACCAAGCAGATGTTTGGTCTTCACCCCCAAATCGTCATACAAATGACGGGGGTGGGAAGCGAGCAGCCCTCTCGGGAACTTCCAGTCCTTCTGGTCGACCACTTTCCTTTTAGCCGGCGGAAGGTCCCTCAGCGTGAGAATGATCGCCCTCGTGGCCGTGACGACCACCCGCCAAAAGTCTCTGGTCAGGCGGCAGTCGGCGATGAACTTGTCGAGGTCCGTGGCGAAGGTGCCCTTCAGCTTCACGCCAAACACGTGCTCCCTAACCAATACGGGGTTGAAGGTCCCGTTTAGTTGTTTGCAAGCGGCCATCAGCTCGGGCTTCTCCAGGAACTTGATGTGGGCGAATTGCTTTGCCGCCTCTATCAAATTCTTGGCGACTTCCATTATTTTTATCAGGTTGCTGGGAGGGGCCTCACCGGACATGATCGGCGCTTGGATCAGGCTGTCGAAGTACTGGAAACTCGCAAGTTCCCGATGCGCGGTGAAAATGGACAGTTCGTGCGCCTTGTCTTTAGGGCGCGCGTCAAGGAAGTCTTGCCGAGCCGCGATATCCTGTGCGATCACCGGCTTGCCGTCGACAACGGGCTTCAAAGGGTCCTCACACCAGAACAGCCAGCGCTGCATGAAGTTCTTCTGGTCCGGCCCCCACTTGTCCGTCTCTTCACCCCCCTGCCTTGTCGCCGGCGCCGTCCCCTTCGGCCTTGGCTTGCTCTCCTTTCTGCCAAAAGGGCTTCACAATCGCCCAGATCTTGCCGTACAGAGGAGTTGGGAGAGACACGCCCTTCCCTCTCTTGACGGGTCCATATGCCTGGTAGGCCCGGTGCACATCCCCCAGCGCTGAGCCCCACGTTGCCTTGGCTTGGGCTGTGTCCTCGGCGTTCATGGCGTTCCCGAGCTGCCTGACAACTTCGATCTGATCGCCGACTGCTTTGGAAACCTGCATCGCCGTAGGGCAACAACGCGCAGAGACACATCGATAGTCCTCCCAAATAAGCACAACTCAACTGAGAACAAGAATACGACTGACAGAAACGCCGGCGGTCGCATCTTGACCAAAATATGGCATACTAAGGTGGAACATGAAAACCCCTTATAGAAACGCCGGCGGTCGCATCTTGACCGAACTAATGGCATACTGAAATTAACACAAGAAAACCACTTATAGAAACGCCGGCGGTCGCAACCTGGCTTACCTTCTGTTCACGGATCTGCCACCAGGTCGGCAGGATGGTCTCACCTTGAGCATCTGCACGTCCACCCCCCCGAAATTCGTCCAATCAGTTGCCCACTCCTCCAGCTTCGCCGCGGCCACGGTCTTCGTGACCTCCTGCTCCTTCCCTCCCCGCGCAACGACCCTGAGCTTTTCCGCCTTCATGAAACCATTCAGCATTGCCTGGTACCACACAGATCTTTGGTCCACCGTCATATTGTCGGTGACCAGTTCGAATTTCACCGATTTGATGAGTGTGGTAAAGTGGTTCCCGTCCAGCACGAGAAAGCCGCAAATGGCTGGCGGCAACGGTGGCTTCTTCTCGAGTGGAGCCATCTCCCAGGCGGACTTGCACAAACTGTCCAAAAGCGCGGCCTTTCTCACGTCCACGGGCTTAAGATCGTCCAGAATATCGGCCGGTCCTGTCAGAACCGCGGTGGAAGCAGCTTCGGCCATTCCCTTGGCCGAGCTCGTTCGCAGGTAGATATCAATCTCTTTGTCAGTCATTGCGCGAGCGTAGCCAGCCTTCATTGTCCGTGCCCCCCCATCTCCCCGAAGAGTTGCGCGAGCTGACGCTGGGTGCCTTCCTTTTTCATCCAGTCATGAAAAGTGTTGGGGCACCGGTCAGCCAAAAACTGGAACGAGTACCGCCACACAGGAATCACCAGCTTGTCGTGGCCGTAGTCGGACTCCGAGTTTGCAAAAATGGTGGCGTTCTGCTCGGCTCTAGACAGATGCAAGTCTCGTGCGAGGAGCTTCTGAGGCCCCACGAACAGGTTCCTTGTCCACACCCGATTTCGATGCACCAAGGCTTTGGACATCTCATCGAGGTCCCGAGGCTGAACGGCAAGCTGCTGTTACGTCGCGTAACAATTCGTTGTAGTTACGGACGTAAATTAGGTCCTTTGCCTCGGTTGTCCCTAGGTTTACGTTTAGGCTCCTACCGGGACATTATTGTCCTCGTAACAGTACTGTGGTACATTGGGTGCCGTTGGGCGCCGCGCCGCGTACTTTACTAGTGGTCCTGATCCTGGGTAGAATGTAGTGGACCAGCGTGCATCAGTAGATTTAGTGGACCAGCGTGCACCTGTAGGCGAGGGCCATGTCGGCCCGAGCGTGTTGGACCGTTGGTGACCATTTATGCGCGTTCTACCCCTTGTGTGTGTACTCGGCGTGTGTTAAGTGAATTGACACATTTAGGCTTGGGTCACGGCAGTGTAGTTGTGTTTCCTTCCTCTATTCCTGGAGTAAACGGGTTTTGGTAAATGGTTGTATGGCGTATTATAGCAACACTTACGTTAATGCATTGAGATCAGCTCCGTCACGTTCGTCTTTCGCCAGAGGGTTAAGTAGAGGAGGCCTGACCAGTTTAGGTAGTATCAGGCCCATTAGAGGTAGAGGTGGAGGTAGATATCCGCGGCGTAACAATGGTTCCGGAGGAACTTCAGTAGGTAGTGAACGAGACGACTATCCCTTGCCACATACACCTTTTCAAGACCCCTTCCGCGTCCAGGAACAAGAAGTCGACACTTCCTTGATAGGTAATGGGCGGGTCGCCTTCAAGCTAGGAGCGTCGTGCTGCCCGTTTCGGGACACGCTTTACCTAGAAGCTAGACCTGCTCACAGCGGATAAATCCTTTCGTAGTTAGCCTGTCCTTCGCCTTGTTTTCCTGCTTACGGTTGTTTCCTGCCTTAGATCGGGGAGTATTACTGTTCGGAGACGATTAGCGTCGCCGTACCTACACCTTTTTCCTTGTGCTGCTGCTTTATTAGACGGCCGCACCCGCAGAGTTACGGGGCGCTGTGTTAGGACGAGCGCTGGGATATCCGGCCGCTGACTTAGGACGAGAGCTGGAAACTCCCGCCCTCCTTCTTCTTTCGGTGATCCAGATCGTCAAGCTAAGTCGCCTACCCCTACCTCGTCTAGCTTGACATCACAAGACACGCCAGGTGAGTTATCATGAGTCAACGTCGTGTTTTTACTGCGCCTTCCCATTCATCTAGTGATAATAGTTTAGCTAAGTATTACGTAGTTATTACCCCTCAATGGTCAGCCATTTTCCTCTCTTGGTCAGATGCTAGGAAGATAGTGCAAAACCGTACATATAATGTAATTAGGTATAAGAAATTTGTTACCTTCGAGGAAGCTCAACAATTCCTTATAGACCATAGCGTATCAGATCTAGGCCTACACGTACGTTCTACTCCTCATGGTCGCCCTCCTGTAGAAGCTCTAGATTTTGCTACCCCTCCTTCGTCTCCCCCTAAGAGGGCTGCATCCTCATCTAGCTTAGATACTCCTCTCACCTTGGAATTCGGTTCCCTATCCATTACTGTTGTTAAAAAGGACTGATTTAAATTGTTCCTTTCTTTTAAGCCATTAAAATCTTTTCCTTTTCTTTCCTTGCCTTATATTAGGCCTTGTCCTTTATCCTTGTGCTTTCAGTTAGATTTTTGATCATTTACTTAAACAAAAATGGATCCAATGGGTGGTAACCTGTCGCCTATACCTACCAATACTCCTACTATGAATAATAATAATAATAATAATAATAATAATAACAACCATAACAACAATCGGGTAACCGACGGGACTCACTTGAAACGGTACACCATCTCACTCCTCAAGGTAATCTTCGTGCCTCACCTCCTTCTCCGCTTGCTGATGGTCGCCGTCGTCCCTCACTTACCCCTCCTACCTATGAACAACGTCAACGTATGCAAGTCAGATTTAGTGATGACCCTTCCCTTACCCTGAACCAGGCCCCTGCCCCTCCTGCAACCTTGGCTCAACCCTCCAGCAGGTCCTCACTAACTAACAATGTTTTTAGGCCTCCTTCCCACCCTGTTCCTTCCATGCCTGCTCTTAACACGGGTCGTGCCTCTGCCCCTGTCGGTCCTTCTGGGCGCCCTAGTGCAGTTCCCTTTTACCCACCTGCTTCCTGGTCCTACCCTGAGACGGCCTATGAGGCAGCCCAGGTCCCTACCCGTGTGGCTGATTTAGAAGTTAATAGTGATTTCAGTACCATGCCCTTAGATGACAGAAATTATGATCATTTTGCCTATTCCTCTCTTCGTGAGCAATATACTGTCCCCTTCTCTTATGGGCACCAGCCTGAAACGGTGGCCCCGTCTAGACCCCTACCCAAGACTTTTCCTCTTCCTTCCTTCTATCCCGCTTATGTAGCAGTGGAAGCTAGTGGCCCTATGGGAAAAACTGACTCTTCTAATCCCCCTAAGCCCCTGCTCTTCCCCTCTTTGCTAACCTTCCCAAGCTGGATGTCAAGTCTACCCCTCAACAGTTTTTCACCTTTATTATGTTGCTTACACAGAACACGGAGTCGTGGCAGAATCATAATAGATGGCGTCTTTCTGATGCTGTATTAGTTCCTCACTATCTCACAACCTGTATTACTCCTGAGCTTGCTAACCTCATTCAGTGTGAGTCTTTGGCCTCTCATGCCTACCCTAACTCTGTAGCAGAATTGTTTAAGCGTTTAGAGAACCATTTAGTCCCTCCTGATTCAGATTGGCAGGATAGATTAGCCTTTGGTACCTTGCAGCAGGGTACCAAATCCTTTAAAGAATATATGAAAGAGTTTGATGCTCAGATGGTACGAATTAGGGATTGTCGGGTGCAGAAGTGCGTGCCGCTTCCTTCAGGGCCTCAGTAGACCCTTATTGCGTGAAGTCAAGCGCCAGTTCTCTGCCTACCGTTTTACTGACCTGCCCCTCAAGCATGTGCGCCAGCATCTTTTACGTGTAGCAGATTTCTTCTCCACCCTTCTCTTCCTACCCGTTCCCGTATTAATAATATTATCCTTACCCCTGAGGAGGAGAACTCCTATGTAGAAGAATTAGATATCTGTGTGACTGACCTTTCAGCTCTGGATGTCTCTCATATTACCTGCTATCATTGTAAGGAAGTAGGTCATCTTAAACGTGAGTGCCCCAAGTTCCTTTCGGGTGCTCCCCCTCATCCCGACGCTCGCCCTCCTCGTACCCCTCAGCGTGCTCCTATTCGTCCCACTTCAGGACGCATTCCTTCAGCTACCCCTAGTAGGCTGAATGCTGTGCAGACAGGATCCCCAGGGTTCCCCTATGATAATCAGGCTCCCGCACCCTCTTCAATCCCTCGTGACCCTCCAGCAGTGGCTTTTCCGCCAGGGTCTTCTTCGGGGTTCGTTCCTATGGATTTGGGGGGGGAGGGGGAACAGTAGGCCTGTCAGCCGGGGGTAACCTGGACAGGTCCTTAGATAGTACCCCAGATAATAATTTTTGCCTGCCTGTTTTTATAACCTCTGTAGGAGCTGAATCTTCCCTACCACTACGTGTGCGTCCTCTTATGTTCTTGAATGGTGGTTTAACCGTCCCTCACACTGTTGTAGACCCCTTCTTGCATGCTGATGAACTCTTGAATGTCTCTGTGTTGGTAGATAGCGGTGCGGCTAGCTCCTTTGTGAGCGAGGCCCTAGTTAGACGTTTAGGACTAGTCCCTACCCCTCACACCAAACCCGTTACTGTTCATTATGCTGATGGTCGCACCAGTCATTCCCCGGGTACGGTGTCCCTTCCCATGGTTATACAAGGACGTACTGTCAACCTGACGGCCACTATAGGCCCTATCACTACCGCTGATGTATTACTAGGATTAGATTGGCACCAGGATAATAAGATTACTATTAATTATGATACCATGGTCATTTGGTTTCCAGATAGCTCTTACTGGGTACCTGAACGTCATTATAGATTGGAAAATTTATCCTTGGTAGATATTACTCCTCCTACACCTGTTGATCCTCCTGTAAGACCTATACCTGAAGTATAATGTCAAATGACGAATTACGTTCTGAATTAAAGCAAAATGGATACCTATTATGTATGTTCCTTCAGTTAGAAGTACAAGAGATACCTATCACTAATAATAGTGTGGATATAGATGTAAATACAGTGGATACAATAGGAGTAGGATTTACTGAAAATGAAATAGTAAGATACATGGCTGTGATAGATTCCTCAAAAGTATTTGAAGAAAAGACTCCTTCTTATCCTCCTCCTCGTTCTGTTTTACACCGTGTAGTTATCAAGGACGGTGCAGTTCCTACGCACTCTCCGATGTATAGAATGGGCCCTACCGAGTTAAAGGAACTAAAACAGATTTTAGTGTCATTATTAGAAGCAGGATTGATAGAGCCTAGTAACTCCCCCTACTCAGCTGGTGTCCTGTTAGTTCCTAAGCCAAATGGCAAGTTTCGCCTAGTTACTGATTATAGGAAGTTGAATGATATTACTGTGAAATCTAAATACCCTCTACCTCGTATTGACGATATATTTAATAAGGTTAAAGGTTCCACTTGTTTCACAGTACTGGATTGTGCGGATGGTTTTTGGCAGTTGCGGATAGCTCCTGAGGATTGCCATAAAACCGCCTTTGCTACCCCTTTTGGTCATTACCAGTTTAGAGTAGCGGCTATGGGACTCTGTAACTCGCCTGCCTCTTTTCAAATGTTAATGAATGAAGTGCTTAGACCTGTTATGGGAAATTCTCATCTTCCTCAGGTGTCCTCTGATCTAAAGGATCCCTCCTTCTCCTCTGTTTCTTTATCTGAGCATGACCGTTCTTGTGCTCAAGCTTACTTAGATGATATTCTTATTTACTCTCCTGATTTTGAAACGCACCTACGTGATTTAAAGAAAGTATTAGAAATAATGGCTGAAAATTCTTTGTGGGCGCGCCGTGCTAAAGTGCGTTCGGGTAGGAGTGTCCCATTTTTAGGGCACGTTCTGTCAGATGCCGGGGTCGCTACCGACCCGGATAAAACTAAGTCAATTCAGGAATGGCCTACTCCTACCGACGTTAAAGGTGTACGTAGTTTCCTAGGAATTGCTTCTTACTATAGGCGTTTTATCCCGCGTTTCGCCACTATAGCAGCCCCTATTAATCATTTATTAAAGAAGGATATCCCCTTTGTTTGGAGTAGTGAGTGTCAGTCTGCTTTTCAGTGCCTAAAATCCCTACTCCTTTCCCCTCCTGTACTCATCCTACCGGATACTACTAAACCCTTTGTTGTGGCTACAGATGCTAGTAAAGTAGCTATAGGTGGTGTCCTTCTCCAGGATCAGGGTCAGGGCTTACAGCCAATTGAATATATCTCTAGGACAATGCTCCCTGCGGAGCGTAACTATCCCGTCCACCAGCAGGAACTCTTAGCTGTGGTGTATTGTTGCCACGCGTGGCAGCACTTCCTTAAAGGTGCTCAATTTGATGTCTGCCTGAATGAACCCTGTGAGCTAGATCCTTATAGGTTAGTTATCCAAACGGATCATCGTCCCCTTACCCATCTTCTCTCCCAACCCAACCTTACCCCTCGGCAAGCGCGCTGGATGGAATTTTTAGCACAGTTTTCCCCTTTTAAACTTCAGTATGTCAAGGGTGTAGATAACATAGTACCAGATGCACTCTCTCGTCGTGCAGACTATTCCTTCTTCGAGGACCTTGATGTTCTCAATATTACTCTAGTTCCTACTACTATGGGTGTAACCCCTTATGGTGAACTACCTGATGATGATTCCTATGCCTACCTCTTTCATACAGCTGTTCGCATGCCTGATCTCCTTTCTCACGTAGGACTCTCTCTCCCGTGTGAGGCCCTTCCTGTGGCCTCGGTGGGGGGGAGGGGAAAAATAAAATTTCTATACCGCTTAGCCATATAGCGACTAGGTCAGGAAAGTCTTATGAAAACGTAGTCCCTAGGACCTCCCCTTCTCTTCGGCAAGGCGGTAGGAGATCTCTTTAAACCTGTTCTGGATACTTCTGTAGCGATGCCTACCTCTGATCTTGAACGCCTTATTAGTAGATTTACGGCCACTGAGCCGGAAGCATTAGCTGCCATTGCTGCACATCCCCAACAATTAGGCAAGCACCCTTGTAAATTTGTAGGTGGGTTTTTATATGTGCAGATAGCAGATTCTCCCCCTCAATGGCGCCTGTATGTCCCTCCTATCTGTCGCTCCTCCTTGCTCTTTGAGTTGCATGACTTAGCTGCTCACCAGGGTGGTAAACGGGTACGGGACCTAGTAGCCCGCTCTTATTACTGGCCTTCCCTTTATAAGGATGTGGATGAGTATGTTAGAACTTGTCAATCTTGCCAGGAAATGAAACCCAATAATGTAGGACAGATAGCAGAACCTAGGACCTTGCCTGACCCTATCATGCCTTGGGATTCTATCATGATGGATTTTGTAGGACCTTTTAGAAAGAATGATAGGGGCAATGCCCAAATCCTTGTGTTCATAGATCGTTTTACTCGTATGTGCCATCTTGTGCCGTGTCCTTTAGAACTCACCGCACGTGATTGCGCACGCCTATACCTCAATAATGTATATAGATATCATGGATTGAGTAGGCAGTTTATTAGTGATAAGGATAAATTATTTACCTCAGATTTTTGGCAGCAGTTTTTCGCTGCCATCGGTACCAAGGTTACCTACGGTACTGCCTACCACTCCTCCTCCTCTCATTTAGTAGAGCGTCTTAATAGAGTAGTAGAAGAAGCGCTTAGGCACTATGTTAATGGCTCGGGTAGTGATTGGGAGGATTATTTATGTTTGGTAGAGTTCTCCCTCAACAATTGTCCCCAAGCTGCGCATGGATATACGCCCTTCTTCTTAGATACTGGGAGACAGCCCCTTACCCCTACCTCTCTCTTAGCTAGTCCTCTACGGGACAAGGATGATGTGTCCCGAGATACTGTAGAAGGTGTACAGTCCTTACTAGATAGAATGAAAACTGCTCATGACCACGCGATCTCAGGGTATCAAAAAGCTCAGGCTAAGTACCTTGCTAGGTTGCGTGCCTCCTTAGATAGACGAGCACCTGAGATAGAAGTAGGAGATCTAGTATTAGTAGAAGGCCCCCGTGTTGGCCGTTTTGCTCATAAGTTTGAAGCAGAACTGAAGGTCAAACTTAGGCCTGCCTTCTTAGGACCCTTCCATGTGTTGTCTAGGGTAGGAAATTTCTTGTATAAAGTCGATATCCCTACCTCTTGGCAAACGCATTCAAACACCTTCCATAGGAGCCAGCTTAAACTGTACCACCCTAGTACGTTCGCTGGCAGGGAGTTAGCGCCTGCCCCTTTAGAGCATAATCCTGACACTGGGGAAGTAGAAGACGAAGTAGAAAGCATCGTGGCCCATCGAGATATCAAAAAGGGCCGCGGTACCCAGCGTCAGTATAAAGTGAAGTGGATGTATGCTCGTAGTGAAGTAGATAAGGTTTGGTATACGGAGAGTGAGCTAGATGGGTGTAGTCGCCTGCTGCAGGAATATAAAACCCTGCACAAGCTCTAGTCGTAGGCCTTCTCCTCTCTTATGTTATGTCTGCTGTCGACGGGTGGTTGGTTGTCCCCTCCCCTCCGCAGCCGTCATGACAGAGCCTACCCCTCCGGCTGAGAGCCCGCTGCCGTCCCTGCCCCTACCGGACCCTGAGCTGTATTTCGAGGCCCTTCCGGGCCGTTGGGTGTCGCGATCATGTTACCGGGGTGGCGTTGTGCAGCCGGCCCTTCAGGCCCAACATGCGAGCTTAGTCAGGGCGGCCCTCTTCGGGGTCACGTGGTATGGTCCTTCCCCTAATGAGCCGCACCAGCTTGTCCTGCACGGGTTCGACGATGCCGGACACTGTTTGTTGGGGTGTGGTTCCGCTGTCCCGCCTTGGAACAGATAGATGCGGTTCTCCGGTGTTGCCGTGTGTTCTCCTACCTCTCTACCCTGTGGGCCGTACCTGCCTACGGGAGGTGTTTCCTTGGCTTCCGGCTGAGGGTGATGCTGAGGTAGATGAGAACCCCTGCGACCTTTTACGGGCCGTAGAATTCATGGAGATAGCTGATCAGGCGGCGGGACTAGCGGTTGATGGTCCTGCCCCTTCGGGCGCCCCAGCCGAGGTACATTATACTCCAGATTATTCTGCCTCGAGCGCTGCGTCCGCCTCCTCGGCGTCTGTTCCTCCCTCTCCGGTCCCGTCGTCCCCTCGGTCGACCCGGGGTGTTGCAGTGGAGCCTACCCCTTCGGGTTTGCCTGATCCTCTTTCGGCGACGGTCTCGGCTATGCAGGCTCAGATCCAGTCCCTGACCACGGCGTTTGGGGCCTTCCTGGCGGCCCAGGCGCAGGTCCCGGCTACGCCAGCTGGATCCGCGCCTCCTACCCCTTCTGTTGCCCCGGCGACTACGGCTTCGCCCGCGCCCCCGCTGGCGCCCGCGGTCGCTGTGGTTCCGGCGGCTGCTGCGACTCCTGCTGCCTCTGCGCCTGTGACCGCTGTACCTGCGCCTACGCGCGAGTCCCCTGCCCCTGTGACCGCGCCCGCTGTCGCTGCTTCCGAGCCTCCACCAGCTCAGTCGCAGCCGTCGCGGGGCTTCTTTGGCGACACTAGCGGACTGCCCAGGCTTTGGGAGGGTGGTCCCCGCAGAGGATTCCGGTTCCTGACTGGAGCCTGGATGGTAGTCAATCTTATGCAGGACTGCCTGTCCCTACGGGCCCCATTTTTAACATGTGGCCTGAGGGTGCACCGGCCACCGGACCGGCGCGCCAGCTTCGTGTGGCGGGTCCGTCACGGCCCCTCTGGCTTCGGGTCCGGCGCGACCGTCTGCTGTACCAGTGTCACCTGCGTCGGTGTCGGCTCCTGCCCCTGCTTCGGCCCCTGCCCCTCCGGCCTCTCTGTCCTTGGCTGCGGTTGTTCGGTCCACCGGTCAGGATCCTCGCGCTACCCGCGCTTCCGACTCCCTCCGGGAGTTGTCCCAGGGTGATCGGGACAGGGCTCCTTCTGTGGTGCATGCGACGCCGGAGTCGCGCGACACGCCCGTGCCTGGATGTGGTATGTCCGCACTCGCCTGCCGCCAGTGTGACCTGCCGCGCGCTCCGCCGAGCTTGCCATCTCGCCCATGTCCTACGGGTTTTCCCAGGTGTGTCGGGCGCCTCGGGATCGTGGCCTACCCATTGAGACTGATCGGCCTCCTTTCGACATGGTTATTTTAGCTGATCCTGTGTTCCAGGGTGAGATCCTGGTTCGGCGCGTTCTGTATCGCTGGGCTAGGCGCCACAACGACTTGGACACCTACGGTGGGTTCCAGTGGGCTTACCCTCCGCCTCTGGGCATTATGGCTTCGGATGCCCTTACGGTAGAGTTTCCTGCGGTGCCGGGTGTTACGTACACCACGGTCCTCCAGCCCATCCTCGAGTGGGATGCCCGGCGTCCGGCGCCCCTACCGGGCCAGGGTCTAGACTCCCGCGGTCACCCTCCTCCTCGGGCCAGCGACTACCTAGAGACATTCGGGTCGCGCCAGTGTACGCGTCGGTGGCGCTCCCGAGAGGTTCGGCACATCCGGTTGTGGCCGTCCAACGTGGAGCCCCTGGTGGACCTGTTTTTCCCGACGGGTTGCGCCCTCGGATCCGGTATCATCGCCTCCTCCTGCGGGCCCTCTGTTTGATCGCGGTAGAGCCTTTCCTTCGCCTCTTTGCCTGTGGCTTTCCTGGACTGGGCCCGTGGCCAGGTCGTTCTTACTCAGCATAGGTATTACTGGGCCTTTCTGGGCCTTTTTCCTGACGGCGTGTGGGCCGATGTTTTCCTCACCGTAGATAGGCATGACAATGTTGAGGATGTGGCCCATTACCAGGCCTACCTGGATCCTGCTGGCCTCCCGTGGTACCTACCAGACGGATGGCCATTAGATAGAGGGCCTTAGGCCCGACCTGAGGGTGTTGTCCCTCCGGTATGTAGAGTCGCCCTCATATTCTGGCCAGTTGGTTGGCTGTTCTTGGTCCTTGGCGCTGATGTGTTTACTCTGTGTGTCCTGCCCAGTGCCGTCCCCCCCGGCCAGGACTCCGTTCCAGGCAGTTAGGGGAACCTACCACCAGGCTTGGTGCTGGCTAACCCTACACCACCCGGCGTGGTGGTGGAGACCGTGTGAACTATTGGTGCTTTGTATCTGGGATGGTCTATCGATTGTGTTGGTGTGTGCTGGGTGCATTAGGTTTTTCCTACCCCTTCGTTTCCTCCCTGTGCGTAGGGAGAGGGCTCCCTACCTTTGTGGGGGGGGAGGTGTTACGTCGCGTAACAATTCGTTGTAGTTACGGACGTAAATTAGGTCCTTTGCCTCGGTTGTCCCTAGGTTTACGTTTAGGCTCCTACCGGGACATTATTGTCCTCGTAACAGTACTGTGGTACATTGGGTGCCGTTGGGCGCCGCGCCGCGTACTTTACTAGTGGTCCTGATCCTGGGGTAGAATGTAGTGGACCAGCGTGCATCAGTAGATTTAGTGGACCAGCGTGCACCTGTAGGCGAGGGCCATGTCGGCCCGAGCGTGTTGGACCGTTGGTGACCATTTATGCGCGTTCTACCCCTTGTGTGTGTACTCGGCGTGTGTTAAGTGAATTGACACATTTAGGCTTGGGTCACGGCAGTGTAGTTGTGTTTCCTTCCTCTATTCCTGGAGTAAACGGGTTTTGGTAAATGGTTGTATGGCGTATTATAGCAACACTTACGTTAATGCATTGAGATCAGCTCCGTCACGTTCGTCTTTCGCCAGAGGGTTAAGTAGAGGAGGCCTGACCAGTTTAGGTAGTATCAGGCCCATTAGAGGTAGAGGTGGAGGTAGATATCCGCGGCGTAACAGCTGCTTCCGCAACCGTTTGCCCTTCGCGATCTCATCGTTCACATCCAGGATGTCATCATCATCCTGCGACACCGGGGCCTTCTCCCATTTCTCAAGCAGAGACACGGGAGCATCCGCAACCTCCACCTCCTTTCCTTTCCCCTTTCCCTTCAGCGCCTTCCCCTTGTAGGTCGCAAGTGCTTCGGAGAGTCCCTTCTGGAATTCGTCGACGGCAGCAGTCCATGTACTCGCTATTTCCAAATCCGAGCTGCGCGCGTGCTGGTCGAGGCTGATTGAGTACAGGATGGCCGCCTGGGTCGCCCTCTCGGCCTGCACGTACTGCAGTGATGCGAAAAAATCAGGAAAGCATAACCAAAAGGAATAAAGTAAATGCCGATTGAGAAACGCCGGCCGTCGCAACCTACATGAAACCTGAACCTCAACATCAAAGCCCCCCTCACAACAGAGGTACACTTACCTCGTTCCCCTTAACAATGATAGGAAAAAATCAGGGAAGCATAACCAAAAGGAATAAAGTAAATGTCACACTTGAGAAACGCCGGCCGTCGCAACCTAGATGAAACCTAAACCTCAAGATCAAAGCCCCCCTCACAACAGAGGTACACTTGGCTCATTTCCCTCAACGATGCGAAATCAGGAAAGGAAGTAAGTGTTAGTCAAAAGGAAGTAAGTGTCACACTTAAGAAACGCCGGCCGTCGCAACCTACATGAAACCTGGACCTCAAGAACAAAGCCCCCCTCACAACAGAGGTAGACTTACCTCATTCCCCTCAACCGCTGCTGCTTCAGCCGCTTTCTTCGACCCCTTCGCGGTCTTCGGAGACTTGTCCCGGCGGGCATCGTGTTCCTTCAACATCTTGATCAGAGTCTTGGCGTCCTTCTCCGTCACCGTCAACAGTTTACACTTCCTCTCCTTCCCTTTGCCCTCGAACAGGTTCTCCTGCATCCACTTTATCAAGGCCTTGGCGCTCGGGATCTCCTCAGGCTGTGTGGCTCCATCGGGCGCGCACGCATTCTTCACGATCAACTCAGCGACTTGATGGAGAGTCATCATCTGGTTCCGTACCTCAGGTGGGGCTGTTTCCGTTCTCACCTCGGCCACAACCCGCTTTGCCAACGTCCTCAGTTTATAAGCATCCGCTTGCTCCTTAAAGCGTTTCATTTTCGCAGTATCGCCGTCGCTTCCAACCACGCCCTCTGACACAGGCTCACCGACAGCGATAGCCCCCTCTCCCTGGAGATTTGCCCCACCCTGACGACCGGCTTCCTGCAAGAACATTATCAACGGAAGATTTTTAATGTAAGAAAAGTGTAGAGAAACGCCGGCCGTCGTAACTCTGTCAATTGAGGACGAACCTAAACTTTCAATTTGTAAGTCAACGGTAACTTACCCTTCCCCCCTCTGCAGTGGAACCACCGTAAGATCCACTTCCCCTCCTGTCACCGCCCTCTTGCTGCTCGACAGGACTTCCCTGTAAAAATAGCAAACGCGATTGTCCATTCACAAGAAAAAAAGTACTACAAAAATAAACAAGGATATACGCACGCAAACCTTTTCAATACAAGTAAACCGGAGAGGAATCTGACGCACTCATGTACCTGGGTGCTTCCCGCCATTGAGCGGGCTTCTCTTGCACCAACATCCTCTTGCCGGCCCTGCGAACATTTCAACGGAAAGTAAAAATCCGCTTAGTTGTCGGAAATGACATGTCTGGCGAATATTGCAAAAAAATGCGTATTGTATTTCACGACATCAATTAAATGGGCGGAGACTTACGAAGATCGGCCCGCCACCTTCCAAATTGCCCAGCGTCATATCGAAAACATCGAGGACTTCCCCTCCATCGACCCCCTTCCCCCTTCCCCTTGGCCGCGGCGGGGGCATATCGCCCGTCGCGACCGGCTTGGAAGTCGCGGGGGATCCCTTGCGGTTGAGGGCACTGCGGCCGACTCGTGCACACTCTCCCCCCTCTTTTGGGCTACTGCGGCAGGCGCGGCATGGGAGGGCGCGGCGGCTACTGTCTCTGGCGCATTCTGAGCCAACCGACGCAACCTTAGCTCCTGCTGGAGCAGGGTTTCGAAACGAGGCATGAATGTGTTTTTGGAGAGATAAGGCACCTTGGCGACTTCAGGTTTGTCATTAAGGATGTCTTGGTACAGCGCGAATTGCTGTTCACGAGTGCCATTCGCGAGTCGCTCAAACCGCTCAATCTGAATCCGCTTAACCGGATCGTCCACCATCTCAAGACCACCGTGGTACTCATCCTTCCCAGTGACCGCGGCAAAGCTGACACCAGATTCCACCATTGGGGGCGGCGTGCCCTCCCTTGCACGCTTGTGAGGAGGCTGTTGTGAGGAGGCGCCTTGGGCCTGAACTGGTTGCCCTTCTGACCCTTCCCCCCTAGGGGGAGAGTCGCCGACCACCTGCGATGTAGGGCCGCCCTTTTCCATCTGCAACACAAAACAAAAAAATTGGAAAAAACATACGAGTCAGCAGGAAGATGCGCCCCACGTCGCAACTCAATACAAAAAATGCATCATTATGTCAAGGTACAAACAACGTTATAATTCAGAATGAACAGAGATTCATAACAAGAGAACGACGCACTAAAAGATGCGACCGCCGTCGCAACTTTCGTCAATTCACTCTCTATACAAACAACTCTATGTCCCTCATAAAGAATCATTTGGCAAGGAAATGCAAAAAAATTCCGTTACCACCTCCGTCGACCCATAAGTGGTTCGCGAATGGGAAATCGCTGCTGATTTTCGGTCGAGCCCTTCACGGTATTTTCGAAATCTCGAGGCAAGGTTGCGCGGAAGAGGGCCCTCCTCAATCATGCGTGCGATCGGACTGGCCATGGAAACGGATACCTGGTTCCTGGACTGCCTTGCACGGTCAACCATCTTGAAACTTCCCCGGAGAAGGAAATCAGACGTCAGACGGTTGAATATGCGAACGTCAAGATTTGACCAACCCATCATCCATTCCACCACCTTCTCCGCGGCATCATGGAAGACCTGCCTCTCATCCGCCACTCCTCGAGACCCAAACACACAATCGGCCGTGTTATCGTCGTGCCTCTTAAGGCGAATGTTCACGTCCTCTTTGTCATCATCCATTTCCGACAGCCGAATTACAGCCCTTTTGGCTCCGTCCACTCCATCCTCAAGAAGGACGTCCATCTGCGCCCCTCCCACACAATTGTTGTCAACGTATTGTTGCAAATGACGGGAAATCATGTCCTTTCCAAAAGCTACGATGTGTTCCCCACACAGACCCATGTCGGTAATTGACAGCTTTTTACATTTCCTATCCCGGCACTTCTTTTCGGGATCCTTCTCAAAAATCCGGAAAACAGCGTCCTGATATGGACGTCCCCTTATGTCGACCGTCAGACTGGACATCTGCGAAACCAGAACATACCGGCCGCGAGTAGTTTATATTATTAAAAAAAACTGGCATTTATTAAGTCATCTTCATCTATTTATGCGAGCTAAAATTTGAAGAAAATGCAACAAAGAAACGCCCTGGGGCGCAACTTCCTCAACAACCACTTTCTACGTACAAACGAATGGCAATCACATCGACTACGATTGTCACTACATACGAATGTCCAGACAATATAATGTGTATGTAGAGGGGGGGCATTCAAGACCAGAGAAACGCCGGCGGGCGCAACTCATATCAATATAGACTGTCCCGCGACTCGTTCCACTCTCTGCAGGTTTTGCAACAACCGATCGAGCGAACTCTCGGAACCTCTTTCGCCGCCATTTCATCGACACGAGCGAACATCTCTTCTTTGGCGGCCACCAACTTTGCCTCCTTGTTGCCGGTGTCAGGATAGATTTCGGACCTCCTCGTCTTCATCGGGGCCACTCTCTCCAAATACTCTGCACACAGAGAATCCTGCTCCTCCTCCACAATCGCCTTCACGCCGGATACAATCGCTTTGGCTTTTGTTTCCACGCGAAAATCGAACTCTCGTTGAGTTATCAGCGGAATGTCGGCGAGTGCAAAACACATACGCCGATAAAGTTCGCTTACATCCGTGTCACGCGAGTCGGCAAAAGGTGTCGTCATCAAAAAGCATCTCAAGCTACTCCAACCATTTTCTTGGGCGCCGGCAACGTAGCCTCCCTTTGCCAAGTCCGCACCTGTCGCGGAGTCTTTGACTATCCAATCTTCAAGGAAGTACTCGTCTCCCCTGGTGAAATCAAAATTTACACCCACGACCTCTCCGACAGTCATGTCCAGGCGAAGTCGCAGGGCCCCCCCCGCCAATCCAGGTCCGAGGGCGCCCGCCATTCCAAGTCCGCGACTGAGGGCATTTTCGATGTGACGAGAATGTTCTTCGTGCTTTCGGCAATACAAGTCAAATCCGAGAGCGGTTTTCTTGCAAGTGGACACATCACACTTGCGCGGCGCCCCTATTGAGCGAGCAACACTCTGAATGACAGTGGCAACCGCTTGGTGTTGTTGAAGTCGTTGCCAATCCTCCATCAGGAGGTGACTAGACGAATCGGACGAATCTTCCGTCGAACCGGACATCTGCGACAAGTTACGATAACATACCGGCCCCGGAAAATAAAATTCAAAAAACGTTTTGAAATTTTTTTATTGTACTTGTTTATTAATACGAAGGTTTAAATTTGGCGCAAAGAAACGCCCCAAGGCGCAACTTGTCGAACAGCAATATGGCGATAAAACATTATCTATTCAATGTGCGATTGATGTGCTGAAACCTTCCAGACTTTGACACTGTCCGGTATCACCGGACTCGGACGAGGAGTCGAGTCGGAAGCGAGCCAGTAATCCTCGACTATTTTTTTGATGTACAATGGAAGACTCCTTCCATTATGTCGAAGTGTGTCGGTCCTTTGCCTTTTGGCCAAACTCTCCTTAACCTCCACCATTTCCTGCGCGTAGGAGGAAAATGATACGTTATAAACATTAAACATTAAAAAATAACATCATATAAACAAGTTATTACTCTACATTTCAAGTTTTTCTAAGAGGCAGAGCCGTCGTGGAAGTTGAAGGAGAAGTCGACATCAGACCCCATAGTTTTATCCAGTATCGTCGTCACGTTAACCCCCCACTTCACCCCTGCCAGCACCTCCCTCGCTTGCCTCAGACGTTCGCATCTATCCTTATGCCTACTCCAGTCCGCACGCTGGCACTCCTCACTGCAATATCTGGCATCCCTACATCCTCTACACCACTTGATATGAGGTCCTGTTTCGCACCCACACCCCTCCTTGGAGCACTTTCGCGTACTACGCATGCGATCCCCATCCCTCACGATC
>RPFO01001594.1:0-26142 GCA_009746045.1 Mesostigma viride | reverse complement strand
GGCTACGTCGGGCGCCTCCATAAAAGCTGCGACTTCGGTCCAAATTTCCCACGGCAGTGAGATATCCCCTTCCATTATCGGCCCCGACGTCAAACTTGTCCCCTCTGCACATAACATACATCGACGTCCATCCTTAAAAAAAAATGAGGTTTTGTCGGAAAGAAAATATGCAAACGTTAGGCGAGGTTTCCAATCCCTAACGGCCGTTGGGTCACTAATTGTTGTTTAACCCGCTACAGTCGCATGAGAGAAAACGAAAGTCAATTTTATTCCAATTTCAAAGTGAAAGGAGAATCCACTATTACACCATTTTACAACACAAATCAGGTCAATTTTATTCCAATTTCAAAGTAAAAAGAGAATTCACCATTACACCATTTTACAACACAAATCAGGACTAAATACACAAATTTCAAATCCAAAATGCGTCCAGTTATCCAACCTCAAAAGCAAATTATTACTCTACATTTCCAGTTTTTCTATGAGGAAGAACCGTAGTAGAAGGTGAAGGAGAAGTCGACCTCAGAGAAGTCGACCTGAGTTCCATCCAGTATGGTCGTCCTGTTTACCCCCCTTATCACCCCTGCCAGCCCCTGTCTTGCTTGCCTCAGACGTTCGCATCTATCCTTATGCCTACTCCAGTCAGCACGCTGGCACTCCTCACTGCAATATCTGGCATCCCTACATCCTCTACACCACTTCTGAGGGCCTGTTTGGCACCCACACCCCTCCTTGGAGCAATTTCGCATACCACGCATGGGTCCCCATCCCTCACGATCGGGTCAGAGAGCAAGAAAAGGTTCATGTTGAGGGGTACTTCTGCCCCTACACACGCGTCAGCCCTCACGCGCAGGGAAGACGTAACATTCGGGTAAAATGCGCGCCCGTAGGTGCACCCAACCTGAGCCCCTTCCTCTTCCCCCAACTCTATCTTTGGCCCCTTTGTAATGAACGACACCAAAAGGCGGAACTCCCTCGTTGGGTCTATTGGCGCTCTTAGATCCATCTGTGGTACGAAAAAACCCTGTTGAATACAGAAGTTCATATCAGCTAGCTGGGCGTACATAACCCTCTCCATTTGGCTGAACGAATCAAACGCCAATAAAACGGCCAAGTGGCGGCCTGTCTTCTCCTGCGCGACACGAACTTCCTCGAATATGACACGCGACAGAAAGCGAACTTGTTTGTAAACGTTTTGAAGGACGCTTCCGTAGACTTCATTCACGAACTCGGACTCATTCGCGATCTCGGCCATCTTTTTCAGGGAAAAAACGAACAAAAAGATTTACATCGCGGCCAAAAAAACGCGTTTTCCCATTAGTGTGTTTGCCTAATTTATTGTAATCATTCATTTTTAAAACAGTCAGGTCCTTCACAACCTCAGAAAATGATTTCATTAAATTGGCATATACATTTAAAAACATCGTAGGTCGCACTACTTTTTGCGTTTCAGTTTACGTTTGTTTCCCGGTTGAATAAAGTTGACACCATCCCCTTCATCGTCGGAAATTAAGGCCGGCATTTCGTCCACTTCAGCTTGTACATCATCTTTTTTCATCACAACCATGGCTGGAATTGAATCCCAAAATTTCTCAATCGCTCTAACAACTTCGGCTGGCAGTTTTTTGGCCCCCCGTGCAACTGCCTCTCTCTCCTGGTTCGACACCGAAACGTCCTTGTCTTTCTCCATTGAAAAAAACTGCACGTGAAGCACAACTGGCACGTCCAATGTAAGTAAACCTAGTACCTTCAGGGGCGGATTAATTCATCAGCCGGAGTACAATTTTATTTTACAACGCCAACGGCCGTTGGCATTACAGCAATGAAGTTAGAGATAAAAACGTCGTAATGCAACGGCTGATAAAACTGGCGTATAATAAATAACGCAAAAAAAATTGGCAAGAACTTTTTTTTGGAGGTCCAACGGCCGTTGGCATCACGTAAATCACAACAGCAATGATGGAAACTGATTTTGCAAGTCCAACGGCCGTTGGCATCAAGAAAATCAGAAGAGGGAGCGACTGCCCAAAAAACGCATAATAATAAAACAAGTACCTTGCAGGTGGTTGACAGACGCGAATCTTGTGTAGCGACGTGGAATCTGCAAGGAATGCGCAAAAACGTTGCAATCAGAATTACAAGGATTACATATTTTCCACATTTAGTTTTTCAGGTCCAACGGCCGTTGGCATGAAATAAATAAGAAGACCACTACATGCGTGTGAGAAAATTGTGCCGGGTGACAGAATCAAATCCAAGTTGCCCAGCAGGTGGGAGGGAGGGAAAAGGAGTGATCAATGAAATGCCCCCCTCGGAGGGAGGGAGGGAGGGAGGGAGGGAGGGAGGGAAGGAGGAGGGAGGGAGGGAGGAGGGAGGGAGGGAGGAGGGAGGGAGGGAAGGAGGGAAGGAGGGAAGGAGGGAAGGAGGGAAGGAGGGAAGGAGGGAAGGAGGGAAGGAGGGAAGGAGGGAAGGAGGGAAGGAGGGAAGGAGGGAAGGAGGGAAGGAGGGAAGGAGGGAAGGAGGGAAGGAGGGAAACAAGGAAGGAAGGAGGGAAGGAGGGAAGGAGGTAAATTAATTAACGGAAGGGAAGGAGGGAAGGAGGGAAGGAGGGAAGGAGGGAAGGAGGGAAGGAGGGAAGGAGGGAAGGAGGGAAGGAGGGAAGGAGGGAAGGAGGGAAGGAGGGAAGGAGGGAAGGAGGGAAGGAGGGAAGGAGGGAAGGAGGGAAGGAGGGAAGGAGGGAAACAAGGAAGGAAGGAGGGAAGGAGGGAAGGAGGTAAATTAATTAACGGAAGGGAAGGAGGGAAGGAGGGAAGGAGGGAAGGAGGGAAGGAGGGAAGGAGGGAAGGAGGGAAGGAGGGAAGGAGGGAAGGAGGGAAGGAGGGAAGGAGGGAAGGAGGGAAGGAGGGAAGGAGGGAAGGAGGGAAGGAGGGAAGGAGGGAAGGAGGGAAGGAGGGAAGGAGGGAAGGAGGGAAGGAGGGAAGGGGGAAGGAGGGAAGGAAGGAAGGAGGGAAGGAGGGAAGGAGGGAAGGGGGAAGGAGGGAAGGAGGGAAGGAGGGAAGGAAGGAAGGAGGGAAGGAGGGAAGGAGGGAAATTAATTAACGGAAGGGAAGGAGGGAAGGAGGGAAGGAGGGAAGGAGGGAAGGAGGGAAATTAATTAACGGAAGGGAAGGAGGGAAGGAGGGAAGGAGGGAAGGAGGGAAGGAGGGAAGGAGGGAAGGAGGGAAGGAGGGAAGGATAAATACCTAGTTAGGGTGGGGTGCTGGCAAGCATAAATACCTAGGGGGGGGTGCTGGCATGCATAAATACGTCGGGGGGGGGCTGGCATGCATAAATACCTAGGGGGGGCTGGCATGCATAAATACCAAGGGGGGTGCTGGCATGCATAAATACCTAGGGGGGGTGCTGGCATGCATAAATACCTAGGGGGGGGGCTGGCATGCATAAATACCAAGGGGGGTGCTGGCATGCATAAATACCGAGGGGGGGTGCTGGCATGCATAAATACCTAGGGGGGTGCTGGCATGCATAAATACCGAGGGGGGGTGCTGGCATGCATAAATACCGAGGGGGGGTGCTGGCATGCATAAATAGCTAGGGGGGTGCTGGCAAGCATAAATACCGAGGGGGGGTGCTGGCATGCATAAATACCTAGGGGGGGTGCTGGCATGCATAAATACCTAGGGGGGTGCTGGCATGCATAAATACCTAGGGGGGGTGCTGGCATGCATAAATACCGAGGGGGGGTGCTGGCATGCATAAATACCGAGGGGGGGGTGCTGGCATGCATAAATAGCTAGGGGGGTGCTGGCAAGCATAAATACCGAGGGGGGGTGCTGGCATGCATAAATACCTAGGGTGGGGTGCTGGCATGCATGGATGGGTGTAGTGGGGTGCTGTCATGCATGGATGGGTGTAGTGGGGTGCTGGCATGCATGGATGGGTGTCATGGGGTGCTGGCATGCATGGATGGGTGTCATGGGGTGCTGGCATGCATGGATGGGTGTCATGGGGTGCTGGCATGCATGGATGGGTGTAATGGGGCGCTGGCATGCATGGATGGGTGTCATGGGGTGCTGGCATGCATGGATGGGTGTAGTGGGGTGCTGGCATGCGTGATGGGTGTCATGGGGTGCTGGCATGCATGGATGGGTGTCATGGGGTGCTGGCATGCATGGATGGGTGTAGTGGGGTGCTGGCATGCATGGATGGGTGTCATGGGGTGCTGGCATGCATGGATGGGTGTCATGGGGTGCTGGCATGCATGGATGGGTGTAGTGGGGTGCTGGCATGCATGGATGGGTGTCATGGGGTGCTGGCATGCATGGATGGGTGTCATGGGGTGCTGGCATGCATGGATGGGTGTCATGGGGTGCTGGCATGCATGGATGGGTGTAATGGGGTGCTGGCATGCATGGATGGGTGTCATGGGGTGCTGGCATGCATGGATGGGTGTAGTGGGGTGCTGGCATGCATGGATGGGTGTCATGGGGTGCTGGCATGCATGGATGGGTGTCATGGGGTGCTGGCATGCATGGATGGGTGTATGGGGTGCTGGCATGCATGGATGGGTGTCATGGGGTGCTGGCATGCATGGATGGGTGTCATGGGGTGCTGGCATGCATGGATGGGTGTCATGGGGTGCTGGCATGCATGGATGGGTGTATGGGGTGCTGGCATGCATGGATGGGTGTCATGGGGTGCTGGCATGCATGGATGGGTGTCATGGGGTGCTGGCATGCATGGATGGGTGTAGTGGGGTGCTGGCATGCATGGATGGGTGTCATGGGGTGCTGGCATGCATGGATGGGTGTCATGGGGCGCTGGCATGCATGGATGGGTGTCATGGGGTGCTGGCATGCATGGATGGGTGTATGGGGTGCTGGCATGCATGGATGGGTGTCATGGGGTGCTGGCATGCATGGATGGGTGTAGTGGGGTGCTGGCATGCATGGATGGGTGTCATGGGGTGCTGGCATGCATGGATGGGTGTCATGGGGTGCTGGCATGCATGGATGGGTGTAATGGGGTGCTGGCATGCATGGATGGGTGTAGTGGGGTGCTGGCATGCATGGATGGGTGTAGTGGGGTGCTGGCATGCATGGATGGGTGTCATGGGGTGCTGGCATGCATGGATGGGTGTCATGGGGTGCTGGCATGCATGGATGGGTGTATGGGGTGCTGGCATGCATGGATGGGTGTCATGGGGTGCTGGCATGCATGGATGGGTGTCATGGGGTGCTGGCATGCATGGATGGGTGTATGGGGTGCTGGCATGCATGGATGGGTGTCATGGGGTGCTGGCATGCATGGATGGGTGTCATGGGGCGCTGGCATGCATGGATGGGTGTCATGGGGTGCTGGCATGCATGGATGGGTGTCATGGGGTGCTGGCATGCATGGATGGGTGTCATGGGGTGCTGGCATGCATGGATGGGTGTAGTGGGGTGCTGGCATGCATGGATGGGTGTCATGGGGTGCTGGCATGCATGGATGGGTGTCATGGGGTGCTGGCATGCATGGATGGGTGTCATGGGGCGCTGGCATGCATGGATGGGTGTATGGGGTGCTGGCATGCATGGATGGGTGTATGGGGTGCTGGCATGCATGGATGGGTGTCATGGGGTGCTGGCATGCATGGATGGGTGTCATGGGGTGCTGGCATGCATGGATGGGTGTCATGGGGTGCTGGCATGCATGGATGGGTGTATGGGGTGCTGGCATGCATGGATGGGTGTAGTGGGGTGCTGGCATGCATGGATGGGTGTCATGGGGTGCTGGCATGCATGGATGGGTGTCATGGGGTGCTGGCATGCATGGATGGGTGTATGGGGTGCTGGCATGCATGGATGGGTGTATGGGGTGCTGGCATGCATGGATGGGTGTCATGGGGTGCTGGCATGCATGGATGGGTGTCATGGGGTGCTGGCATGCATGGATGGGTGTCATGGGGTGCTGGCATGCATGGATGGGTGTCATGGGGTGCTGGCATGCATGGATGGGTGTCATGGGGTGCTGGCATGCATGGATGGGTGTCATGGGGTGCTGGCATGCATGGATGGGTGTCATGGGGTGCTGGCATGCATGGATGGGTGTCATGGGGTGCTGGCATGCATGGATGGGTGTCATGGGGTGCTGGCATGCATGGATGGGTGTCATGGGGTGCTGGCATGCGTGTATGGGTGTCATGGGGTGCTGGCATGCATGGATGGGTGTCATGGGGTGCTGGCATGCATGGATGGGTGTAGTGGGGTGCTGGCATGCATGGATGGGTGTCATGGGGTGCTGGCATGCATGGATGGGTGTCATGGGGTGCTGGCATGCATGGATGGGTGTAGTGGGGTGCTGGCATGCATGGATGGGTGTCATGGGGTGCTGGCATGCATGGATGGGTGTCATGGGGTGCTGGCATGCGTGGATGGGTGTCATGGGGTGCTGGCATGCATGGATGGGTGTCATGGGGTGCTGGCATGCATGGATGGGTGTCATGGGGCGCTGGCATGCATGGATGGGTGTCATGGGGTGCTGGCATGCATGGATGGGTGTAATGGGGTGCTGGCATGCATGGATGGGTGTCATGGGGTGCTGGCATGCATGGATGGGTGTCATGGGGTGCTGGCATGCATGGATGGGTGTCATGGGGTGCTGGCATGCATGGATGGGTGTAGTGGGGCGCTGGCATGCATGGATGGGTGTCATGGGGTGCTGGCATGCATGGATGGGTGTCATGGGGTGCTGGCATGCATGGATGGGTGTCATGGGGTGCTGGCATGCATGGATGGGTGTCATGGGGTGCTGGCATGCATGGATGGGTGTCATGGGGCGCTGGCATGTATGGATGGGTGTCATGGGGTGCTGGCATGCATGGATGGGTGTCATGGGGTGCTGGCATGCATGGATGGGTGTCATGGGGTGCTGGCATGCATGATGGGTGTAGTGGGGTGCTGGCATGCGTGTATGGGTGTCATGGGGTGCTGGCATGCATGGATGGGTGTCATGGGGTGCTGGCATGCATGGATGGGTGTAGTGGGGTGCTGGCATGCATGGATGGGTGTCATGGGGTGCTGGCATGCATGGATGGGTGTCATGGGGTGCTGGCATGCGTGGATGGGTGTAGTGGGGTGCTGGCATGCATGGATGGGTGTCATGGGGTGCTGGCATGCATGGATGGGTGTCATGGGGCGCTGGCATGTATGGATGGGTGTCATGGGGTGCTGGCATGCATGGATGGGTGTCATGGGGTGCTGGCATGCATGGATGGGTGTCATGGGGTGCTGGCATGCATGGATGGGTGTAATGGGGTGCTGGCATGCGTGGATGGGTGTAGTGGGGTGCTGGCATGCGTGGATGGGTGTAGTGGGGTGCTGGCATGCATGGATGGGTGTCATGGGGTGCTGGCATGCATGGATGGGTGTCATGGGGCGCTGGCATGTATGGATGGGTGTCATGGGGTGCTGGCATGCATGGATGGGTGTAATGGGGTGCTGGCATGCATGGATGGGTGTCATGGGGTGCTGGCATGCATGGATGGGTGTAATGGGGTGCTGGCATGCATGGATGGGTGTCATGGGGTGCTGGCATGCATGGATGGGTGTCATGGGGTGCTGGCATGCATGGATGGGTGTAGTGGGGTGCTGGCATGCATGGATGGGTGTCATGGGGTGCTGGCATGCATGGATGGGTGTCATGGGGTGCTGGCATGCATGGATGGGTGTCATGGGGTGCTGGCATGCATGGATGGGTGTCATGGGGTGCTGGCATGCATGGATGGGTGTCATGGGTGCTGGCATGCATGGATGGGTGTCATGGGGTGCTGGCATGCATGGATGGGTGTCATGGGGTGCTGGCATGCATGGATGGGTGTCATGGGGTGCTGGCATGCGTGGATGGGTGTAGTGGGGTGCTGGCATGCATGGATGGGTGTCATGGGGTGCTGGCATGCATGGATGGGTGTCATGGGGCGCTGGCATGTATGGATGGGTGTCATGGGGTGCTGGCATGCATGGATGGGTGTCATGGGGTGCTGGCATGCATGGATGGGTGTCATGGGGTGCTGGCATGCATGGATGGGTGTCATGGGGTGCTGGCATGCATGGATGGGTGTAGTGGGGCGCTGGCATGCATGGATGGGTGTCATGGGGTGCTGGCATGCATGGATGGGTGTCATGGGGTGCTGGCATGCATGCATGGGTGTAGTGGGGTGCTGGCATGCATGGATGGGTGTCATGGGGTGCTGGCATGCATGGATGGGTGTCATGGGGTGCTGGCATGCATGGATGGGTGTATGGGGTGCTGGCATGCATGGATGGGTGTCATGGGGTGCTGGCATGCATGGATGGGTGTCATGGGGTGCTGGCATGCATGGATGGGTGTCATGGGGTGCTGGCATGCATGGATGGGTGTAGTGGGGTGAACCATGAAAAAAAGCACGCAACACACCACGCGTCGTACCTTTTTATAGATGTTTCTTTTTTTTTATGGGGCCGGCCGGGGGCGGCGGTGGCGGCAAAACTGAAGCTAGTGACACCGCGCAGATGACGCCGTGAACATGTCGCGTTGTACCGTAGAAGATGCGAACAAAAAACAAAACACGAAAAAAGAGAGGCGGACCGCATATGACAGGGACGAAAAAAAGTCAGACACAAAGCCTGTGTTATCTGGCATGCATAAATACATGTGGTGTGGTGCTGGCATGCGTGGATGGGTGTCATGGGGTGCTGGCATGCATGGATGGGTGTCATGGGGTGCTGGCATGCATGGATGGGTGTAATGGGGTGCTGGCATGCATGGATGGGTGTAATGGGGCGCTGGCATGCGTGGATGGGTGTCATGGGGTGCTGGCATGCATGGATGGGTGTCATGAGGTGCTGGCATGCATGGATGGGTGTCATGGGGTGCTGGCATGCATGGATGGGTGTCATGGGGTGCTGGCATGCATGGATGGGTGTCATGGGGTGCTGGCATGCGTGGATGGGTGTCATGGGGTGCTGGCATGCATGGATGGGTGTCATGGGGTGCTGGCATGCATGGATGGGTGTAGTGGGGTGCTGGCATGCATGGATGGGTGTCATGGGGTGCTGGCATGCATGGATGGGTGTCATGGGGTGCTGGCATGCATGGATGGGTGTCATGGGGCGCTGGCATGTATGGATGGGTGTCATGGGGTGCTGGCATGCATGGATGGGTGTCATGGGGTGCTGGCATGCATGGATGGGTGTCATGGGGTGCTGGCATGCATGCATGGGTGTAGTGGGGTGCTGGCATGCGTGTATGGGTGTCATGGGGTGCTGGCATGCATGGATGGGTGTCATGGGGTGCTGGCATGCATGGATGGGTGTAGTGGGGTGCTGGCATGCATGGATGGGTGTCATGGGGTGCTGGCATGCATGGATGGGTGTCATGGGGTGCTGGCATGCGTGGATGGGTGTAGTGGGGTGCTGGCATGCATGGATGGGTGTCATGGGGTGCTGGCATGCATGGATGGGTGTCATGGGGCGCTGGCATGTATGGATGGGTGTCATGGGGTGCTGGCATGCATGGATGGGTGTAATGGGGTGCTGGCATGCATGGATGGGTGTCATGGGGTGCTGGCATGCATGGATGGGTGTCATGGGGTGCTGGCATGCATGGATGGGTGTCATGGGGCGCTGGCATGTATGGATGGGTGTCATGGGGTGCTGGCATGCATGGATGGGTGTCATGGGGTGCTGGCATGCATGGATGGGTGTCATGGGGTGCTGGCATGCATGGATGGGTGTCATGGGGTGCTGGCATGCATGGATGGGTGTAGTGGGGCGCTGGCATGCATGGCTGGGTGTCATGGGGTGCTGGCATGCATGGATGGGTGTCATGGGGTGCTGGCATGCATGGATGGGTGTAATGGGGCGCTGGCATGCGTGGATGGGTGTCATGGGGTGCTGGCATGCATGGATGGGTGTCATGGGGTGCTGGCATGCATGGATGGGTGTCATGGGGTGCTGGCATGCATGGATGGGTGTCATGGGGTGCTGGCATGCATGGATGGGTGTCATGGGGTGCTGGCATGCATGGATGGGTGTCATGGGGTGCTGGCATGCGTGGATGGGTGTCATGGGGTGCTGGCATGCATGGATGGATGTAGTGGGGTGAACCATGAAAAAAAGCACGCAACACACCACGCGTCGTACCTTTTTATAGATGTTTCTTTTTTTTTATGGGGCCGGCCGGGGGCGGCGGTGGCGGCAAAACTGAAGCTAGTGACACCGCGCAGATGACGCCGTGAACATGTCGCGTTGTACCGTAGAAGATGCGAACAAAAAACAAAACACGAAAAAAGAGAGGCGGACCGCATATGACAGGGACGAAAAAAAGTCAGACACAAAGCCTGTGTTATCTGGCATGCATAAATACATGTGGTGTGGTGCTGGCATGCGTGGATGGGTGTCATGGGGTGCTGGCATGCATGGATGGGTGTCATGGGGTGCTGGCATGCATGGATGGGTGTAATGGGGTGCTGGCATGCATGGATGGGTGTAATGGGGCGCTGGCATGCGTGGATGGGTGTCATGGGGTGCTGGCATGCATGGATGGGTGTCATGAGGTGCTGGCATGCATGGATGGGTGTCATGGGGTGCTGGCATGCATGGATGGGTGTCATGGGGTGCTGGCATGCATGGATGGGTGTCATGGGGTGCTGGCATGCGTGGATGGGTGTCATGGGGTGCTGGCATGCATGGATGGGTGTCATGGGGTGCTGGCATGCGTGGATGGGTGTAGTGGGGTGCTGGCATGCATGGATGGGTGTCATGGGGTGCTGGCATGCATGGATGGGTGTCATGGGGTGCTGGCATGCATGGATGGGTGTAGTGGGGTGCTGGCATGCGTGTATGGGTGTCATGGGGTGCTGGCATGCATGGATGGGTGTCATGGGGTGCTGGCATGCATGGATGGGTGTCATGGGGTGAACCATGAAAAAAAGCACGCAACACACCACGCGTCGTACCTTTTTATAGATGTTTCTTTTTTTTTTATGGGGCCGGCCGGGGGCGGCGGTGGCGGCAAAAATGAAGCTAGTGACACCGCGCAGATGACGCCGTGAACATGTCGCGTTGTACCGTAGAAGATACGAACAAAAAACAAAACACGAAAAAAGAGAGGCGGACCGCATATGACAGGGAAGAAAAAAAGTCAGACACACAGCCTGTGTTATCTGGCATGCATAAATACATGTGGTGTGGTGCTGGCATGCATAAATACATGTGCCAGCAAACCTGAGCTGCAAGGGAGCGAGAAAACCAAGAAAAAAAGCACGCAACACACCACGCGTCGTACCTTTTATAGATAGATGTTTCTTTTTTTTAATGGGGCCGGCCGGGGGCGGCGGTGGCGGCAAAACTGAAGCTAGTGACACCGCGCAGATGACGCCGTGAACATGTCGCGTTGTACCGTAGAAGATACGAACAAAAAACAAAACACGAAAAAAGAGAGGCGGACCGCATATGACAGGGAAGAAAAAAAGTCAGACACACAGCCTGTGTTATCTGGCATGCATAAATACATGTGGTGTGGTGCCGGCATGCATAAATACATGTGCCAGCAAACCTGAGCTGCAAGGGAGCGAGAAAACCAAGAAAAAAAGCACGCAACACACCACGCGTCGTACCTTTTATAGATAGATGTTTCTTTTTTTTAATGGGGCCGGCCGGGTGCGGCGGTGGCGGCAAAAATGAAGCTAGTGACACCGCGCAGATGACGCCGTGAACATGTCGCGTTGTACCGTAGAAGATACGAACAAAAAACAAAACACGAAAAAAGAGAGGCGGACCACATATGACAGGGACGAAAAAAAGTCAGACACACAGCCTGTGTTATCTGGCATGCATAAATACATGTGGTGTGGTGCCGGCATGCATAAATATCAACGTTATTAACCAAGAATGGCAGCCGGGGGAAAGATGTCGACTACATTGCAGGCCGGAAAAAACGATCATACGGCACTGGCATGGCAAGAAAACCCAGCAACCCAGCAACGCAGCTATAAAGCCCAGAAAAGAAAACATGCACGACAGCCTGCTTCAATAATGCATTGATTCCAACAAATGAATAAGTGGGGCTGCCATTCGTACCTTTTTTTCTTTTTCCGGGGTTTACTCGATACAGGGCGCACGCAAGGATGCTGCACACAATTAAAGGCACAATTAAAGGCATACACCATAAGCAAGCGAATCAGTTGACGGGCTAAACACAATTAAAGCAAACGCGACGTTCAGAATCACAGCTACAATTTCTGATTCTTCTAGCCCGTCAACGAGCTGCTTGTGGACAACTATCTGTCAAAAGCATCCATGTACATCCGCCATTGCTCACCTCTTTCTTCACTCCGAATAGCGACAATGGCTTTGCTCAGTTGAATATGGCTGTCGGGTTGCTAATATCGTTGTCACTTTCGGCCGATGTCGCGAATACCCGCCGTTGATGCTCGGGTGCAAGGTGCATCCACGGTGTCGGTCTTCCAGGAGGGCTGGAAAGCGCCAACGCAGCACCTGCAATTCAAATTCCCTGGTGCTGGTATGCCGACGCGCAAATGGAATGGCGCGGCGCCTAAAAGGCGCCGCGCGCGGGAAAAAAATTGACGCGCCAAACGATATGGCGCGGCGCCGTCCCGGCGCCGCGCTGAAAAATACTTGCAGTCGCAACTGTGACGTGGCGCTGCAGACCACACGGTAGGGAATTCGCAGCGCCATATATGGCGCCACGCCGACTCCTGACGCCGTGTGGCGCCACATGGACGCGGCGCTGCACACAGCTCGAGCCCATTTTTTCACATTCCTGCTACCTGATTGGACGCCTGGCGGAGGAAGCTTTTCACGGCGCGACGCCGAGGGGCTTCAAAAACGTATATAAGCAGGCAAAATTTCTCCGAAATTTAATGAACGAGCGCGACGCGGAGACCATGCTAGTGTGCGGAACTGGTGAACCACACCGGTACGGGACAGATTCTTGGCTGATCCTCGTAGTACCTCGTGAACACGTCTAGTAGGCCCGGGTTCAACTCCCGTCGTAACATTTTTTTTTGGGTTGGTGTGGCAAGCCTATAAAGCAATCCGCAAACCACTACACGGCTGGTAAGATTTAATATAATTAGCAACCTAATAGCTATATCAAAAATGTTTATGGGCATGGAAATTTTTAATATGTTGATATTAGACTGCAATGAAACGAATATGCAACCTGCCCCCCGATGTTTAATACAATAATTATTATTATTATTTGTGGCATGAATATAATAATTGTGTAAAATACAATGCTATGTGCAATATATTGCTGGTATGCCATGCAATTGTAACCAACAGGTGCAAGACCAAAAGGCGTCTTCAGGGCCCACTGCTGCAAACAAGAGCTATGGCGGCGGGAGGTGCGTGCAGGGTTACGGATTTACGGGGTTGTTGACCACCAAATTTGTTGTTACGTGTGTTATGGAAACATTTCAGTCGAATTTCTGGATTCCAACGGTCGTTAAGGTTATAAAAAGTGCGTTGGGATTCGGAAATTCACTTTCTGGCGTGTAAAAAATGCAGGTGTTGGCGAGTTTTCGGCCCGCTTTCAGGGGTCCAACGGCCGTTGGGTGTCTAAAATGCATGTGTTAGCGTGTTTCCGGCCCACTTTCAGGGGCCCAACGGCCATTGGACGTCGAAAATGCATGTAAAGGGCGTGTTTCAGGCCCACTTTCAGGGGTCCAACGGCCGTTGGGTGTAAAAAATGCATGTGTTGGCGTGTTTTCGGCCCGCTTTCAGGGGTCCAACGGCCGTTGGGTGTCGAAAATGCATGTGTTGGCGTGTTTCAGGCCCACTTTCAGGGGTCCAACGGCCGTTGGGTGTCGAAAATGCATGTGTTGGCGTGTTTTCGGCCCGCTTTCAGGGGTCCAACGGCCGTTGGGTGTCGAAAATGCATGTGTTGGCGTGTTTCAGGCCCACTTTCAGGGGTCCAACGGCCGTTGGGTGTCGAAAATGCATGTGTTGGCGTGTTTTCGGCCCGCTTTCTGGGGTCCAACGGCCGTTGGGTGTCGAAAATGCATGTGTTGGCGTGTTTCAGGCCCACTTTCGGGGGTCCAACGGCCGTTGGGTGTCGAAAATGCATGTGTTGGCGTGTTTCAGGCTTACTTTCAGGGGTCCAACGGCCGTTGGGACGTACAAATTGGGTAATTGTTGGAAAGCAATAATTTGATAAAATGTCAAAACTTCGTCTGGATTCTGTATGCGCGCGGATGCAGGTGAAGCGCACAACAAAGACCAAAGTCTCAAGTACGTCGAGATCAAGGGCAACCAACTTGCCCTCGACATGGCCAGCGCCATGGAATACTTGCTGAAGGACAACAATCACAAGACTGAAAACACGAAAACTGCAGTAGGCTTGAGGGCGCTTGAGCGGCTGCCAGGTGCGGTTGTGAAGGTTATGGGGAAACAGTACCGCCCTGCGCTGAAAAGAAAGGCGTCGGAGTCCTTCGCTCAGGAGGTTGTCGCTAATATCGTGCAAGGTTTCCAGGAATTGGGCAAGTCGGATGAGCACAGGAACGCGAAGTGCGCTGTGCTGTCAATGTGCTTGGGAAAGGACGGCATGAACAATCAAGGGCATTGCACTCTCGCGCGGCTGCTTAACGTCACGCCCAAGGATATCCAGACCGCAAGGGGAATGAGGATGGGGGGCGACCTTCCCGCCCTGAAGGCGCCCCCTCGGGCTGTACGGTCGGACAAGTTTCCGGAGGAGGTCAAAGAAATCGTCGGGAGTTACTGGTTGTCAGACCTAAACACGAGGGCGTCTCCCAACCATAAGGACGTGGTCAATGAGTTCGAAAGGAAGGGAAACGCCAGGATCCTGATTTCCTCCCAGGGCGGAAGGTACTACTTGGACTCGCTTGAAACGATTTACAAGCGGTTCTGTTCTGACGCGTCGCCGTACAAGGGAGGTATCGTGACGACTGCGGACGGGACAAGGTACAAGGTGGGGTACACGAAGTTCGTGGAGTTCATGCCCAAGTGCGTAAAGGGCGTGTGGAAGGACCGGGACTTGTGCGCATGCGAAAAGCACGTCGTCTTCGAGTCCCTGCTCTCTGCCTTCACCAAAGGCGTCAAGGAGTTGAAGAGCACGCTGGAGATCGAGGAGAGGGAGGGTATCCCTTCCGTGCCTGACAATGCCCATGACTTCGTTCGACGTTTCACCTGCCACAGGTCTGAGAGGGGGGGGGGGGCAAGGAGGGGGAGGACGGGCGGCCCGTTCGTTAACGTCCCAATGAACTGCTTGGAAGGGACCTGCAACGAGTGTGGGATTTCCGAGTTCATCGTGACGGACCAGATGAAGGGGTGGACAAAGAAGTACACGTGGTTCGACTTCGTAAAGGAGGGCACAGCGCCCCGTGGGACGGTAAGCATGTATATTTGCATCGTTGAATATATATTAAAAATATAATTACTTACAGCAGAGTGAAATCACTCAAACCAAAGCAAACGCCCAGCTATAAACCTATATACAGAGCCATGTCAAAGCTCTATACTACGATAAGACCAATGGAAACGCCTAACGGGAGGAACCTAATAGCCCTGCTGCACCGCAAAATCAGCCCGCGTACGGCGGAGCATGATGTCCGCCATGGCCCGAGTCAGCGCCACCGACAAGCGCTGACGCCAATATGACGTCCAGGTCCGCGCCGACCATGGGGCCCGCTGGCCCTCCAGGTCCAGCCGGTCCTCCCGGAGCCGGCAACACTCCTTGAAGAAGGCGGAGGTCAGGGGCCCCATGGCCCCAAACTCCTCCAGGACAAAGGGCACCACACGATGGTGCCCGACGTCGCCGTAGGCCAGGAGCTTGGCCCGCTCCGCCCGGTCCGCCGTGTAACCTGCCGTGAGGGAGGCCCCAGCCACGTGGCTAAGAGCCAAGGGCCGCGCCACCGAAACGTCAATAAGCAGATGCCGGCCACCCCCCTCAAAGTCCAGCACCACGATGTCAGGCCGGTGGTTGGGGGAATAGAAGGCAGCGCCATCCGCATCCTCGGACCGGATGTTCGCGTGGGGGAAAACCGACCGAATCATGGCGAGCACCACCGTCAGGAGGACAGTGTGCAAATACAAATACCAATTCTGATTCTGTTGGCCCCCCATGCAGGCAAGGTAGTGAGTCCCCGTGGGATCCAGCGGCTGCCCACAGCTACCACAAGGCCGCCCGGCCGGAACAAGAGGCTGCGGGGCAAATAGCTGGTGCCGGAGCGCCACCGAGTAGTGGCTGGGAGCCAAGGCGAATGGGGGGCCATGGGAAGAGCACGAAGGTACGCCGAGCCCACACTCCGCTAAATATATATATGTAGACTTTCTTACTTCCAACGGCCGTTGGCGTTGGGAAATTCCCAGCTGCTGACTTCCATTCTTCGGTCAATCCATGGTGCGCGGGTGTGTTGTGTTGCAGGAGGAGGATGTGGCGCCGCAAATGAACCTGCAGCAAAAACTCATCAAGTCAACCCTCTCGGAGCTCCATGAACTCATTACGGCGCGCTTCCCGGAATTCGCCATTCACGTCCATACATGGGCCTGGCAGCACCACGCTTACAAGGAGTGCATTGACGTGATGCCGCTGGGAACGGTGGTGGTCCTGATGGACTACTCGGAGAACTATTCGGACCATCTGCAGAAACAGTTGCAGGCGCAGTACTGGTACCCAAGTAGTTACGTCCTGATGCCGGTGATCGTGATGTACCGTGATCCCGTATCGCTGGAAATCAAAAGGGTGAAGCACGATTACATGGGGAAGGACGTACCGAGGAATGCCCAGACCCTGGAGTTCGTGATGAAGAATACCCTTAAGGTGCTGAGGGAGGAGGGGGTGGAGGTGAGGAACTGGATCAGTTGGTCCGACAACTGTAAGGAGCAGTTCCAATCCCGGTATGTGGTGGCGATGGCTGCGGACCTGCTCGAGGCCGACCCCGACTTGGACACATTGGAGTGGAACTACTCATGTGCAGGACATGGGAAGGGGGAGTCGGACGGGGAGGGGGGGACGGTGAAAAGCATCCTCAAAAGAGCGCAGATGCAGGAGGACAATCGGAACCTGAATACGGTGGAGGCACTGGTGGCCTACCTGAACCGGGATTGGAGAACCGGCAAAGACTCGAGTCGACCATCGGCACAATCGGACGTGGTTCGACGGGCATTTCTTCTCGATAACGTAAGTAAAGACAGTTGCTTTCTGGTGGTCAAGTGCAGTTCTATAATTTGTCTCTGGTTACACAGCTTCCTTGATGCAGTTTGAAGTTTCTTAAGGCCAACGGCCGTTGGAGCTGGAAAATCATATAATTGTGGAGTGCCAACGGCCGTTGGAGTTGAGAAATGTACTTATAAAGTTTCCAAGGGCCAACGGCCGTTGGAGTTTGGAAATCTTATAATTGTTGAGTGCCAACGGCCGTTGGAGTTGGGAAATGTGCTGTGATGTTGTTTCATGGATTTACAATTGCAGATTCCCACGTCCGGTAAGGAGCGAGGCCCGATCCGAGATATCTCCACGGCACACCAGTGGCGACTGGACAAAAAGGGCGAGCAGGTCGAGGTGGTTCAGCTCAGGCGTTTTTCATGCTTCAGTTGTGCGGAGTGCCGAGAGGGCAAGTGGAGGACATGCCCAAATGATTGGAGCAGCTCGTCGTGGACTGTAAAACTCCAGGCGAGTAAGTCGCGGAACCCCACGCGATATCCGGGAACCCGCCTGAACCACCTTCAAACGGCAAGAAACGAGTTGGGGCGTGGTTTGCAGGAGGGGGAGGCCGTCGCAGTCGCATCTGAGAGGGGGCACAAGGACCATGTGCCCGACCACCCGTACTGGTTGGCGAAAGTTGTTCGAGTCGCCCACCAACTCGACAAGGATGAGTGTTTAAACAAACATACCGGGGGGGGGGCGAGGTTTTTAAGAAAGGCAACTGGGTAATGTACGTAAAATACTTCGAGAGGTGCTCCTCCTCCGGATCGGACGCCCGACGCTTCTTCTGGAACCCAGACGACCGAGAACCCTTAACTGCAATCGTGTGCTACCTGAGCGTCGCAAAGGTCACGAAGGGCAAGTGGGAAGGACATCCGGACAACACGCGACAGGGCTGGTTCACAATTGCGAAGAAGGTGGACGCCGAAATTACGGTACGTCATTCCAAACATAACTGTGTAAAATTGGTGTTTGTATGTCCCATGTGTTTTTTTGTCGACGTTCGTTCACCTTACTACTACATTACATACGGGGCAATGGCAGCCTATACTTTAGCTTGGCTGAATGGCGCAGTTCGCATATCTTAATTTCTCAAAGCCAACGGCCGTTGGACTTACGAAACTGGACAAGTGCCAAGTGCGGATTGGGTACTATTATTGTTGAGGATGACCAGTTGTGTTTATATATTTTTGCATGGTGGCGGATGACTTGGCGTGTTGTTGCATTTTTACATACGGGTGTATGGTAGGCCTTAAACCCTAAACCCCTACACTCCTAAACCATGTTTACCCTTATATGTTGGGTGTGTTGGGTGAATGTTGGGTATGTGTGTTGGGGCGTGTGTGTTGTGTGTGTGTTGGGTGCATTCATAAAGGTGTGGGGGGGTGTAGGGTGTGTGCAAAGTGTCTTGTGTGTTGATGTTGGGTGTGGGGGGGGGGAGGTACATGTGTGTTGTGTGTGTGTCTTAGTAGGTGTGTTGTGTGTGTGACTTAGGTGTGTGTGTTGTTTGTGTTGGATATGTGTTGTGTGTGTGTGTGTTTGTGTGTGTAGGGTGTCTTGTGTGTTGGTGTCTTGTTTTTAGTAGGTGTTGGGTGTGTGTATGTCGGGTGCAAACATAGTGTGTGTGTGTGTGTGTTCGGTATGTGTGTTGGGTGTCTTTTGTGTGTGTTGTGTGTGTTGGGGCGTGTGTGTGTGCTCTGTGTATGTATGTTGTGTGTGTGTGTGTGTGTTGGGGCGTGTGCCTGTGTGTGTTGTGTGCATGTTAATTGTCATGTATTGGTGTTGAGTGTGTGGGGGGGGATGGACGTGTGTGTTGTGTGTGACTTAGGTGTGTTATGTGTGTGTTGTGTGTGACTTAAGTGTCTTTTGTGTGTGTTGTGTGTGTTGGATGTGTGGTGTGGGTGTGGGTGTGGGTGTGTGGGTGTGGGGGGGGGGTGCCAAGTGTCTTGTGTGTTGGTATTGGGTGTGTGTGGGGGGGTGTACGTGTGTGTTGTGTGTGACTTAGGTGTGTTTTGTGTGTGTTGTGTGTGATTGACCTAGGGGTGTGTTGCGTGTGTGTGTATGTGTTGTGTGGTGTGTTGTTTGCATGTTAATTGTCATGTGTTGGTGTTGTGGGGGGGGGGGATGTACGTGTACGTGTGTTGTGTGTTGGTGTCTTATTTTTAGGTGTTGGTGTGTGTGTCGTGGGTGCAAACATTGTGTGTGTGTGTTAAGTGTGTGTTGGGTGTCTTGTGTGTTGGTGTCTTATTTTTAGGTGTTGGGTGTGTGTGTCGTGGGTGCAAACATTGTGTGTGTGTGTGTGTGTGTTGGGTGTGTGTTGGGTGTCTTGTGTGTTGGTGTCTTGTTTTTAGTAGGTGTTGTGTGTGCGTGTTTTCGGTATGTGTGTTGGGTGTCTTGTGTGTGTGTGGTGTGTGTTTGGGTGTTGTTGTGTGTGCATGCAGTGTTGGGGCATGTGTGTGTGTTGGGGCATGTGTGTCAGTGTGTGTGTTATGGCATGTTAATTGTCATGTGTTGGTGTTGTGGGGGGGGGGGGATGTACGTGTGTGTTGTGTGTTACTTAGGTGTGTTATGTGTGTGTCTTGGGTGTGGGTGTCGTGGGTGCAAACATTGTGTGTGTGTGTGTGTGTTGGGTGTGTGTTGGGTGTCTTGTGTGTTGGTGTCTTGTTTTTAGTAGGTGTTGTGTGTGCGTGTTTTCGGTATGTGTGTTGTGTGTCTTTTGTGTGTGTGGTGTGTGTTTGGGTGTTGTTGTGTGTGCAGTGTTGGGGCATGTGTGTGTGTGTGTTGGGGCATGTGTGTGTGTGTTGGGGCATGTGTGTCAGTGTGTTGTGGCATGTTAATTGTCATGTGTTGGTGTTGTGTGTGGGGGGGGGGATGTACGTGTGTGTTGTGTGTTACTTAGGTGTGTTCTGTGTGTGTTGCGTGTGTGTGATTGTGTGTCTTGGGTGTGTGTTGGGTGTCTTGTGTGTTGGTGTCTTGTTTTTAGTAGGTGTTGTGTGTGTGTGTACGTTGGGTGCAAACATAGTGTGTGTGTGTGTGTCGGGTATGTGTGTTGTGTGTCTTTTGTGTGTGTTGTGTGTGTTGGATGTGTGGTGTGGGTGTGGGTGTGGGTGTGTGGGGGGGGGGGGGGTGCCAAGTGTCTTGTGTGTTGGTATTGGGTGTGTGTGGGGGGGATGTACATGTGTGTTGTGTGTTACTTAGGTGTGTTCTATGTGTGTTGCGTGTGTGTGATTGTGTGTCTTGTGTGTGTGTTGGGTGTCTTGTGTGTTGGTGTCTTGTTTTTAGTAGGTGTTGGGTGTGGGTGTACGTTGGGTGCAAACATAGTGTGTGTGTGTGTCTGTGTGTCGGGTATGTGTGTTGTGTGTCTTTTGTGTGTGTTGTGTGTGTTGGGGCGTGTGTGTGTGTGTGTTGTGTGCATGTCAACTTTCTTGTGTTGCATGGTGTTGTGTGTGTGTGGGGGGGGGGTACATGTGTGTTGTGTGTGACTTAGGTGTGTTCTGTGTGTGTTGGGTGTGTGTGTGTTGGGTGTGTGTTGGCTGTCTTGTGTGTTGGTGTCTTGTTTGTAGGTGTTGGTGTGTGTCTTGGGTGCAAACATAGCGTGTGTGTGTTGGGTGTGTTGTTCGTGTGTGTATGAAAATATAGAAAATTGTTATGTTTGACGATAGTCATAGTGTACTACTAAAAACTTGTACATACATATGCTGGAATGATTTTCTTTTTACTATTCCATTCACTATTGCTTATTTCTTCAAACATGTACATGCACGCAAGGAGCGACTGCACACACACGTACATCCACCGCGCACGCAAGGGGCGGCTGCATACACACGTACACACACCATGCACGCAAGGGGCGGCTGCACACACACGTACATCCACCGCGCACGCAAGGGGCGGCTGCACACACACGTACATACACCGCGCACGGAAGGGACGGCTGCACACACACGTACATCCACCGCGCACGCAAGGGGCGAGTGCACACACACGTACATCCACCGCGCACGCAAGGGGCGGCTGCACACACACGTACATACACCGCGCACGGAAGGGACGCCTGCACACACACGTACATCCACCGCGCACGCAAGGGCCGGCTGCACACACACGTACATCCACCGCGCACGCAAGGGCCGGCATGCACACACACGTACACACACCATGCACGCAAGGGCCGGCATGCGCACACACGTACACACACCATGCACGCAAGGGGCGGCTGCATACACACGTACACACACCATGCACGCAAGGGGCGGCTGCACACACACGTACATCCACCGTGCACGCAAGGGGCGAGTGCACACACACGTACATCCACCGCGCACGCAAGGGGCGAGTGCACACACACGTACATCCACCGCGCACGCAAGGGGCGGCTGCACACACACGTACATCCACCGCGCACGCAAGGGGCCGGCTGCACTCAGATGTACATACACCATGCACGCAAGGGGCGAGTGCACACACACGTACATCCACCGCGCACGCAAGGGGCGGCTGCACACACACGTACATCCACCGCGCACGCAAGGGGCCGGCTGCACTCAGATGTACATACACCATGCACGCAAGGGGCGGCTGCACACACGTGTACATACACCATGCACGCAAGGGGCGGCTGCACACACACGTACATCCACCGTGCACGCAAGGGGCGGCTGCATACACACGTACACACACCATGCACGCAAGGGGCGGCTGCACACACACGTACATCCACCGTGCACGCAAGGGGCGAGTGCACACACACGTACATCCACCGCGCACGCAAGGGGCGAGTGCACACACACGTACATCCACCGCGCACGCAAGGGGCGGCTGCACACACACGTACACACACCATGCACGCAAGGGCCGGCATGCACACACACGTACATCCACCGCGCACGCAAGGGGCAACTGCACACACGTGTACATACACCATGCACGCAAGGGGCGAGTGCACGCACACTTACACACACACCGCGCACGGAAGGGACGGCTGCACACAAACGTACATCCACCGCGCACGCAAGGGGCGGCTGCACACACACGTACACACACCATGCACGCAAGGGCCGGCATGCACACACACGTACACACACCATGCACGCAAGGAGCGACTGCACACACACGTACATCCACCATGCACGCAAGGGCCGGCTGCACACACACGTACATCCACCGCGCACGCAAGGGGCAACTGCACACACACGTACACACACCATGCACGCAAGGGCCGGCATGCGCACACACGTACACACACCATGCACGCAAGGAGCGACTGCACACACACGTACATACACCGCGCACGCAAGGGGCGGCTGCACACACACGTACACACACCATGCACGCAAGGGGCGGCTGCACACACACGTACATCCACCGCGCACGCAAGGGCCGGCTGCACTCACATGTACATACACCATGCACGCAAGGGGCAACTGCATACACATGTACATCCACCGCGCACGCAAGGGGCGGCTGCACACACACGTACACACACCATGCACGCAAGGGCCGGCATCCACACACACGTACACACACCATGCACGCAAGGAGCGACTGCACACACACGTACATCCACCGCGCACGCAAGGGGCGGCTGCATACACACGTACACACACCATGCACGCAAGGGGCGGCTGCACACACACGTACATCCACCGTGCACGCAAGGGGCGGCTGCACACACACGTACATACACCGCGCACGCAAGGGGCGAGTGCAAACACATGTACACACACCATGCACGCAAGGGCCGGCTGCACACACACGTACATACACCACGCACGGAAGGGACGGCTGCACTCACACGTACATCCACCGCGCACGCAAGGGGCGGCTGCACACACACGTACATCCACCGCGCACGCAAGGGGCGAGTGCACACACACGTACATCCACCGCGCACGCAAGGGGCGGCTGCACACACACGTACATACACCGCGCACGGAAGGGACGCCTGCACACACACGTACATCCACCGCGCACGCAAGGGCCGGCTGCACACACACGTACATCCACCGCGCACGCAAGGGCCGGCATGCACACACACGTACACACACCATGCACGCAAGGGCCGGCATGCGCACACACGTACACACACCATGCACGCAAGGGGCGGCTGCATACACACGTACACACACCATGCACGCAAGGGGCGGCTGCACACACACGTACATCCACCGTGCACGCAAGGGGCGAGTGCACACACACGTACATCCACCGCGCACGCAAGGGGCGAGTGCACACACACGTACATCCACCGCGCACGCAAGGGGCGGCTGCACACACACGTACATCCACCGCGCACGCAAGGGGCCGGCTGCACTCAGATGTACATACACCATGCACGCAAGGGGCGGCTGCACACACGTGTACATCCACCGCGCACGCAAGGGGCGAGTGCACGCACACTTACACACACACCGCGCACGCAAGGGACGCCTGCACACACACGTACACACACCATGCACGCAAGGGGCGGCTGCACACACACATACATCCACCGCGCACGCAAGGGGCCGGCTGCACTCAGATGTACATACACCATGCACGCAAGGGGCGAGTGCACACACACGTACATCCACCGCGCACGCAAGGGGCGGCTGCATACACACGTACACACACCATGCACGCAAGGGGCGGCTGCACACACACGTACATCCACCGCGCACGCAAGGGGCGGCTGCACACACACGTACATCCACCGCGCACGCAAGGGGCGGCTGCACTCACATGTACATACACCAGGCACGCAAGGGGCAACTGCATACACATGTACATCCACCGCGCACGCAAGGGGCGGCTGCACACACACGTACACACACCATGCACGCAAGGGCCGGCATGCACACACACGTACACACACCATGCACGCAAGGAGCGACTGCACACACACGTACATACACCGCGCACGCAAGGGGCGGCTGCATACACACGTACACACACCATGCACGCAAGGGGCGGCTGCACACACACGTACATCCACCGTGCACGCAAGGGGCGAGTGCACACACACGTACATCCACCGCGCACGCAAGGGGCGAGTGCACACACACGTACATCCACCGCGCACGCAAGGGGCGAGTGCACACACACGTACATCCACCGCGCACGCAAGGGGCCGGCTGCACTCAGATGTACATACACCATGCACGCAAGGGCGGCTGCACACACACGTACATCCACCGCGCACGCAAGGGGCGGCTGCACACACACGTACATACACCGCGCACGGAAGGGACGGCTGCACACAAACGTACATCCACCGCGCACGCAAGGGGCGGCTGCACACACACGTACACACACCATGCACGCAAGGGCCGGCATGCACACACACGTACACACACCATGCACGCAAGGAGCGACTGCACACACACGTACATACACCGCGCACGCAAGGGGCGAGTGCACACACACGTACATCCACCGCGCACGCAAGGGGCGGCTGCACACACACGTACATCCACCGCGCACGCAAGGGGCCGGCTGCACTCAGATGTACATACACCATGCACGCAAGGGCGGCTGCACACACACGTACATACACCATGCACGCAAGGGGCGAGTGCACGCACACTTACACACACACCGCGCACGCAAGGGACGGCTGCACACACACGTACACACACCATGCACGCAAGGGGCGGCTGCACACACGTGTACATACACCATGCACGCAAGGGGCGAGTGCACGCACACTTACACACACACCGCGCACGCAAGGGACGCCTGCACACACACGTACACACACCATGCACGCAAGGGGCGGCTGCACACACACGTACATCCACCGCGCACGCAAGGGGCGGCTGCATACACACGTACACACACCAGACACGCAAGGGGCGGCTGCACACACGTGTACATACACCATGCACGCAAGGGGCGAGTGCACGCACACTTACACACACACCGCGCACGGAAGGGACGGCTGCACACAAACGTACATCCACCGCGCACGCAAGGGGCGGCTGCACACACACGTACACACACCATGCACGCAAGGGCCGGCATGCACACACACGTACACACACCATGCACGCAAGGAGCGACTGCACACACACGTACATACACCGCGCACGCAAGGGGCGGCTGCATACACACGTACACACACCATGCACGCAAGGGGCGGCTGCACACACACGTACATCCACCGTGCACGCAAGGGGCGAGTGCACACACACGTACATCCACCGCGCACGCAAGGGGCGAGTGCACACACGTACATCCACCGCGCACGCAAGGGGCGGCTGCACACACACGTACATCCACCGCGCACGCAAGGGGCCGGCTGCACTCAGATGTACATACACCATGCACGCAAGGGGCGGCTGCACACACGTGTACATACACCATGCACGCAAGGGGCGAGTGCACGCACACTTACACACACACCGCGCACGCAAGGGACGCCTGCACACACACGTACACACACCATGCACGCAAGGGGCGGCTGCACACACACGTACATCCACCGCGCACGCAAGGGGCGGCTGCACTCACATGTACATACACCAGGCACGCAAGGGGCAACTGCATACACATGTACATCCACCGCGCACGCAAGGGGCGGCTGCACACACACGTACACACACCATGCACGCAAGGGCCGGCATGCACACACACGTACACACACCATGCACGCAAGGAGCGACTGCACACACACGTACATACACCGCGCACGCAAGGGGCGGCTGCATACACACGTACACACACCATGCACGCAAGGGCGGCTGCACACACACGTACATCCACCGTGCACGCAAGGGGCGAGTGCACACACACGTACATCCACCGCGCACGCAAGGGCGAGTGCACACACACGTACATCCACCGCGCACGCAAGGGCGGCTGCACACACACGTACATCCACCGCACGCAAGGGGCCGGCTGCACTCATGTACATACACCATGCACGCAAGGGGCGGCTGCACACACACGTACATCCAC
>RPFO01001616.1:0-26164 GCA_009746045.1 Mesostigma viride | reverse complement strand
TGCCGTTGGGGAGTCCGTCACGGAGCATTGGGTTAACCCCGATGATCAATAGACGGATGGATGGCGGGTTGATGGGTACACGCAATCCTACCGGTCTTTCAATTTAGCCAAGCTCTGCCTATGCAGAGAGATACTCTATGCTGAGAAGCCATGCCCTAGGCATTGTTTAGATGATCTTCCACCCTCTGTCCGCACATCAGCCAGCAGAGTGAGGTGCTGGAATACGTAGTGGTCCAGGTGCACTTTTGCACCCAGAGCAAGTGTAGTTTACATCCCGGCCACCCTTGCAGGAAGTAGCCCAGAATGTATTAAGAGCCATATGCCCCTTCTCAAGGATATTGCTGCATGTACTCCCAACGGAGATTTATTACAATTTAATTTAAGTTTACTGGTCTATTCTATCTAAGTACAAACAATCCTACTCTATCTATTGTGCCCCAGACCCTAATAGGGGTCTTGCCTAGCATGCTTCTCGCGTTTGCAAACACGTACGCGGCTTCCCCACTGGAGGGGGTCGCGGTTGTCCTCTATAACCTGAGCCCACTTGGCCTTCTCCATCATCTTTTTCCAAATCATGGAGAGGCCTCATAGGCCCCCCATGTCCTCTTCTAGCTGCTCTTTGAAAGTGCGGGCCTTGCAGCGGCGTCTAGCATTGCTGGGCCCGTCCCACGTGACTAGGAGGTGCATGCCTGCCAGGCTGAGTAGGTCGCAGCAGCCCTGCGGAGGGGCCACGTGATGTGTCTACCTGGTTGGTGCGAGCTAAGTGCCCTACTACCAACTGCAGGCGCCGCTGCTGGATGGTGATGCCTAACTAGTGGCATTAAACTAAATTAAATTAAATTATAACATGACTCCGTTGGGAGATCATGTAGCACATATTCCCTAGCTTGCTGGATGGATGGAGGTGGGCAGAGCGTGTAACCGAACTAATCTAACTCTAAGCTAATCTAATCTAGAAAACCCTACCTATTCTACTCAGCAAAGCGCCCCTTCCGCTTGGGGGGAGGGGCTTGCCCACAGGGGCGGGCGTATGATGAGCCTGGACAATGGTCTTCCACCTCTTCTGGACACTAGTGGCATGCCTAGAGGTACAATTAAGTCCTCCTTGCGGACGTGAGCAGCATAGCCCACCGACACGCGGACGTGAGCAGCATTATTAAGCCCACACACAGAAAATTGACCGCGGCATGTTGGTGACCGTGTCGTCCAGCTTTTTGGCAAGGTTGGCTGTGAGGGTCCACGTCTCGGCCCCATATGTGAGAACAGGAAGGACCAGGTCACCAGGACCTTAAACCGGTCCTGTTTCTCTAGCTTGCCCAAGGGCTTGCGCCACAGGGCCCTGTATTGGCGTAAAGCGTGCCAGGCGAGGGAGATACGGTGCATGGTCCACGTCGGCCTAGCTCGCAGCTGGGGAGTACTGAAGATACCCAACAACTTGACGCGGTAGCCGGTATTGTATATATGGGCAAACGGCTTCGGTCATGATGCAGTCGGTTCAATTTAGGCGTTCGTCACATTTGAACCCATCATAAATGCGACCCAACAACTAAGTAATGGCCGACAAAACTGATGATAAGGCCAAATGGAACGAACTGTTTTCGGGCAACGGGGCAACGTCCAACAAAAAGCAGAAACGAGACACCACAGGCGAGAAGGCGGGTGGCAAGGGCAAGCAAGCTCTCAAACCAGCAACACAGCCTGAACACAGCACTGTTTACGATTACTGACTCATAAATGAACGCGCATGCCCTATGTAGCACACCAAGTTAGGCAGGTTTGGCTAGCACTACAGTACCGTGCTGTGTTGGGCTTCACCTGCCTATAGCCGGTTTGATGACTTGCATCCAAGTTTCGACCCGAAATACGACCTTGGGGGTGAATTCTTTAACCCATGGTCCGCCGATGCTATGTTTTTGCATAGCAACCCGTGTCACGTAACTATACCGCGTAAATCCATGACCTCCGACGTAAGTGACGTAACGTAAATTGGTCCGACGGTCTGGGGCAGACCCAACGTGAATGAAAATGTCAAGGTCGGGCAGGTAACTGCGCCATAGCTCAGTAAATACCTCGTGCATTATAGAGGGTGTCACGTGACATTTGCTAACATTTGCTAACATTGGTACCGTTGCGCGCGCGCTGGGGATATGGCGCCTAGCGTCAGAAAATTGTGGGAAGGGCGAGTTATACGAGTGCCCGGCAGCGAGTTTTCCACCCCGGACATCTTCTACGCTGGCCTGGTCACGGATGTTGCTGCCCGGGGTGGCCGTGATGGGACCCGTTTTCAGCTGACCTTCGAGGACGATGGGTCTCACTACTGGTACAAGAAGTCGCAGTGCGAGAAATGGTGGCACGAGCAGGGCAGGAAGAATTTCGTAGAAGAAGGCGACGACGCAAAGAGCTGTGAATCTGAATCCGATCGTGACGAGGCTGCAGAGGAAGATTCGGAGTCAGGTAGCCAGGAAGAAGACGATGAGGAGCCTGATAGTCCCGATGGCTGCAATGCCAAGCGCGTCAGGACTGCCGGACGTGGGCGAGGCAGGGGGCGTCCTGCTGCACCAGCGGGGCCGAGCCGCAGCAATGCCGACGACCAAGAAAGCGAGGCTGCCTGGGGCACCGACGATCTCGAGATGCCAGCTGAGGCAAGCGTCGAGAAGCGAGATGCTGCATCGTGGCAGGGCAGGAACCGCTCCTTTCTGTGGTTGTTCAACATGGCTGTCATCACGGCCTACAAGTACCAACAGCACGCCAGTGATAAAGATGATGCAATTCACAGCCAGAAAGAATTCAGGGCTGCACTAGTGAGGGGCATGGTCAAGGAGGCTAATAACAAGGATAGGGAGAACAAGCGACCACACAGTGACACCCAGCGCCCCCGCACTGGATTACATGGCGGGTATTTCCCTGAGGCTGCAATGCATAGCCCAGGAAAGGCCAGCTTCAAATCAACATGTGCAGCCTGCAAGGAAAGAACCATCATTTCCTATTGGTGTGTGCAGTGCATGGTGCACTTGCACATCGAGGAAGGCTGCTGGCAGCACTGGCACAATGCCGAGGATGGCAAGTTTGCGCGTACTCTGGGTGACTAGATAGTTTGTTTTATTGTTTATGATGTTTATTTCATGCTGGCCACATTTACAATGCATGGCAATGTGTGTAGCATGTCTACAAGGGATAGAGAGTTGGCATGACATTTTTCAGGTTTTGGGCTGTTCGTAGTCATGTGCCAATATGAGCGTGGTGCCATCTGTAAAATGCAGTTCTGAATGCACCCCCCCATTGGGGGACCCTTGAACATTCTAATAAAATTATCCAACCATGGTTTTGGTGATTAGAACCCCCCCAGAAAAAAGGGGGGGATAAACTTTTTCTAACACGAAAAAGTTCGTCTTTTGCCAACTTTGACTGAAGATAACATCCAGGGCACTGAATGGACTCATGATATTATTGCATATTCTGAAAGCCCTTGAAGTGTAGATATTCTGGCATCTTGGTTGAGGGGGTTTGGAGTTGTGGTCTAGGAGTTATGATTTTTTTTCATTTTCAGGGGTCAAAAAACCAAAAAAAGTGCTGGCGGACCATGGGTTAAGTGCAGTTCGATCGGCCTTCACGAGAGCTATCAAAAGACACCCTAAAGTCCATCAGCAGGGCGGGGGGTCGCAAGTTATGGTAACTTAACGGCTTAAGTTGGGTTCACGCCTTAAGTTGGGTTGACCCGAAGAAACCCTCGAACCCAACTTAAGGCGTGAATGACTGTACAGGTAATCCACCCGGCTAAGGGCCACACCCTCTAAGGGCCACCCCTGGACCCCCCCCCCCCCCCCCCCCCCCATCATTTTGCGCAATTTGGTTTGAAATGACCAGAATATTGCACAACTGTGGCGGCGTAGCTGCAAGGGAAGGGCCAGCGGTTGCCTCCAATTAAAGTCCAAGCCATGCCGTAATTCCAGCTGCTTGTTGTCGGTCGTTGCTTCGTATGTATCCAGTCAGTACTTGCATCGTATGGATTGAGCAACGATCGTTGCACAAGGTTACGTGCTCCGCTTAGAGCTCGACAAGCAGCTTGTTCACTGTTCCATATGAACCGGCGTTCATTCCCTATGACGACCATAAGCCGTCGAGTCGTGACAACGGATGTCACCCTGAAGGGGTTGGCGTATTATCAAGGAGACAACCAGCGCAGGTCAGAAATCGGGAGAATCCGGACCATGGTAGCTCGAGCCTGCCATTATCTTGTCCGCGTGTTCGTGGCTTACGTGTAGAGCGACTAGATGACCTAGACGGCGTATTATGATAGTAATGATCACGGGTGCCAATAGAGGTTGCTGCTGGCTGGTCCGAGTTGGAGCTAGAAAACCCTCGTGACAAAAATGTTATCGCTGTTTCGGTAAACGGCGACAAAGCGGAATTACGGAAGTTTGCTAGACAGTGCTTTCTTTTCCCGTTGCGTCACTGAAAAGGTAAACGGTCTTGCGATGTCAAAACAGCAGCAAGTAGAAGTCGCTGTGTTTAATTGCAATGTGGTAGTTTGATTTAACACATATACTGCCTGAAGCTTTTCAAGGATTGCTGGGATGTTGCCCATATTCTGATTTTCATATGTTTCTAACGCTTTAACTTTTGTCCAAGTGATGAAGACTGGCTTGGAAACTTGAGCTTGTCATGTTTACATTGTTATTGTGTTACAATATGTGCCTCTTTTCAGTGTATGTTTCATATATAATGCGAGGCTTCAGTTAGGCTCGAAACACACGCCCTGATCAAGCATGCTGTTTCCGGCCCCACCGTCTAGGTCATCTAGTCGCTCTACACGTAAGCCAGCCATAATTTCAATGCACAAGGATACACATTGCCATCACCATTCATCTTCATCATCCTGAACGACTCGAACACGCGGACAAGATAACGGCAGGCTCGAGCTACCATGGTCCGGATTCTCCCGATTTCTGGCATGCGCTGGTTGTCTCCTTGATAATGCGAGGCTTCAGCATCATGGTTTAGCACGTGGTGGCAGCCAAGCCTCTAACGACAATCTTGGACCTAACCTTGGCCTACGCAAATATTTGCTTCTTGTTTCACTCTTTGGACTGAGCTAGCTTTACACCTGCTATTTGGCCTGCACCATCCTCCCTGGCTGCCAGTTACATTTTGTGCCCCCCCCCCTGGCAGGCTGCAGGGTCTAGGATAGCGAGGGTGTAACGTAGACATGTTGTGGGCACCCTCGGTGCATTTTCAGGACCAGCCATGACCTGGCCATGCCTTCTTTCTTGGCACATTGAACATGACTTGTCAGAGTGCTTTTTGGTCACTCGTGTAACGACCCCCCTGCATTCATAAATTGTAAACAATTGAAAAAATGAGCATATTTCATGGATGTAAAGCATTTCAACTCTTGAGCATATCATAAAAGTTAATGGTTCCATACCGTACCCATGGATGTGTTGACATGTGTGAGTTATTACAAATGGTATCCATCTTTAAAATGTCCTCATTTGAGGACATTTTCTTGCAGTGATTAGACATCAAGGTTCTAGATATTTTGCCATTGCACTTGCCCTTGCCCACACTCAATCCTGCGCACACGCACACGCACACGCACACGACCACGCACACGCACACGCACACGCACACGCACACGCACACGCACACGCACACGACCACGCACACGCACACGCACACGCACACGCACACGCACACGCACACGACCACGCACACGCACACGCACACGCACACGCACACGCACACGCACACGACCACGACCACGACCATGGAAGTAACTAATGTCTAACTAAATTAGTTGTTTCACAACTGCAATAGAATAGCTGTCGATCTCACTTCATATGTCTTAATGGATCTATGATTCCATGTTGTTGCTTGATATGGCAAGTAACACAACAATCGAACACTTTTGACACACCCACACACCTTGGCACAATTCAGGGTGGCCCTATGTGGTCGCTTGATGTGCCATAATAAGTTAGACTAGTTCACGGCAAATCACGGCTCATCAATCACGTACACAACCATGCAGTGACTTTATTGAAAACTTGAACACACTGAATTCAGGTGGCCCTATGTGTGGTCGCTTGATGTGCCATAATAAGTTAGACTAGTTCATGGCAAATCACGGCTCATCAATCACACAACCATGCAAAGACTTAATTGAAAACTTGAACACAATTCAGGTGGCCAGCTGTAGCAGCTGCTTCCAAGCATCGATGGTAGCGTGCTCTTTCTTAAACAGTTTTTGATAGTCGTTCCAGCTGCATTCCCGCAATTTCTCCTCTGGAACAACCTCGAGAAGGAACCCGCCGGTGATACAATTCTATACACTCGGTTGCCTTGGGAGCGTTGCCCTCGGCGTCTTTCATTGTGACGATGACGAGGGCTTTAAAGTGCCTCTAGTCAACTAAGCCAGCATCCAGCATCCTCTGGGGGAATGCTGGATGCCCGGACGTGTCTTCTGCCATCCCCTCACGAAGTCTGTAACTCAGCTGTTCTGCGTCTTCAGTTCAGGGTTCTCAGCCGTCAATGGAAGCAGCTAGCAAACTGGAAGCCCACCTGTGTTAGGCGCTGCATGCTGCGCAGAATAATTTAATAAACCGCTAGCCATGTAACCAAGGCATTTCCCCGCTTTCCCCTGCTTTTTCCTGCTAAAAAACAGGGTGGCCCTTAACCCTTCATTTGTACTGAGTCCGTTTTCGTGGTACCAGTCGAAGTCCTACCACTCTAACGGACTGAGTTTGTGCGCCTTGCAGGCGCCGCGCCAAAAATAATTTGATGGTGCCACCTGGCGGGATTGAAAGATCTAGACGTCAGCTTTCCGTAGCCCTATTCAGACCGTACTTTGGACAACTGGCCAGGGCGATATACTCAATCAAAGTTGGGGGGTACCATGGTCAAACGGGACCGACGTGAGTGAAAATAATTGACGTCCGCGGCTATGGCGGTGCAGGCAAATGACTGGTACGAGAGCATGGCTTGGAATTTTGAACTCAAATTTTGTAGTCATTATCCTTGAGTGTTATAAAGGTTATATCTCTGGCCGTGAAGCGTCTGGATGTGCGCAAGTATGTCTCTAGGTTCTAATCGGTGCAGCAGATCCTGTCAGCGGCCATGCAGGCGGTGACAGTGCGTATGCTACCTGTTGTTCGGCAGCAAACGTCCATATATTTGCGCGTGGATAGACTGGTTACGTTATTCTTGACATGTTTTATTAGCGATGACGGCCAGGAAAGGTTCGAGGCTATGTCCGTGAGGTGGGAGTGATGGCTCCCGCACAGCAGGTAATCTGCGGTTTCGACCTGGTACGTATTAACATGTTAGCGTTTATACATTACAGTACCAAGTCGTCCTATCGTTTATAAACTAGTTGTAGACATGTAATCGATTGTTTTTGCTTGTCGTTTTGTTGCTTTAGTGCTTTGTAACGACTAAAAATGATCATCAACATCATCCACAGTCCAATATGAAAGATCTTTTACCTGGGTTGCTTTCCTGAGTCGCAGAACTTCAAGTATCCGAGCAACGTTGAGATGGAAATTCCACAGCACGTGATTTAGGGAATCACACCCCTTGTAGACACAAAGACAAGCTCGTGTATAGACGACCTCTGTGGAACTGAAGGACGTCTATAGCCAAGGGGCTCTTATGAATGGACAACAAAGACAAGCTTTATTATACCATGGTGAATCAAAACCAACGTCCCAACAATGGCGACCCCACGTCCTTGATATCGACGTGCTTGTCGAACTTGCTCCAACCTTAGCCTGAAGAGAACCAATCAGAATCATGGAATTCTATACAAGATCTTCGTATCCATCCTAGTCACACAAAACAGAACAACACCACACACAGCCTGGCAGAATCTTTCCATGAGATCCTAAATCTGTCGTAAGCACTGAAGTCCCAAAGGAGCATTTAAGACTCAATAGTACCAACTAACAAACTACAACCCCACGTGGATCAGGCCACGACCAATGAGGGCTCCTATCAGTAGTACCAACCAACAAACTACAACCCTACGTGGATCAGGCCACGACCAATGAGGGTTCCTATCAGTTGGTTGACAAAGTATCAGCTCCAAGTACCATCGTCTTAGAAACCTCATAACTTTCTCAATACTGATCCAAAAGTCTCTCGAATAAAAGCCAAACATTCACAAAACAAAGGATGTAACAACAAAGTCATTTTTGCTTGTTACATATCTCCCCCTCAAAACTGGACCTCCCAGGTCCAATAGCCAACTCTTGAAGGCAGAGGAACATTGAACAGAAATCCACCATCTCTTGGGAAAAGCAGATGGGTTTTTACATCCCTGGAAACAGGGCCTCCTATCTCATAAACATCTAGTCACAGGTCTCTACAGCAGACAAGTCACTACCTTATCTACTATAAATCCAGATAAACACATCTCAAAATACAAGGTCTTCCATTCAGCATCCTGGAACCTGGAACTCTGGACTGGAACATCAGAACTGGACTGGAGCCCCCCCCCCATCATCCATCCTGGAATCCCCCCCTCACACCACAATCCAAAGCACCTTCCATGCTCTTCCCCCATCCTTCCCCATCCTCTTCCTTCTCAGCTCTGTTCTTCACAGGCTATACCAATCCCCATTCACGCCATCCTTGCCCTTGGTCCCAAACAAGGGAAACTGCTCCACCATGTGAACCAAGTCTGGCCAGTTCCTGCTGACCTGCAGCACCATGCACGTCTCTGCAGCCCCTGCTGCCATCTGGGCAACATAACGCAGGCATGTCCCTGGGTAGGAGAGAAGCACCACAGACTGGCTCTCAGGATCCATCACCCAAGTAGAAGACGTCTTGTGCCTGCTCACCCATGACCTGTACGCCCACCAGAACTGGAGAAAGGTCTTGACCACTGACCACTTAGCACCTATCAAAGGCACCAACACCCTCAATGGGGTCAGACGAACCTTGAGCTCCATGGTGTACTTAGGCAACCCTGGGCTGCAGAAAAGGTTGGATGTCTCCAAAGGGAAGCACCCCTTGACCGAGCTGGAAGAAGAAGAAACCAAGTCAAAGTCTCCCTGCTGAACTGAAAACTCCAACAACTCCATGTAGGAGGCCTCACCCATGCTCACTGGCTTGAACTGCATGAAGGCTCCTTTCAAAGCCTCAGGCAAGGTGGTCAACATATCCTGCACCTCTGCAGGTCTCATGTCAATCTCAGGTCCTGGAGTCAAGGCAAACATCCTGTGCAACAGGTGGCCCACAAAAGGAGAGCCAATCTCATACAGACGTGCATGCAGGACATGAACCACGTGTCTTAATCATACCAGGAATCAAGCCCTAGGTGAACCACTCCATATGTCGAGGGTACAACACAGAAGTCACTCTCCATGTGCCATCCAAGCTCAAATCCCCTCAACCATCCTCAGAAACTGGTCACCAAAATCTGGATGTCATCTCAGCTTAGTCCAACCAAACTCCCACCAGAGTCCATCCCACTCAACTCAGATCCCCGTCGGATTCAATGAGTCCACATGAATCCAAGAAGGAGTAAACAGGATCAAGGCACCTAAGCCAAACAAGGCGAGGCCACTCCATGTTCTGGGACACCACCCTCCCTCAGCTAGAGTCCACGGGTGAAAGACAAGCCTGACATTCCCAGGGATAACGGGTCATCCACAGGGATCCATGCCACGAAATACTGACAACTCTCACTGCTTGATCAGGGCAGGAAGCAGAGTGTCATGTAGCAAGGCTAACCCTCTATACAGCCAACCCCCCATAACTAACTGGGCTGCCAGGGTCCAAGGCTCATCAAAGCTAGTCACCACAGCACACCCAAAGATTCCAGCCCTTCTCAAGGGAAGAGGTAGTCAGGGACAGATGCTGTATCACCACAACAGAGTGGCAGGTAACCGAGCCATAATAAATCCCCAATCCATCCCAACTGGGGACCTCCCTCAGATCACCAACAGGTCATAGCAGGCTGGATGGATTCCAAGAATGCTCAATCCTAACACAGGGGCTGGCGTGAGCTTCTGCTGCAGCAAGTCCAAGGCCTGCTGACACCCGTCAGTCCACGCAAACTGGAACGAGGAAACGTCAACAGCGCCCCAGGTGGAAGTGCAGTCACCAAGAGGCAGGAGCAATCCAGCAGGAAGACGTGCCAACAGGGTCGCCTCAGGAAGAGCAAGGGTATCTCAGAAGTACACCCATGATGAAGAGAGGCCGTGGACAGGGTTGTCACCAGTGGGTACCCGTCAGCAGGTTGGGTGGTGCCACAAAGCACAGCCAAAATAGCCCACCGATGGCCAGCAAAATCAGGATACCACATAGTCAGGGATCTATGAGGTGAGCCCGACAGGATGAACTGAAATCCCAGGGTGAATCCACGCTATGATCCTCACAGATCTCCTCCCCACCAGAACAAATTCCCCCCCTCCAGCCGCACCCAAGGAGTGAGAGTGAGGTAAAGCCACATCTCCTTAGTAGCTAGTACACTCAAACCCATAGCCAGTGGCCTATGATAATCACAAGGCACACTATTTCTCCATAAGATGCCTGGGAAAACCATCCACAGCCTTGAGAGGGATAGCAGAAGATCAGTAATGCCTCACCAGCATTATGAACGGTATGCCCCAACTTGTAAATCGTAGCACACGCTACCTCCATGCAAGGGTTAGATGCAGCCCAATCCCCTGCACGCCCGGCTTCCCACACAAATCCCCCTCAGCATAACTGGTAAACTGGAGACTACCAGCATGCCTAATAATTCCACCCCTCTGCGTAGAATAAGCTGTAATAATCCTGGTATCAGCTTCCCAAGATTGACAGCATGACCTAGCAGGAAGAAACGCCATGGATACGCATGAAGACAGAGGCCCAGCCAACCAGAGAAGGGTGGGGGAGGCAAGTCTCTCAGCCCACTAAACCACTGGTGGCCTGCAGGGTCGCTCTATTAAGACGTCCTATGCACCTCATGACCAGAGATGGGGTGGGAACTACAGCAAAGTGTCCAAGACAGAGTTGCATACAAGGCAGCTTGAGAGCAGACTGAAAGCAATCACCAATCAGCCAACTGATGTGCCCAAGCTTGGCAGGGCCCCAGCAACAACATCACTCCCCGCAACCATCCAGGTGGCACTACCATGCAAGGTAATGTGGGCATTAGGATCGAAGGAGCCCAAGACAAGGTTGCACAAGTAGGGCAGCGTAAGGGTATGCTGGATGAGGCCATCAGTCATCAAACAGATACCCCTCAGCTTGGCAGGGCCCTAGCAAGTAAACTGAACCATGTCCCCCTAGTCAAAGCATGGAAAGTAGTATCCATGTCCGTGGACCACGTAGACTGCCAAATGGTATTAATGTCAGTGTACCACGGATACTGATGCACATGAGGCAGGTTGTAAGGGTGGTAGAGGGCTGAATGGGTCCCCCGACTAACCCACACCTCTAAGCTCATGTGAGCCCCTGCCCATCACCAAGTAGTCCAACTCCTCAATTAAGAGTCAACGGAGTGGGCACCATTGTCATCACTGTCATGCCAAAGATTCCAGCCGGCCCCACAGTTGTAGCTCCGTTGATCCCGCCCATCATCCAACCCACAAGGACATCCTACCCATGCAAACATGATGCCAGACCCCCCGTGCAAGCAGTCCCATTCATACAACCATCATGATGTGCAAGCAATCAGCTCAAGGGCGGATGGTGTACTATCAAGACAACAAGCCATCCTGGCACCATGCAAGCAAGGATAGGTCCATAGCAGGGCAAAGCAAGGGTAGGAGGTTACTCATCTGCACAAGGCTGGCTTGATGTCCACCAGCAGGCAGGACCCAGCACTGCGTCAGGAGCAGGCACCAGCATTACAGATACTCGTCACTTGGGCGTCCCCAAGTCACCAGAGTCGCCAGCGGCCACCATGCAGTGCTTGCAGTCGCCACCACGAGTGCTCTCAGGCCCCACCATGAGTGCTGGTAGTCGCCACCAGGAGTGCTGGCACTCGTCACCATGAGTGCTTGCAGTTGCCACCAACAGCACTAGTCCACTACCAGGGTACTCTCCAACGTAGCCTCCATGCACCATGCCCGCCATAGACATGTTCCCAATCCCCCACTGGCCCAAGCCCCCAATAGGCTACTGCCACCACGCCCAATCAGCGTTGGACCACCCCCACATGTGGGTATCCAACACAGCTGTTGCCTGACTGGACAACCAAGACTAGCTGCTTGCGCCGATCACGCTATGGGGAAGTGACTAAGCTGCTTTAAGGAGGCCTGGGACGGACACCAATGAGCCTGGCTCCAGAAGCTGCTTGGAAGAAGGACCACATGCTGTCAACTGCCCGGACTAAACGTCAATCAGGCTGCAGGAAGGAGCCAGCACTCTTCACTATGGCACTCATAAAAACTGCCTAGTAGGCAAGCCACAGACTGCCAACCTATTAAGAGAGCAGACTCGAACAGGGCTACTACCAAGTGCCAGGTAGCCAGAACTCCTAAGCCGGAGGAGCACAAGGGCCTGAGGTGGTCCAACAGCCAGCAGAATTGCCCAAAAGTCGAAAAAATGGGCCTAAAAATGCCTTGACCAGTGTCAAAAATTCTGATCTGAGAACTATATCAGATATATTCACAGATAAGAACTATGACAGCAGCCCTGGTGTCCATACTTGCTGTCCTAGTGCACCTCCTAGGCCCAACAGGGACCATCTGCCAACAAGCAGTGGTAACCATCCTGTCCTGGGAGAAGTAAATGCGTGGTCACAATGGTCTGGCGCGGTAAGGGCCCCAACTGGCAAGTGACCCACACCCCACTTGTAAAGGGACATTGTCAAGCAAGTGGTCCACCCCCTCTGGGAACATGTGTCAAAGGACACCGTCTAGCAAGTGGGCAACCCATGCAAGAGACACCTGGCAACTCATGGGTGCACGTGTGATACCCTCTAGGGGACAACCCACTGCAGGTATCCCGATGTCCCCTGATGTGGTGGCATCTACCATGCCATACGCCTCCATGATAGCATCTGGCACCCTTTTGGCAGACCTGGGATATCCACTCCCCCGCAGAAATTTTCTCAGGGTAACTAGACACAGCTGTCCAGTATGATAGTGGAAACCCCGTAAATGCTGTTGTTCTGCCCTGGCATGTGTGATGCCGTCTGGAAATTACATTGCAGACATCCAGGATGTCCACTCCCCCGCAAAAAATTGCTCAGGGTAACCAGACGTAGCTGCCACCAATCTGGACAACTCCTAGGGAGCTCGCCCTACCCATAGTACCATGATGATAGTGGGAACAACACAAATGCCGTTGTTCTCCTCCCCACCAAAACCAAACCACCATACACGTGGGAGGAACCAAAGCTCAACCTAGAACGCCTCCACTGTCATGATGCTCAACAAGAAAAGGAAGAGTTTCCCCCACAACTGAAACAAATGTTTGGCGACGCGTGAATTAACCCCTAAATGGGCAGAAATACTGCCGATGCATCGGCTGTAACTTCACAATTTTGCAAACCAGATGCCATCCAACCCACCCATATCCAATGGCTGTCCTTGGGGGCCAAGCATGTCCATGAGTTGCCCTTCGGGTTGTATATCACAACCTTACATATATGCAGGGTAGGCCATGTATAACTGCCGTCAAAGTCAGGGGGGTCAAGACGAGCGTTTTCATTTTTGGTAGAATGTGCATTTTGAATTATGTTGTAAGAGCTAGGCACCTACCACTTCAGGGATGATAAACAATTAGTTGCTGAACAGTTTGAGCCATTGGGGTCATCATTTGGGTGGGTATGCCAGCAGTTACACCCAGTACAGCCCATAGGGGTACCGTTGGTAAAAAGCAACCAAGGGGTAGGAGTGGGCATACTACCTACTAATACCTACTAATATGGCCCCCAACCATGCCACACAATACATTTCCCTTCCACAATGATGGGGAAACATAACTGCATCATCACACTGCCCTTACATGGCACCTATGTGCAGGTGCCACCTTGTCCATGCACGTAGGTAACGTGGTACGGATACCCTACGTAAGGCATGCATTCTAGGAGGCAGCCACCAACAAACTAGTGATTTTAAGCCTATTTCAGCTTGCCCTAGCAAGGATAAACTAGGCCTAAGCTGCTATAGCTTGCCAGGTGATGGCCAGCACACCTGGTGGCACATGCTGACAATGGGAAGCTTCTACTCACCGGTTACATGCTTGATGATGCCACAGAGACCAGCCAACTGCCTCACACTCATGCAATATGTGTGTGGGAAATGTATAACAAACATATATGGAGGTATTCAAACCCATACAGCATCTAAAACTTATCACCATCACACTGTGGCAGGTCAACTGACTGAGGGAAGCATCTAAGAAGGGTGTTTTAGAAAGGGGCCAGGCCAGGGTCAAGAAAGAGCATGAATAATGCAAAAAGAATGTGCTACACAAGCTAGAACGTATATATAAACGTCAAACATCGATAGGAAAACGATGCTGAAGCTTTACCAGGCATGGATGGCGTTACCTTGGCCCAGGCGGTGGCCGCAAAATGGCGCATTTCGGCGCACCAAAGTTGTGCAGCATGGTCGCTGGATTCGGCGATTTCTGGCCACCCTTGCACGTTTACGACTACTATGTATCATAAAAAGTACAAAGAAACCAATATATCCTTTAAAATACGCCGGAAAGGTATTGCTGTCAACGTTTCTATCGTCCGGCCTGATCGCAGTTTTTTCCAGCAAGAACGCTGCCGACACCTATCAAATGGCATTCCCGCGGTCCAAAAATTGGCCTGTGTGATCTTTAGGACGTATAAAATCAATTTCCTAAGTTTGGTCAGAAAATTCGAACGAAAACGTAAATGCCATGCGTGGGCGCAAGCCGCCATGGCCAGGTCGTCGTTTTCCGGAATGCACGTTGTACGTGAAAAAGTACCCTGACCCCTTGTACTTTGACGGCCAGAACACCTCTATAACTTGTCAGAAGTATGCAAACCCTAGTACCATGCTGTGAGGAAAATTATAAACTTTCGATCTTCTCAGCTAAACTTTTCCTAATTCTCAATAGTTTCGCGGCATTTGGTCCCCCGAGAAGGGCCGACGTGTCGGCTGTAACTCAGTTTTAGGCGGAAAATCGGCAGCCAGACCATTTAGGGTTAAGGACGTGCCACAGTCCTTAAACAGCAAGGGTAGGCTGCCCATGCACCGAAGAAAAGGATCCTGAAAGATTGTCAAGTGAGTGCAAAAGGAACCTTGCGTAAAAAGGCAGCCCTGAATCCCTACTGTCCGCTCATCCGGGGCCACCCTCAAAAGACACGAGGTGTAACCTGAGCCACACCGTAAAAATGTCGTCAAGGAAAAGCAGCACCGGGAAAAAAAACAACCTTAGACGGCGACGTCGTCAGGCGGTCGCGGTGGTGGTCGTGCGTGCAGCCGTGCGCAACCCGGAAACCGGGTGATAGGTGCCGTCGGCAGCAACATTGCGTCGGCTCAGCCATAACCCGTAGCGCCATGTCAGCCTGGCCGAAAACAGAGCCTGCAGGGAAAAAAGACAGCTCCTAGCAGGGTTCTGTAGCCGGACCTGCTGAGCTACTGGCCCAACACTCCGCATTGCCCTGCTCGAAACGTAGCAACACTTGCGTAATGCCGATATATAAAGATGTTTGGAGCTAGGCAGAGACTGCGGCGTCAGCAGCCACGACAGACAGGGCGGTGGTCGGACTTCAGTTAAGTAATGCAATACGCATTACTTTTGCATACTTGCAAGTATGCAAAAGTAATGCGTATTGCATTACTTAACTAAAATTGGGCCGCGTGGGGAAATCCGGCGTTCCGCACACACCGCTCGTTACCGAGGTGACTCGATTAATTACGACTCGGCTATTCCCAGCCTCGCGCCGTAATTCCTATTTCGACTTGGCCTACCCGGCCTCCGCCAAACATAGAAATCCACAAATATTTCGACTCGGCCTCCCAGGCCTACCCGCCGCAAATATTTCCGTGCCTCCGAGAGGATTCGAACCCGGTACCCCAGGAGCGAACGCCAATCTTAGTTAAGTAACTAAGATGCATACTTGCAAGTATGCAAAAGTAATGCGTATTGCATTACTTAACTAAGATTGGCGTTCGCTCCTGGGTACCGGGTTCGAATCCTCTCGGAGGCACGGAAATATTTGCGGCGGGTAGGCCTGGGAGGCCGAGTCGAAATATTTGTGGATTTCTATGTTTGGCGGAGGCCGGGTAGGCCAAGTCGAAATAGGAATTACGGCGTGAGGCTGGGAATAGCCGAGTCGTAATTAATCGAGTCACCTCGGTAACGAGCGGTGTGTGCGGAACGCCGGATTTCCCCACGCGGCCCAATTTTAGTTAAGTAATGCAATACGCATTACCCTACCAGCCATTAAGAATGTACTCCAGCACGCAAAATGTACTTCGTACCGAAGTTTGTCTTTTTATGCTGAAAATTGTCATGCATGATGTTTGCAACCAAAATAGACCTCGTACAAAGTTTGGTATCGATCGGACGTCATCTTGGTGACATTTGCTAGCAAAAAGGTACATTTTTGTCATTTTAAATAGTAATAAATAGGAAACAGTACTAAATCACGTCAAACCATCATGGATATTTGCAAGCAACCTAATTACCACTAGAATAGACCATGCACAAAGTTTGGGGTCAATCTGAACTCAAAATAGTGACGTTTGCTAGCATAAATACTGCATTTTTTGCCATTTTCAAGCATTTTGCTCAGTGTAAGCTACTAAACAATATCAAACTACGTCATAAAGCTATGAAATATTGGAAGCAACCTAAACACCACTAGATAGACCATGGGCCAAGTTTGGGCTCAGTCTGACGTCAAAATAGTGACGTTTGCTAGCATAAATGGTGCATTTTTTGCCATTTTCAAGCATTTTGCTCAGTGTAAGCTACTAACAATATCAAACTATGTCAGAAAGCTATGAAATGTTGGAAGCAACCTAAACACCACTAGATTAGACCATGGGCCAAGTTTGGGCCCAGTTTGATCTCAAAATAGTGACGTTTGCTAGCATAAATGGTGCAATTTTTGCCTTTTTCAAGCATTTTGGTAAGTATAGTTGCCTCAAACTATGTCAGAAAACTGTGAATTGTTGTAAATAACCTGTTTGCCACTACATTAGACCATCCTCAACTTGTAAGGTCAGGCATAGGTAAAGGTAGTGACATTTGCTAGCACTATATATAGCATATTGCCTCTTTTCGCATATACACATTAAAAATAACAAGACAATCATAAATCATGGCCTTAATACAAGGTGTGCAAATGCAAATCACACCAGATCGGATGACCATGATGGGTGGCTGCATGCCAACACATCTACCAGGCTGCAGGGTGAGAGGCCACATCGCTACAAGACAGGAATCCTCGCAATTGCACACCGCTAGTACACTGCATACCCCAAGAGGATTTGGCTACAAGCCATAAAAGTTTGGCCATGCTAACACATTCTTCATCCAAGCAAAATGCAGCCTCTCCAAACTCAACTCATTGATGCAACTAGGCCAGGCGTGCATGCTCTACTTGCCGATAACCATGAGTAAACTTGTGTACCACTTCATTCCATGCGCCGGTAGATGGCACCGTCTCATCTACCAGTCATCCCCGGCTCCCATTCCGCATCCTCCTCTCCGTCTCCCTCTCCCTCTTCCTCCTCCCCTCCCCTCCCATTCTCCCTCCCCTCTCCCTCCCTCTCCCCTCCTCCTCCTCCCCTCTTCTCCCCCTCTTCTCTCCCTCTTCCTCCTCCTCCCCGCCTTCACTGTCACTGTGCACAGCAGGGACGGCATCGTCTATGTGGGTGCCATCACCTGCGTTCACGGTGCCAGCCTAGCTCCTGTGGAAAGAAGCGAGCGCGGCCAAATGCCTCGACTGGGTGTGGGCAGCCGCACACGAACTGCGTCACCTCCGCCAGGGCATGATAGTCCTGCCCATCAGCCCACATCGCCTTGATGAGCAGGTGACCTCCCCTTTCCTGAACCTTAGTGACCCAGCCATGGAAGCGCTCCCTCTTCCTCGCTATCCCCGGAAACAGGGCACACAGGCGCATCCCGATAAGCGCACGTGCTCCATGCTCGGCAAAGTAGGCATTGCAGTCATCCTTTGCTGCTGCCCTGGCGGCGGTGGCAGTCTTGTAATGCTCAAAGTCAATCTGCGGGTGCTCTTTCAACGCCGCCACCGTGGCAGCTGACAGTTTGCCGGTACTGATCAGCTCAGGCTGGTGCACCTCTGCCGTACCGCCCACTGTCCAGTGCTGCAGGTGTACATCAGAAATGGGGACCGTCATCCCTGCGCTGCCGCCACCTAATGTCACTCTAGAAAACTGGCCCGTCCACGACGGTGCGTAGTAAGGAGAGGCGACAATGCTGTCACGCTCCGTGCGATCGCCTTCCAGATCAAGGACCTTCACCAGCATGTGTGGTGCCCACGGCATTCCCTGCCCGCAGGTGACGGCTGGCCGCTTAACAACGAGTAGGCGCTGCGTCGTATGAGGCTTCCATTCACCTTGAAGGTGTGCCTGCCGGAAATCAGTGTGCGCAAAGCGGGCGTTGCCGTTGATGTGCTCCCTCGCGCAGCGGGCGCACATGCGCGGTTGATCTGCGCTTGAATCTCGCGGGCAGGGCAAGCGACGTGTGAGATTACTTGTTTTATGGGCAGCCTCAGTGCTCGTGTTGCCCGCGCAACCGACTGGTCGCCTGCAGATCGCAGCGGTAAGGGTACCGCCTTGTTCGCTTGCAGTTCACGCTTCTCTTTGAGCTTTTGCTCCATGATGTCGAACAGATTCTCGTTGTTGGCACGCACATCCTCCACGGACTTTGGCACCTGCTCAATCCATCCGTCCAGCAACTGCTGCTTCTCAGCGGCGACGATGTCAGGAAAAAGGCTGTGAAGGCTAGCGCAGGTACATCTCCTGGCACCGCCCTCGTCCCATTCAAAAAGCGGCACTAGACCAGGACTTCCTTTGGGGGCCTTGCCACGCTCTATGAGGAGGCACCCATAGACAGGATCTCCCTGCGGGGTGTACCCAATGGGCGTGACCCCGTCACAAGCCTCGCCATTAGGCCCTGTGGGCTGCCACTTGTTCACCGGTGCATTTACCAACGTCTCCGATGCGGCTAGGCGCCAGCGGACATACACGGTCATATCCGGGCCCCAAAACACTTCGAGATCGAACACCTTCGAAGAGCGGTGCCTCTCCCTCTCGGCTTCGGTTGCTGGCTCATCATCCAAGTCGGCGGTGGCGCCCGCGCCCGCACCCGCGCCGGCGCCTGCGCCCCCACCCCGCCCGCGCCCGCGCGCGCGCCTTGGGTGGCGCCCGCGCCCGCACCCGCGCCGGCGCCTGCGCCCCCGCCCCGCCCCGCCCGCCCGCCCGGCCGCGCCCGCGCCCGCGTCTTGGGTGGCGCCCGCGCCCGCACCCGCGCCTTCTCCCCCGCCCCCGCCCCCGCCCGCGCCCCGCCCGCGCCATGGGTGTGGCCCGCGGCTGGCTTCTTCGGAAATGCGTCCATCGATTTCACCCACCGGCCGTCGCGGTGGATGCACCCTTTCGGCCACGTTGTGACATCAAGCGCGGCGTCCCCAATAGAACAGTCATGCAATATGAATAATCATTAGTATCAACGATGCGTTCATGCAGGCGTGAACTGTGAAATACAACAAGCATGCAACAACGACTCCAGCACACTTAGTAAATACTGCTCATAATATCTGTGGCACATGCAACATGGTTAAAACACACATGGATGACCTGTATGGCTGCACATGAACTGTCCACCTAGAGAAGTCTAGAAATTCAGCATGATATCAAGAGCCATCCACACAAATATATGTCTTACCGCAGCTTAGGGCTTCTTCGGGTTGAGTTGGCGAATCGAGCTTGTTGAGCCCTGCTCGAAGTAATGCTCAAATGCGATGCCCAGGCCCGCCAGCACATCATCAAATGTGATTAGTTTCACAGGTGGTCCGAAGAGTTCCAAACGTGGTTGCTAATTTTCAGGCAGTGCCTGAAGGCCGCCTCGAAAGTGAAACGCGAAAGTGAAAAGGGGTCACAAACCCTATGTTCATATCCTTGACTCCCCCGTCGAGAACGAACCGAAAACCAGCGCCATGAACGAACTTGTGACGAGTAGATGACGACATCGTGGTTATGGCGTCGTACCCCCCCTGGTGCAGCTGCTGCTTTATCGCCGCCTTCCTGTCCTCTTGCTTCCGCCCGGGCGAAAACCAGGCGCTTCGCAATGCCTGGAGATGTGATATTCTAATGGGCTTCATGCACTCGTGGCCGCACTTACAGTCGAACGTCTCGTCGGTCACTAGGCTGCCGGCATGGGTGCTGCCGCTTAGCACTATGGCTGCGAACTTGCGCTTCCCATGGTGTCCCATCACCATGATAGCGAAAGCCAGGAAGCAGATAGCCACGATTATGTCCCAGCAAAGCCATAGCACACCTTCCGTTTCGACCGCCATGTCGGCCACTAGTCCGGATAGCTCAATGTGCACCTGACCTTGACACTAATCGCACAAACAGCCACAATTTTGCAAGCAAGAAGACATGGCTACCTCGGCATTTCATGAAATGTACTTCGTGAAATGCATTTCGTGAAATGTACTAAGGAACGTGATTGGCCGGCGTTCGCTCGCCAAATCTCGCAAAATGTACTAAGGCACGTGATTGGTCCCGCAAAATGTACTAAGGAACGTGATTGGCCGGCGAAGATTCTGTAGGGAATTTTAATTGCAGCAAACAGAATCTTCGCCGGCCAATCACGTTCCTTAGTACATTTTGCGGGACCAATCACGTGCCTTAGTACATTTTGCGAGATTTGGCGAGCGAACGCCGGCCAATCACGTTCCTTAGTACATTTCACGAAATGCATTTCACGAAGTACATTTCATGAAATGCCGAGGTAGCCATGTCTTCTTGCTTGCAAAATTGTGGCTGTTTGTGCGATTAGTGTCAAGGTCAGGTGCACATTGAGCTATCCGGACTAGTGGCCGACATGGCGGTCGAAACGGAAGGTGTGCTATGGCTTTGCTGGGATGATTATCATCGTAGTACATCATATGTATTACAGTACATTTCACGAAGTACATTTCATGGAGGCAGAGGGAAAGTTCCTGTTCATGGTGAGTCGGGGTTAGCAATCACGGCAATGTCGATACATGTACTTGCAGTATATACAAATGCCATAATGTCCTTAGATGCAGCATGAATGTCTATTGTTCGGATTTCTTTTATCACGATGCTTAGGATGCCTTCCGACAGAAATCTGCTGCGCTACAGGTCGGGAATACCTGAACTTGATATGCGTGGCCAGTGGCCATGGCAGCCGGGGTCGGTAAGAATTAACTTCGATAGCCATGAATAATGCGGAAAGTGAACGTTGTCCACCCGCTGCACAGGGAAAATGGCTGCACAGGAACGGCCTGACGTGATACTGTCGCAAAGCAGTTCTCATAAGCCGACAATTACACATTCGACTTATGATCGATAATCGGCGCAGGCCTTCGACATTCAAGCGCGCATCGAAACGTCGTGAGGATTTCGGACATTTAGATGAAGTTGGATTGTTTTCGGCCCTCGTATTTGCCATGATCTTGGCCATCCAATCTTTTTGCTTCGTGCACAGTTTGCGTTTGCAGTTAAGCGTAGGTACATGACAAGCTTGCGTTTGCGTTTGCGTTTGCGTTTGCCTTTGCCTTTGCCTTTGCGTATACATTTGCATGTGCGCTTGCGTTGCCGTTTGCTTATGCGTCCCAATGTATGTCTGGCTTTGGGCAATTCTATTTCCTTGTCGTTGGGATATGAGTGGGTGCTGGCGGTGGTGTTACTGTCGGCAGGTAGAGTGGCAGTGGCTTCAACTTCTGTTGCTTTTTCATTGCATTTGCATTTTCATTGGGTCTCTGTAGTTAACAACTGCTTTAAATATCTTTGTTAATAGCCGGCTTCAGCTGTAATTTCGATTGCATGTTGCTTTTGAATTGCATTCGCACTGGGCACATGCAGTGGGCATTAGGCATTGGTAGTGCAATTACACATGCAGTCACACTTGCAATTGCAATGAAGTTGAAATTGAAGCTGCAGCTAAAATTTGCTACGTGCCTACTGGTACAGTCGCATGTGCAGTCAACTTTGTGCTTGTTTATTATTATTATTTCTTCTTATTATTTCTTCTTATTATTATAATTTCTTCTTGCTTTTCGTAATGTGTGGTGGTTAGAATGGTGATGGCAGGGGCAGGGCAGGGGCAGGGGCAGGGGCAGGGGCAGGGGCAGGGGCAGGGGCAGGGGCAGGGGCAGGGGCAGGGGCAGGGGCAGGGGCAGGGGCAGGGGCAGGGGCAGGGGCAGGGGCAGGGGCAGGGGCAGGGGCAGGGGTAGGGGCAGGGGCAGGGGCAGGGGCAATCATGAGTTGCTTTCGGCCTGGCATGTGCACCAGAACTGGCATATGTGCTCGCAATGCAGCTTGCTACTCTTGTTCCTTTTGTTTGCCTTTTCTTTTGTTTGGGAACTGTTCGTGCAGGGGGGTGGGATGAGGCCGCGAGTCTCTGGGCAGGGGCATTGACGTGGGTAGGTGTGTGTCTGGGCTAAGTCTGCAATTGTCGCTGCTGTGCTGTACTTCTGGCTGTGGCTTACGGTGCATTTGTGGCTTGGAGTAGGGGTGAGGCTAGGGTGGGCGCAGGCGCGGGCGTGGGCGTGGGCGTGGGCGTGGCGTGGGCGTGGGCGTGGGCGTGGGCGTGGGCGTGGGCGTGGGCGTGGGCGTGGGCGTGGGCGTGGGTGGGCGTGGGCGTGGGCGTGGGCGTGGGCGTGGGCGTGGGCGTGGGCGTGGGCGTGGGCGTGGCGTGGGCGTGGGCGTGGGCGTGGGCGTGGGCGTGGGCGTGGGCGTGGGCGTGGGCGTGGGCGTGGGCGTGGGCGTGGGCGTGGCGTGGGCGTGGGCGTGGGCGTGGGCGGGGCGTGGCGTGGGTGTGGGCGTGGGCGTGGGCGTGGCGTGGGCGTGGGCGTGGGCGTGGGCGTGGGCGTGGGCGTGGGCGTGGGCGTGGGCGTGGGCGTGGGCGTGGGCGTGGGCGTGGGCGTGGGCGTGGGCGTGGGCGTGGGCGTGGGCGTGGGCGTGGGCGTGGGCGTGGGCGTGGGCGTGGGCGTGGGCGTGGGCGTGGGCGTGGGCGTGGGCGTGGGCGTGGGCGTGGGCGTGGGCGTTGGCGTGGGTAGGTGTGTGTCTCAGCTACGTCTGCTATTGTTGCAGCTGCGCTCTACTTCTGGCTGTGGCTTTGGGTATAATTGTGGCTTGGAGTAGGGGTGAGGCTAGGGTGGGCGTGGGCGTGGGCGTGGGCGTGGGCGTGGGCGTGGGCGTGGGCGTGGGCGTGGGCGTGGGCGTGGGCGTGGGCGTGGGCGTGGGCGTGGGCGTGGGCGTGGGCGTGGGCGTGGGCGTGGGCGTGGGCGTGGGCGTGGGCGTGGGCGTGGGCGTGGGCGTGGGCGTGGGCGTGGGCGTGGGCGTGGGCGTGGGCGTGGGCGTGGGCGTGGGCATGGGCGTGGGCGTGGGCGTGGGCGTGGGCGTGGGTGAGAATGGGCGGGTGCGGGGGCAGGGGCATGGGCATGGGCGGGGCGGGGCGGGGCGTGGGCGGGGCGTGGGCGGGGGCGGGGGCGTGGGCGGGGGCGGGGGCGTGGGCGTGGGCGTGGGCGTGGGCGGGGCGGGGGCGTGGGCGGGGGCGGGGGCGGGGGCGGGGCGGGGGCGGGGGCATGGGCGTGTGCATGGGCGTTGGGGGGGTCAGGGGGGCTGGGGTTGGGTTTGGGTGGGTGGGTCATTGGTGCAATGTTTGGAGTTGGGGCTTGTGTGTGTGGGGGGGGGGGGGGGCATGGGGATTGCCATGCGCGTGCACGTGGGCGTCCGCGTGATCCTCTGATCGTGTACATGTTCATGCATGTGCCATGACGGCACAATGCATGTCAGATTCGTGACTTTATCGTGTGTTCCCTAGTTGCAAGTATTACTGCTAAAATTCATTGCAGCATTCCATTCCTTGCATAATGCTTGATTGCTTGCATCAGTTCATTATATACTTCGATCATGACCTGAAGTGCTTAAGTATTACCAGACTCTCGCGCAGTTTCAGAATGTCCAATTTTTAGCACAGATGCATGTTTGCACACCAAAGCCCTCATTCCCATGTTGATAAGGCTAAGTAAAACATTTTTTTTTTGTGCGGTGATCCACGAAATGCAGCTGTGAATGGCTCTAGGAGGTTACCAATGGTGGCCAGACCTGTTATTGAGCATTGGGAGACGTTACAGGGGCATCAATCACAGTTACATTTAGTTCAGATGTAGTTCAATTTAGTACATTATAGTATAAATGTAGTAGAAAATAGTACAACCTAGTATATTGTAGCATATACTAGTTCAACTACCTCCAGATGAGATCCAGGGGCTATGGGGACACTTTTTATGCAAAACTGAACTTGAAACAAGCAAAAAACAAGAAACTTGGAAAAACTCAAAATGTACTTGTGCTGGAGTACATTCTTAACGGCTGGCAGGGTTACTTTTGCATACTTGTACAAGTATGCAAAAGTAATGCGTATTGCATTACTTAACTACTTCAGCACGATGCGGCCAGCCAGCCGAAAGCCCGTAAGTAAGGACGCTTGTCAATGAAATATTGCACGAATTTAAAGAAAGGGACGGTGACTTAGTGGTGCGTTAATAATGGCTTATGCAACACCCTTTTCTAGGGAGAGGTGAAGGAGAAGAAGTTCGCCCACACCTGGTTCCGTAAGGATGAAGGTGATTGTGTAACCCGCCTCACTTCAGTCATAGAAGTACGATTGAAATTGAGTTGACGCCGTGGAGTATGAGTAGTTGTCTCAGCACCTTCCCTAGCAATGGGTTCCAGAGATGATGACGGATCTCCCAAACCTTGATTAGTAGGGGGTAAAGGTGATTGTGTCTTCGAACTACTCATACTTCCACATGGAGTCGCGATCGTCTGCCTAGTAGAGACAACGGTTACGGCTGACTTCTAGTGTTACAGAGCAAGACAGTCACATCAGGATGTGTCTCAGTCTGTAACACCGTAAGTTTTCCGCAACTCTATGAATCTTCTCGGATGACAGACATCTGATCAACGTTGTACTACCCGGAAGGTTGCGACTTCAAGAGAAACACCAAAGTAGAGATCCCCGATACCAATGTAACGACTAAAAATGATCATCAACATCATCCACAGTCCAATATGAAAGATCTTTTACCTGGGTTGCTTTCCTGAGTCGCAGAACTTCAAGTATCCGAGCAACGTTGAGATGAAAATTCCACAGCACGTGATTTAGGGAATCACGACCCCTTGTAGACACAAAGACAAGCTCGTGTATAGACGACCTCTGTGGAACTGAAGGACGTCTATAGCCAAGGGGCTCTTATGAATGGACAACAAAGACAAGCTTTATTATACCATGGTGAATCAAAACCAACGTCCCAACAATGGCGACCCCACGTCCTTGATATCGACGTGCTTGTCGAACTTGCTCCAACCTTAGCCTGAAGAGAACCAATCAGAATCATGGAATTCTATACAAGATCTTCGTATCCATCCTAGTCACACAAAACAGAACAACACCACACAGCCTGGCAGAATCTTTCCATGAGATCTAAATCTGTCGTAGCACGAAGTCCCAAAGGAGCATTTAAGACTCAATAGTACCAACTAAAAACTACAACCCCACGTGGATCAGGCCACGAAATGAGGGCTCCTATCAGTAGTACCAACCAACAAAACTACAACCCTACGTGGATCAGGCCACGACCAATGAGGGTTCCTATCAGTTGGTTGACAAAGTATAGCTCCAAGTACCATCGTCTTAGAAACCTCATAACTTTCTCATACTGATCCAAAAGTCCTCGAATAAAAGCCAAACATTCACAAAACAAAGGATGTAATTAACAACAAAGTCATTTTTTGCTTGTTACATGCTTGTAGCGTTCGCTGGTGATGGTTGGGGAATACCACTATGTCACGCAGATTTTGGACCAGATTTGAATTGCTATTAGTAAGGCTTCAACGAAACCAGTGAAGTAGCGTTTGGTATTGTCTCTACATGGTGGGCTTGATAACGGGATGCTTTTCCCTGCACAGCACAGCGAGAAAGTGGTTTCTGGCCAGCTCTAGGCATTGCT
>RPFO01000135.1:0-26175 GCA_009746045.1 Mesostigma viride | reverse complement strand
ACACAGGACCAACCTGACGTAGTAGTAAGACTCTGATGGTGACTGGATCAATCCGCTATCCGTCACGAAAAACTATTCTAACCACTCTAGCGTCCGCCGCTAGTGGCACGTCGCTGCGACAGGACTTCGGTGAAGGGCCCTACGCCCCGCGTGGGTCATCTGTGAAGTCATCACCCCAGGGTGCGAACACAGGTCAATCTCAAAAGCCACTTGGTAGGGGGACACCTTCTGCCGACCCAGCCGGGACAGCTCCACCCACGACCCTCTGGGCCACAGAGACAGGAACCCAGCGAGGTACTGGGGATGGGTGAATAGGAGTGTCAGCGCCGACCGATCCACCACCCCACAACGGTGCTCGCGAACAAAGTGCACCCCCATCATGAAAACCTCCATACGCACGTGATCATCGTTGATCGACACCGTCCGGGCCCTACAATATCGGGCGCCACCAGATTAAGAAAGGCACTCCCCTCCGCTGGAGCCACCTTGGGAGGCGTCACCACGTGCCCCACCCCATCGACCTGATAGCGCCAATCCCACCAGTCTTCGGACCCGAACCGCACAGTATGCCCCACCGCAGCGGGGAAACGAGGGTCGTCGGGTTGCGGCAGGGGCAGGGGAACCTGGGGCAGAAAGGTGATCTCTACCTGTTCCCAGTAAGCCCCGCGATCCACAGCGAACCAAGGACCCGCGCGAAACACCAGAGGAGCAGGTAGGTGCGTACCCGGGGGAACCTGAAAAGCCGGAGGCCCCTCGAATGTCACACAAGCTTCTCCGTGCGAGGTCCTGGCCCACCATGTCGCACCACTCTGCCCGGTACCGGCCGTATGAAGTCCCCAATGACCACTCCTCGTGAGATGACCCAGGAGCTCTGGAGCCGCATCATAGCCCACTGAGGTGGCAGCAGAATGATCGCCTTGACGACCGTGCTGGACCATCAGGCGCTGTATCAGGTCCTGTCCTGATTGTACCGCAGCTACGAGCGCTTCCAAGCGCATCACGGGCTCCGCTGGTACCAGAATGTCCGTTCCGCTGGGCCCTCCGCGCCCGAGGTCGCGTCTCTGCCATGGTGGGTAGGCACGGTTCCTCCGCGGAAGGGTGCGAGTGTCGACCCGACGAAGTGGGACGGATGTGTCCCTCCGCAGGACGTGGCATTGATGAGCCGGCTGGTGCAGGCCGGGGACGTGGATCCAGGGAGACCAAGAAGGTAGGCTCCGGTGGTTCCAAGGAGACAAGGAAGGTAGGCTCCTCCTGGCCCGCATCCGTCGGAGGATCTAAGGGGGCCACAACCGGGGGCTCGCCCCCGGCCGGCTGTTCTGTCCTAGCCGGAGCAGCTCCCGTCGTATCCGACCGCGGTCGCCGAGACTCTCGCTCCAATTCCACCGCCGACCCCCACGTGCGCTCCCAGTGCCGATCCGCCGGGCGACGAGGTGGTGGTGACGCTCGGCGAGCAGGGCGTACCTCCGTTCCCGAGTCCGAACGGGAACGCGAGCGCGATGACGGTGAGGGCGAGCGCCGACGTGCAGGCCGGTCTGGAGCACGCCGAGAGTCTGGTTGGCTGCCTCCGCCCCAACCCGTGGACCGCGGGCGAGACCCTCGCCCAGAGGGGCGCCCCCAGCCCATCGCCGGCGGTGGCGCCTCGAAACGCGTCACAGGACGATGTCCTGCGCCGCCCTCCAAGGAGCCCCCAGAAGGTGGATCCCTTGAAGGGGACGAGGAAGAGGACGGGGAGGGTAGTCATCAGAGTCGGAGTCGTCACCCTCGCTCCCATCATCCTGGTCCTCGTCGTCCATCGCCACGATGCGATCCAGGGCCTGCCGTAACGAGTACTGACCCGCGCGCATACACTTCTCGCCCCGCAACGCCCCTTCCAACGGGAGGTATCGAGGAAAGTAGTTCTCCAGATGCTTCCGCACCTCGGGTGGAATCAGGAGGAGCAACAGCCGTGGAAATACCAGACCTGCATCCAGCGTGTTCACGCACGCATGACACAGGCACTCCCGCTCATGGGTTTCCCAGTCGATACCGACCACCACGCCGTCGCGCTCGGCGTGCGGGTCTCGATCTTGAACCCCACATTTCTCGCACGAACCATCGAAAATCCTCCAGCTTAGCGGGGCCGACATGCGCCAGAATGGAATCGCGCGGAGATCTGACGGCATCTGGTTACGGCGCCGACGACGCCGCTCCACCAAGTCACCCTCCCGACCATAGTCGCGCACGAACACTCGGGGGTTAAATGTCTCCTCATTCAGCTCCTTCACTAGCTGCAGCGCGCGCGCGTCCGGGCTCCGGGTCTGGACGACGTCTCGTGCCGGCCACCACCTCCCGAGCCCCCGGCCCTTGAAGCACCCCTTCGGACTGCAGGCTCTCCGCGAGCTGTCTGCATCCTGTCAACCTGTTCTGGTAGAGGGGCCTCCGGGTAATCTGTCGTGTCCATATCCACCAGATCTTCCTCACTCGACTCCCCGTCTACTACCCGGATTCCTGCCTCTACGGCCTCCGCGGCGCTGGCAGAAGTCTGGCCCTGGGAAGCGCCTCCGCGGCGTCCCCTGCACGGCCCACACACCACAAGCCAAGGCGTTAGTCGGCGTGTACCTAGTACCCGGCTCACACCTCACTCTCACCCTACACCGTACACCGTTATACCGCCTATTAATGCAACTGGTGTGTCTTCTTGTATGCTTCCAATAAGCGGGCGCAACCCGCTAACTCAGTAGGGGTGCGCCAGGAGTCCTCCGACTCATGCTGCGCGAATCGCCATCGCACACGGTACTGTCGCTGGGTCCCCCGACCTCGTTTGACATCTCGGTGTCCCACGATCGCAGCCACCTCATCCTCCTGTTCCCCTGTGTCCGGATTGAACTCCAACGGGGCCGGGGGATTGACCCTACCCTGAATGGTGTTCTGGTGGTACAACTTGAGCTGGTCACGATGGAAACGGTTGGACGTGAGGTTCCATGACACCGGGACGTCCACCTGGAACATGACGTCGTCAAACTTGGTGAGAACCTTGTAGGGGCCCAGGAACATGGGACGAAGCTTAGTCTTCAGCTCCTTCTCCACCTTGTGTGAGAATCGTCCGATCTGTGGGCCCTCCACCAGGACCCAATCGCCCACCTCAATGGACGGCGCCCGGTTATCCCGCTTGCCGGCTGTCCTCTCCAGATACCGCTCGGTCGCGGCGCGGTAGCCCTGGACTGCACTGTTATGAGCCTGGTGCATCCGCTGCAGCAAGCGATCAACCCCCTGGCGTGTGTCCAGCTTGACCTGATCCTCTCCCCGTTCGGGGCTCATAAGCAGGTCGGGAGGCGTGAGAGGGTGCCTGCCAGAGTTGAGGAAAAAGGGGGTAAATCCGTGGGCGGCCTGGGGAGCATTGTTCAGGGAGAACTCCACCAAGCCCAGAAGTTCCTCCCAATTGCTGCCCACCGCGTCGGTGTAGTGTCGCATGGTCTCTTGCACTGTGCGGTTCAACCGCTCCACCAGATGTGACGACGAACTGTGGTAGGCCGTGCCCAGCGACACCTTGGTGCCCAGCCGTTCGAAAACTCCTGCCAGAATTTGGCCGTGAAGAGCTTGTCGCGGTCGGAGATGAACTGTCGGCTGAGCCCATGGAACCGGAACACGTGCGTCAGGTATATCTTGGCGCACTCCTCCGCAGTGAGGTCGGCCGGACACGGGGCCAAGTGACACATGCGCGTCAGGCGGTCCACGAACACCAGGACCATGCTGTTGCCGCTCTTCGCCTTCTTGAACGGGCCGATGAAGTCCATCATGATAGAATCCCAAGGACCCATCGGATCAGGTAACGTCTTGGGGACGGCTTGCGAGCCCGTGTTCCTGGACTTCATGATCTGGCACGAGGGGCACTGGCGCACATATGTCTCAATATACTCCTTCATCCCTGGCCAGTAGAAATGTTTGCGGGCCCGAGGATAAAGACGGTGGCTTCCTTGATGTCCGCCTAGAAGCGAATCGTGGAGCTCGTGAAGCAAGGCGGCCCTACAAAGCTCCGGGACATACAGCCGCCATTCCTCCGGCTGGACACTCACGAACAGGCGTCCATCCTGGAACTTGCAAGGGTAGGCACCCATCTGCTGGGGATGCGCCCGGATGGCTTCAAGCGCCGCTTCCTCCGTGACCGTGAAACGACTGATCATCGTCTCCAGGTCCGACGTGACTGTGAACGCGTCCGCGGCCGGTCTGTCTCCGCACTCGCCTGGTTGACGAATTCGGAGAAGACTGTGGGCGGGCCGATCGGCTGAAGCTGAAAAATTCCCTGGGGCGGCACCACATGGCTAAGGGGCATGCGCATATGCGATCCCTCCCCCTCCCCGGGGGCGTCCACGTCCTCGTGGGCACTCGTCTCCTCCAAGAGAGGTGACAAGTCATCGCTGGTGGTGTGTCCCAGATGAAACAGGTGGCGGGCCCGGGGAGACCGTGGCTCCGCGCCGTAGGCGGTCCCCGGGGCGGCCACTGGTACGCAAGTGGTATGAAGCACATCCATGTCCTCGTAGAACCAATAGTCCGCCCGTCGCGAAAGGGCGTCTGGCACCACGTTGTCCGCGCCCTTGACGTATTGGATCTTGAATGGCGCAAACTGTGACAAGTACTCCATCCACCGCGCTTGGCGGGGCGTCAGGTTGGGCTGCACCAGGAGGTGGGTGAGCGGCCGGTGGTCGGTGTGGATCACCAGGCGGTGGGGGTCGAGATCCCCCTGCTCACTAATGGCCACCGAAAACTGGGCCCCCAGAAGATGGTGACGCCACGTGTGGCAGCTGTAGACTACTGCCAGAAGCTCCTGCTGATGCACTGGGTAATTCCGCTCCGCCGGAATCATTGTGCGTGAGATATACTCGATGGGCTGAAGACCCTTGCCTTGGTCCTGCAGGAGGACACCCCCGATGGCCACCTTGCTGGCGTCCGTAGCCACGACGAAAGGAAGGGCCGGGTCCGGCAGGATAAGGACTGGTGCTGTGGTGAGGTGGCGCTTAAGCGCCTCAAAAGCCTGTTGGCACTGCTCAGCCCAGAGGAACGGGGTACCCTTCTTGAGAAGAGCGTTGATCGGGGCGGCGATGGTGGCAAACCGCGGGATGAACCGTCGGTAGTAAGATGCCAATCCCAGGAAGCTGCGCACCCCCTTCACGTCCGTAGGGACAGGCCATTGCTGGACGGACTCGATCTTCTCGGGTCGGTCGCGATGCCGTCGCGGACAAGGTATGGCCCAGAAACGGCACGCAGCGGCCGGCGCGCACCTTGGCTTTCCGCGCCGAAAGGTGCTCATCCTCCATGATCTGCAGCACGGCGTCCACATCCTCTAGGTGCTCCTCGAACGTCTTGGAGTACACCAGGATGTCGTCCAGATACGCCAGCGCGCACGTGCGCTTGTAGGTCCAGGGCGGGCGCGCCCCCTTCTGCGGGTCCGCCAGGTCCTGGGAGACCTGCGGCAAGTGGGCTGTGCCCATCACCGGACGGAGGATATCATTCATCAGCATCTGGAAGGACGCCGGCGAATTGCACAGCCCCATTGCCGCCACCCGAAACTGATAGTGACCGAAGGGCGTAGCGAACGCGGTCTTGTGGCAGTCTTCTGGCGCGATGCGCAGCTGCCAAAACCCGTCCGCACAGTCGATGACGGTGAAACACGTGGCCCCCTGGACACGGTTGAAGATGTCGTCGATCCGCGGTAGAGGATACCGGGACTTGACGGTGATGGCGTTCAGCTTCCGGTAATCCGTCACCAGACGCCACTTGCCTCCTGGCTTGGGAACGAGCAGCACGCCCGCTGAGAAGGGGCTGTTGCTGGGTTCAATGAGCCCAGCGTCGAGCAGTGAAATGAGGATCTTCTTGAGCTCCACCAGCTCGACTGGGCCCATGCGGTACATGGGAGACACGGTAGGCCGGAACCCTCCTGGAGCTGGACACGGTGCAACACCGATCGATTGGGAGGGAACTGGGGGTGCGATCCGCAAAAAGGGTAGTGCGCTTCTCCAGGACGGCATTGAACCGCGCCAGCTCATCCGGTGTGAATCCGGCACCAATCTCGTTAAGCAGAGCCTGAGTGCTATCCAGGTCTATGCGATACATCGCGTACTCCTTGCCCTTCCGAAGCTGGCGCGCCAGCGTCTTGCTACTCATCAGGATCTGGGACGCTGGTCGAGGCCCGTCCGCCGAGCGCTCGTGTGTAATGTTATGGACCTCCGCGGCCTGTGCCCTATACTCGCTGTCAGGGCACCAGAATGAACCATCCGGAAACCAAACTACCCGCCGGCGCACACTGATGTCCACATCCTGCTTGTCCAGCCAGTCCACTCCAATGATGATGTCGGCAGCGCCCAGCGGCGCAATAGTCGCCACCAGGTCCACCGGCGTGCCCTGCAGCACACCCTTGATGTCTGCTAGGCCCGGCGATTGGTGTCGCCGACCGTCTGAGTAGGTGACATAGACTGCCGTGGTGTGAGGCCGGGGTACCAGGCCCAGCCGACGCACCAGGGCCTCGTTGATGAAGGACGTGGAGGCGCCGGTGTCGACCAGGAACTTCACGTCCATGATCGTTTTCTCCTTCAAATACGGATCAAGGACGGTGGGAGGGACCAATAACCCTCCGCTGAAAAGAAACAGATGCCGCGAATCTCCTTGAGATGCACGCGCCGCCGGTTGGGAGGACGCGTCTGCGGCCACGTTATTGACGTCTACCTCTACTCTAGTTGACTCCGCGTCTGGGCTACCATCTGATTTTTCTATCCTATCCCCTACCCCGGGACCCAAGCCCATGGGCAGGGCTACTACTCCCGAGGAGCGGTGGGACGGGAGGCCGCCTCGCCCGACCACCCGCCCTCTTCCCCCCCTCCTCCTCTTCGTCAGCCCCCTCCTCGTCGTCATACTCGTAGCCAGCCACTGCCTGCGTTTGGCCGGAAGAGGAGGACTGTCGCCGCGCCTCCATCTCGTTGACCGCACGCAACACACCCTTGGTAGAGCTGGTCGCGGGTGGTCGCGGCTGCTGGTACTGCGTCGGGACCTGTCTGGCGTGCTGCAGGCGAGCCGCACGCTCACCCGCGTTGCGGGGTCGGTCCCGAGGACCGGAGGAGTCGGGGCGGCTGCCGAAGGCCGGGCCGGAGAAACGAACACTGGGTGTCCCTCTCTCCTGTCCCACGACTGGCGTTCTTGCCCCGGAGCTTGGGGCAGTCGCGCTTGAGGTGCCCCACCTCGCTGCACATGAAGCAGCGCGCCTTGCTAGCGTCGATCGCGTTGACGCCAGGTCAGTGTAGCCATCATCAGGGTCGTCGAGGTACTCCTCCTCCTCCTCGCCGGCGAATCCGTAGAGTACATCTGGTTCACCCGTCGCGGGGGAGCTGACCTGAAGAAACGGCGCACCGAGGGTGCGCGCCCGCGAGACACCACGTCGGCCACCTGCAGAAGGTATCTCTGGATATTCAGGATGTCCCACTCCTTCCAGGGGACCTCAGCGTAGTGTTTGAATACCTCGTCCTGCAGCTCGGGGCTGAGCGCCTCGATGAATCTGATCTTGTACTCGTACCAGGTCATGTCGGTTAGATAAGCGGCGCTGGACTCAAACTTGGACAGAAACTCGCGATATGGGGTGGTCCCCTGGCGCAGCTTGCCGAAAGCGATCCGCTCGTGGAGCTCCGCGTCTGGGGGTATCAGCTTGCGGCGCACCCGGTCCATCAGCTCCTCCACGGTTTGCGGGTATGACTGGGATGCGATGCTCTCACAGTTCAGGATGCTCACCACCGAGGGGTCCATGCAGGTGTTGACCACATGTGGGATCAAATCACAGGTGGCCAGTTCCCAGCTGTTGTGATTGCACCAAACGGTATACTGCTGTTGCCACATGCGTCCCCATTCGTCGACCTCTCGCGGTTTCATATCCGCGTGCAGCTTGGGTACATTCTTGAAGGTAGGCATCGGTGGGGCCTTTATCGTGTTAAGCTTAGGCCCACCGACCTCTCTGTAGGAGATGGAGCCGAATGCTGGAGGCTGCGACCGCGGGAGAGATCCGGATCTGTCCGGTGTGCCGTGTGTCCGGCGCACCTGTACCGACGAGGGGTGTTCGTACCCCGGGTCATCCAGTGCCACCCTGCTGAAATTCAGGTTACCGACGGCCGCGGGCGAAGGGACCACGCTACTGTCAAGCGCCCGTAGACGCTGCGGTTGAGGTGCCGGCGCTGGCTGGCGTGTGTCTCCTCGTCGCGGGTGGTGACACTGCTCCGGGTCTCCCCTGGGCTGGTCCGTGGTCTATGAGTACCAACGGGCGGGCCCTGCGTGACAGATCCCTCGTCCGCCTCGTTAGTCCCTTCCAGGTCATCGAACTCGCCATCTGCCCCTGGGCCTCCCCTTCCTCGTCCGAATACCATAGCGCCGTGGGTAACAGGGACGTGCTGCCGAAGGACACTCTGCGTCTGCCCCGGTGTGGGGGCCCGGTGGAGGTCCTGGGGCCGCCCCCGACCTGCCCAAGGATGCGTTGGCCGCCCGGTGACTGGCTGCTGCTGGCGGTAGTGCAGGGTATCTCCATTCTCGTCTCTGCTGCTCTGGATCCGGTGGTAGCCATTGTGGTCTCGTCTGGGGTTGTTGCTGCTGCATCCGGGGTTGCTGCTGTTGCCATTGCTGCTGTGGTGACCGTTGCTGCTGCTGATGCTGCTGCTGCTGTTGCTGCTGCTGCGGTTGCTGCTGCTGCTGCTGCTGCTGCTGCTGCTGCTGCTGCTGCTGTTGCTGCTGTGCTGCTGTTGCTGCTGCTGCTGCGAGTACTCTGGAGCCTCTCTCGGTCGTTCCTGTCATCTCCCTGCCTGGGTAAGGCGTCTATATTGTCCCCATCCGCTGGGAACCTAGGGTTCTGATCTCTGGATCGTGGGGAGCCTTCCGCAGGTCTCTCCATGACCTCACCTGTATCTGTCCCTGCTTGGACGTGCAGTGGTACCTCTATACCCTCTGTACCGTGCTCGTGGTTGTCTACCGGTTCTATCTCTGTATTCTCTAGATCTCGTTCTCTAGTCTCTTCCTCTGTATCTCTGGCGTTCCTTGTTTGGGACCGTGTGGGCATGGTGCTCGTACCGGTACCTTACACTGCAGGCAACACCTCCCCAGGAAGGAAGAGAGAGAAGAGAGAGAGAGCAACCACGTGCTATAGAGCTATAACTATAGAACCTAATACTACTCCCTAGTAATGGTCTCCTCTACTGCTTGCTAGGGCCAATGGTCAGCTGAGAGAAAGTCACTGTAACTGCTGTCCCCTCCCCCTGACTGCTGAGTGTGGGTGGCTTGGAGCATTCACGTGTGATGTGCATCCCCTCAGGCAATGGCATGTGTTCCCTAACAAACCTATCTGCATCTGTAATGTTATCAAACCCTTTCCACTTAGCACTAGAGCCTTGGGACAATATCTTATCTTTAATATGCTCCTCACAAGTCTTCCAGCTGTAGAATATAGCAGGCCTACCCTTATCCCCGTCGTGAGCTACTGCGTAGTAAGGAAATCCAGACTGTCCACCCTTGTTTATTTTACGTCGTGGCATGTTACATCATAGTCTGGCAGCGGCTTGCAAGCAGGAGAGAAAGGGGAAACCCAGGCTACCTCTAATGCAGTGACCTTAAACAAACGAGGAGAGAGCACGGAGTGTAGCACAGCACACGCCCGAGCCTTCCGCAGGAACGGGCTATACGCACACACGGAGGTAAACACCGTCAACACAGTCGGCAACAGCCAGACGGTATCCACCCCCACGACCCCTTGCAGGTCAAACAACGAATGTCCGTCTCCGCGACGTCCATGGGCACCAACAACATTTACAACCTATAGAGGCACAACATATAACATAAACCCCCTACGCGCGCGTTCCCGGATAGAGAGCAAGCTCGCCAGCTAGCCTTCAGCAGGCATAGCTTTGTAAAGAAAGAATTCTAACTAGGGGACGTACCATCTTCGATGACGTTAATCCCTCCTGAGCTGGCCGCCACCCGGTGTCGTTGAAGGCAAGCCCTGGCCGCCACTAGGTGTCGTTGAAAACAGGAGAGCTGAACGCTATCGTTGACAGCACCTCACCACAGGACTATTGCTAGCCCCGCCGAGTATCCCAGACTGGCCGCTTGCTGCTAGGTCGTCGTTGAATCCCTTTACGGGCTGGCCGCCGGCCTGACAGCAATCGTTGAATTCCGGAACCTCTACCTACGCCAAGCTTCGTCTTGGTATCCTAATTGGCTCACTAACCCTCTCCGCGAGAGTTAGCTAACCTTTCCAGCACATTTCCTCCGATAACCAGTGTTACGTCCCTGCCCAGACTCACCTAGCCTGAGCTACGTAGCGAAAGACCCTTCTTGCCGGAATTAGGAATAATTCAAGATAGCCTAAAGTAGGTTGCGCTTCACGACGTGAGTCGTGAGATATCTGGCATCACGGCTTAATGCCAAGCTAATTAGTTCACACTTATATTGGCTAGCAATACCAATTACAAATGGATAATGCCCCGGGCTCAATGTGTAGGCGTATTCGCACTTATCATTCATTAAACCAAGAGGACGAGACTCTCGTCCTCGGACCAATTTAACCTAGGTTGGTTGCGGCGCAGATACACGCCAATTTCCCTAGAACAATCCGAGTCTGACACTCATTCCACGTAGGATCCGGGCCGACATCGACCCTCAACTATAGGATCCCCGCCTAGAACTACTGACGGACTCAGAACTGGCGCGGCGCCACAGCGCCGGCCCCTAAAAGGACAACCTAGGACCAAAATAACTAGTCCAATTCACACAATAGCCAAGGTCCATAAAACCCAAGTCCAGTAGACCAAACAGCCTTAGTAATTTATTCCATTGTTACGTCCGGCCAAAAGGGCAGGGACGTAACACAAACTGTCGACGCCCCCTAGGGCTCCCCCAGAATAGATTCTAGCCAGCTGTCTAGAAGAGGGCAATCGACATAGCTTTTACATTATAGCATGACTTGCCATGTATTTCTCGAGTATAGTATACTGATCTAGCCCCAACGGCTTAGAGTAGCCCCAACGTTTTAGAGTGGCATGAACGCAATCACATTAGCCCAGCCATGGCTCAGCGTGGCCGCCATTTGCTTATGCCTTAGCAGACGCCCGTTGAGCCCACTTCACCTTTCTTGTACAGCATCAGCTATGCTTCAGCCTACCTCTGGTATCGTTAATAATGGTTGTCCCACAGTGATGCGCCCCGGCCCCGTGATGTGGATATAGAGCGCTCGATGTGGCCTGCCCACCGACTGGTGGGCGGTGGCAGTGAGAGAAGCTAGGGCGCCCTCCCTCCCTCTCATTGTGTACAGGGGTTGAAGGTTCCTCTACTTTGTATTGGCACCCACGTGACGCAGTCACGTGATAATTAACTAATTAATTAATTAATTACACTTCATACAATTGATGAGACAACCAAGTGAGTGTCAAACGGCTACGGCGACCTCTACGTGCATTGCATTGTTTTTCATCAAGATTGAGACATTAGCTAGAGTTTTTGAGAGGCACGCCCATGGGATAAACACCTTAGAATATATTATCCTAATTGAAAAGCCACTTTTCCGAACAAAAAAACACTTTTTGAGCTCTTGGCGTATAATACGCGTATAATACGTGTATAATACGAAATACGCAATACGCCGAGGTTTTGCCGTATTGCCGTATTGCCGTATTGGCTCACACTGCCCTCCCTCCCTCCTCCCTCCCTCCCTCCCTCCCTCCCTCCCTCCCTCCCTCCCTCCCTCCCTCCCTCCCTCCCTCCCTCCCTCCTCCCTCCCTCCCTCCCTCCCTCCCTCCCTCCCTCCCTCCCTCCCTCCCTCCCTCCCTCCCTCCCTCCCTCCCTCCCTCCCTCCCTCCCTCCCTCCCTCCCTCCCTCCCTCCCTCCCTCCCTCCCTCCCTCCCTCCCTCCCTCCCTCCCTCCCTCCCTCCCTCCCTCCCTCCCTCCCTCCCTCCCTCCCTCCCTCCCTCCCTCCCTCTGTTACGGCCCAGACCTTTGTATGGGCGTAACAATGCCTTCAATAAATAAGTCGAAAGTCATTTGTTATTCGTTTGGGACTTTCGATAGCTCGCTTTCATAGTCCGCCGGGCTATAGGACTCAATTCGGGACTTATTTGGGAATTTGTCCTAAGTTCGGGACTTTGTGTGTTTATTTGGTACTTTGTGTGTTCCGGACCAGTTATTTTGGGCCTAGCCAGAAGTACGAGATCTTCTAGGGGCCGGGCCGGCCCTAGACGTCATACAGAACCTATTGGGGCTTGACGGCAGTATCTGGAAGATCGGCGCGCATGTCGGCGCGCCTGCACACCAACTTGCCAGCTTGGTAGCGCAGCTAGGTGAAATTGGTCTGTGGACGATGGACTCTCTCTCTTTGGTTTGATGATTAATGAAACGAGTGTTGACGACTCTCTCAGACCAAGGGGCACTAATCCGGATGTCATTTGCCTCATGACATGCCGTGTTATATAGCTAGATTAGCACTTGCCCACGCTCCTTGCTATGATATGCTCACATGGGTCTTATTGCACCCACAGTTTGCCGGATCGTTAGCCTGTCCTTTTAGCTAGCCGCGCCCGATTGCAGCTGTGGCATGCCTTTGGCATGAAGGAGACTGGGGGTCTCTGCCCTTTCTCCTGTAGTGCACACACAGGGATTAAAAGCACTTCGGTGCTCCGTGACTCCCCAACGGGAGCACGAGTTTAATTAATTAATTAATTAATAGCTAGATTAATTAATCATGCTATAAGGCCTAGCTGAGGATAAACCGCTGCTCAGTTAGTCAATTTACTGCGATCTTCGCTTGCTATCGCGGTACGCGGATGCGCGGCTATGCCGGCTTATTAAACTGCACCTTATACTAGATTAAATCTTTCGCACCGTCCGGCACGGGACGTAACACTGGTATCGGAGGTAGTTCTAGAGGTTTTCCACAGGTGCTCGCGAAGAGCCCTTGTGTTTAAGCCGCTAGGTGCATTCTTAATAGCGCAGGGCCTGCGCTGGACCGGCCCAATATTTAGTGAGATAGAAAGCCGAGTTCGACCCGCCAGCCTGGGCAGCTGGCTGTGGTGAAAGGCGGCATCGTCTAGCTGAAAGGGCGGTCAAGTGTAGGGCTTAGAAGCATCACCCGTCGACTGGGCACCGACGGGGAGCTCGGCTCTGCACCACTACAAGGAATCGGCGCCACAAGCTAGGGAGGAAAGTCGGCTGCGCAACGCCAAGGTACGTTTTGTCATGCAGTATGTGGTAGTAGCTTGCAGCCAACCGCTTTGCTCCGACTCTCTTACCTGCACGCGTAGGATGTGCGCCCATCCTTGTTGTTTTGTTTGTGAATTTGTCGTTTCTGTGACGTATTGTGACTAGCGTCCTGGCTGCGAAAGCTGTGGGCGCTGGTAGGGTGGTTTCCGTGGCTTCGTCCTTGCGAAAAGGCGGGCAGTTATCACGGAGGCTACCCTCTTGTATGGAATTAGGGGCGCGAAGCTCCTGATTTCTGTGATAGTGATTAGATTAGAGCCAGTTGGCATCCCCCCCCCTGTGACAGGTCACACACTAGAGGTAAAAAGGTTCCTTTCTCTTTTCTATCTCTGTCTGCTGGCAATAGACAACGTGTGTGATGGCTGATAGTAATAATAGAAATAATAATAGATATAATAATGGACTTGGGGGTTGGGATAGTGATGTATCTAGGCAACTTTACTATGCTGTGGCACATGATGGAGGCACAGGGAAAGTAGGTATTTTCTACAGCTGGGTAGACTGCAAGAACTATATAGTGGATAGGCATAGGGCTATCTTTAAGGGATTCAAGACAGCATGGGAAGCAGATAGGTTTATCCAGGAATACATGACACGTCCAGTAGGCTTGCACGTAGAGGCACCACCTCAGGAGATTAGGACTCGCCCAATGCCTAGGGGCCGTAGTTGTGCACCCAATAGTGCAACAGTAGAGAGCAGGACGGGGGACACACAGGCTGTCACCGTCACGTTCAGCCAACTCACTGTCAGCACCCCACCTAGGCAGCCACCTAGTTTCTAGAGGAGTAGAGTACTAATTATAGCTTACTATATAATAGCTACATTAGCAGAATAACGTAGGGCAGTCGCTTGGTTGATTGCTTGTGGGCATGTGCATGGCATTTTCCTCCTTCTTCCTCTCTCCTTCCTTCCTTCTCTTGTGGATGTGGTACTGGTAAACATGCCGCGGGGTAAAAAGAAGGTACGCGGCACAACTAGGAGTCATTCCGAGGGGGGAGGTGCAGACTTGGATAGGCAGGGCAGCCCAGAGTACCAAGTACAGGAGTTATCACAACAGGGCTCGTCCTACCAGCAAGGCAGTCCTGTAGGTCACCCAGGTGAGCTGGCTAGTACCTCCCGTGAGCCGCGAAGGCCACGAGGAGCGGATAGGATGGATACTAGCGAGGAATACCAGCCGCAGCGAATGCAGGCTGAGTATAACCAGCTGATGGAACGGGCAGGTGATGAGACCCGGCCCAGATCGAATCCCACGAGTGCAGCCCAGCACCAGTCAGTGCAGCCGCAGCAACGCCCGCCCGGGCAGCCGCAGCAGCACCCAGTGCAGTCCCCACAGCAGCATTCGGAACAGCAACAGCCGTTGTCGCAGCAGTGGCAGCAGCATCCAGTACAGCAGCAGCAGCCACCGCCGCCGCAGCAGCAACAGTGGCAGCAGCAGCCAGTACAGCAGCAGCAGCCACCGCCGCCGCCGCAGCAACAGTGGCAGCAGCCGCAGCAGCTTCCGCCGTTGCAGCAGCAGCAGCAGCCGCTAAGCCAGCCGACCGGGTCGCAGATGTATGGTCCGCTTAGTCAGAACGCGACCTATTATCACGCGCAACGTGCCCAACGATTACAACATCCCTGGGCGAGCGGTCGACGGGTTTCTTTTGGCAGTGACCTGCAGTCCAATGCGACATCGCTGTGGACCCAGGACGAGGCTAGGGTTCCACCGCCGGTATACGATGAGGCTAGGCCCGCGTCGTCCCATCCGGCGCGCAATGTCCCAGCAGCCGGACCTGCGCGGCCGAGCGTGTCGCATGGCAATAACCTCAACTTGAGTCGCATGGCACCCAGTGATCCTGGCTACGCGCATCCCTCGTCTGTCTGGCTACAACGCAGCGCGACTAGGTCAGCGCCTGCATCGGCAGATGACTCGTTGTCGATCTTTAACGTTCCGCCATATCGCGCAGTGGGCGGACCTCGGGCCGACGCGTTTAAGGCGCCGCCCATGCCTGACTTTAAACCAGTGCCCAAGCTGCGCGCGACTATGAACCCTCGCGAGATCGATGAATGGACGCGTATGTGGGTACAGATCTACTGGGCGTGGTGCAACCACAATGGGTGGGAGCTAGCTACCGAGGTTCTTATCTCCTACGTCGTCACCAACTGCATGGATCCCTCAGTGGTCGGCATACTCAACTGTGAGAGTGTCGCGTCGCGCTTGTACCCTCGCACAGTAGAGGAGCTACTAGAGCGCATTGAGCGCAATGTCGCGTCTGCGTGCCACAATCTCCGGCGCCACCATGGCGGCTGGCCACTCAGCTTAATTTGGTAAAACCCAAATGAGCTGAGCTGATGTGCCTGCCTTAACTGCATGCCCTGTGGGGTGGGCGAGGACCTGTCCCATGATAAAGTAAGGAGGGCTCTCAGCCGAGGACAAGGAACTGTCCCTCGTGCCTGATAACCACCTTATTGCCTCCCCTGCTATAGAATAATGCTTTCAAAACACATACTTTGCACAGTCTGATGATGAAGCCGCACATGCGGAGTTTATTGAGAAAGTTAATACAATTACAACACGTTGATAGTCTCAATATCGATGCACTCCATGCTCACGAGCCCGCAGTTAGGCAGCGCTCCATGACATGCTACCGGCCTTGCTCCCAAGGAAAGGGAGAAACACGAAGGCCACTAACGAGAGACTCGAAGAGACTACACGCTGCGTGAGAGTCCTCTTCGACTATGAACCAAACCATTCGTCATGCCACACGCATGACACACGCCACACTTGTCAGTCCAGCCAGGAATGCCAAAACTATCTTGCTGCCTGAACCATGCGAATAGAAACCGCATTCCAGTTGCCGTCCTGGCTTTCTACCACACATGCCAACAAAAGCAGGAAGGCATCCCGACAAATCTAAATTGCTACCCTGTTGCCGATCTCATCTCCTAGAGGCTCCGGCATTTCTGTCCCTGGGAATGTCCGACATTGAGTCACGTCCAGCAAGGTCGAAGCATAATATCCTTCAGACAATCTGCACGCTCACACCTTGCGTGTGAGTGGCCCAGCAAACATTGCGTCTAATCGTTCCTTTCTAGAAGAAATCCCTTTTTAGGGCTGCCAGCGATTTCGCATTCATTCCAGCGATCTGGCTCCGCACCGCAAATTGTCCTTTTCCATTTTCTGTCCAGTCCTCATAACGTTGACCCGCTATTCTACACCACAAAGACACCTGGCCTGTCAATAGCCTCGGCGCTGTTGAAGTCCAGCAGTCCAGCTTCAGCTCCAGCTGTCCACTAACACGCGTATGATCCTCTCGACGCTGCACACTTGTGCTGCCGTCCGCTCAAGTCAGTGCTGCGCGCCCAGCTGTGCCTGGCCCGGCGCGCGTGCACGTACACTTTCGTCCGCTCTTATGCTGCAAGTGCTAGTGTCCCCCCCGGTCACTAGCCTTTGTCGAAAATGCGTAGAAGACAAATTCCTTGCGCACGTCACCGGTCTTGTGCATAGTGGGCGCCCGGATGACATAGCGCGCGTCCGTGACAGCTGTCGCGTCTGCGTGCCACAATCTCCGGCGCCACCATGGCGGCTGGCCACTCAGCTTAATTTGGTAAAACCCAAATGAGCTGAGCTGATGTGCCTGCCTTAACTGCATGCCCTGTGGGGTGGGCGAGGACCTGTCCCATGATTCCCCCCCTCGCTGGCGACCGGCCCCATCACGAAGACAGCGATCGTACCAAGACAAGGGCAGCGGTGACCGCAGTCAAGCTGCGGGAGGTAAACTGCGCAGCGGTGCACACTGGACAAAACCAATCCCCCTCCGGAATGCTGGTGACCACGGGCTGCAAGCACTGCATGTGCCAACCACAGTTACACTGATCACACAATAACATGGACTCCGCCTGATCGACCCGGTGACAAACCTGACACTGGGCGTCCTTGACTCGGCGAGATGTGTGCGGTTGGAGGTCGTGGACCAAATTGGGCAGTGAGCAGGGACTGAGATTGCTGAGGTTGTCTGTCGTACGGCTCCCGTCGGCGCCCTCCAAAATTGCCACTCCCGATGGTTTGATAGCCACAATGCGCAAAATGGTGGGCCCCGCCTCCACATCCAAAGTGTGCTTCAGCTGAGTGCGCAGGAAAACATACTGCCCTGGCCTAAACCGCAGCTGGCGAGCCATGTATGCGCCCCCCCGGCGCTGAGCGTAACGCAGGGAGTCCCTGTGCTGAGCAATGAACAAGTTGTTCATCGCGATGGGCATGACCTTCTTAAAAGTCTCTGCCCTGGCCAGCACCTCAACCAAAAATTGCTGAGCGTTGTCGAAGGCCATGGGTTCGGGGTGCGCAACCTGTGCCTCCGTAGGCAAAAGAGGATTACGCCCGAACAGAAGGAAATACGGGGAGAAGGTAGCGAGAGACTCCTGGGGAGACATGCGATAACCCATGGCAATCCATGCCAACTCGCGATCCCACCTGGCCGACTCCGGCACCTGCAGGCTCCACTTGCGCAGCGCCTGCTTGACGGTCTGCACCAATCTCTCAGCCAAACCATTGGCCTGAGGATGCTCCCGAGAAGTGCGACGGTGATCAATAAGACATCCATCCAGCAACTCCTGGAACTCACCCCTGAACTCACCACCCTGGTCCGTGACTACCTCCGCGGGAGCCCCAAACCTGGTGATGATGTCTGCAAAATGCTTCGCTGTGGTAGCGGCATGCTTGTCAGCAATGGGGATCAACTCAACCCATTTGCTAAAGCTCTCCACGCATACCATGACATAGAGGTTGCCGTCAGGGCTCTCCTGAAACGGCCCGCACAGATCGACGTGCCAGCGATAAAACAAGCCCTTGATGGGAAGCGACATCAGCTCCTTGGCACCATGATCTGCGCTAAAGTTAGCCTTGGTTCGAGCACACGGGACACAGCTGGCCACTACCTGGGCCACTGTGTGTCGCATGTTATTCCACCAATAGCTGGTCCGTACGAGGCTGAGCGTGCGATTGCCACCCAAGTGACCATACCGCTCGTGGTACGCCTGCACTATAGCAACGCGCTTGTCAGGCGGTGGGACGACCACCCTACGCTTGCCCAACAGCTTGTACAAAACCCCATCTTCCCAACCATAGGTTGCAGCCCTGTGCTGCACCCTGTTCAACTCCGTCGCCTTCTGAGCAGGAGTCCAATCGACTGGAGTAGGAGTCAAGACAGCACCCTGCACTTGCTCCAAAACTCGACCATCTAGCCAGATATCAGCGGTGTAGCAATCAGCAAGAGAGCTACGCGCTAAGAGAGCCTGCACAGCGATCAGCTGCTGCAGAGAAGGATCAATGTCAAAGGACAGAGACCTACCCTCTTCCATAGCGCACACAGCTTTGGATGGCGTGAATGGCGACGGCCGCACCGGGTCGTCGCTGATGCCGAAGTCCGCCACAGAGTACTCGACACTGCGCCACCACGCCTCCTCCTCATCGTCGGCCGCATACCCAGCAGCGTTCACAAAGACCACAGAACCCGACGAGCCCTCGGCACCCATGGCCCGGGCTCCAGTGTGGTCAACAGTGGTAGGCATGGCGTATCGGGATAGCACATCGGCGTTGACATGGTCCTTGCCGGCCCGATGCACAATGGTCATGTGGTACTCCTGGATAATCATGGCCCATCGGGCGAGCTTACCCGTCAGGTTGGTGTTGGTCATTAGCCACTGAAGCGGCTGGTGGTCTGTCACCAGAGTAAACACGCGCCCAACTAAATACGGGCGAAAGTGCTTGATGGCCCACACCACAGCCAGTGCCTCCCCCTCATAGGAAGAATACCGGCTCTCCGCTGGGTTGTTGCTGCGACTAGCATAAGCAATAACGTGCTCGCGCCCATCACCATCCTTTTGCGCCAAGACCGCACCCAGTCCTACCTTGGACCAGTCGGTATATAACACAAACGGCAAAGCATAGTCAGGGGCGCGCAGAATCGGGGCCGACGTGAGCTCCTGCTTGATTGTCTCGATGGCGCGTTGCTGTGCGGGACCCCACGCCCACACGCACCCCTTCTTGAGTAACTCGGTCAAGGGCTTCACCTTGCTGCTGAAGTTCTCAATGTAACCTCGGTAATAGCCAGCCAAACCCAAATACGCCCGCACCCCTGAGACATCCGTGGGTACGGCGGCCTGCACAATGGATTCGACCTTGGCGGCATCAGGCGTCCGGCCACCCGGCACAATCTGATGACCAAGGAATGAGAGGGTCCGCTGGGCGAACTTGCACTTCTCAGGGTGCAGCCGCATATTATGCTCCTCGAGAGCCAAGCGAACCTGCTCCAAGTGCGCCAGGTGCTCCTCAAATGTCGCGCTAAAGACGATTACATCATCAATGTAACAAGCGGCGAAAGGAAGACCTGCAAGCACTTTGTCCATAGCTCGTTGGAAAACAGCACTAGCGTTGCGGTGCCCAAAGGGCATGCGCACCCACTCATACAAATTGCCGCCCCCCCAGAATGCAAGCTTCCGCTGATCCTCCGGCGCAACTGCGATCTGATGAAAGCCGCTACGCAGGTCCAGCGAGGACACAAACTTCACATGAGGAGATATCTTATCCAGGACATCATCCACACGTGGCATGGGGTAACGGTCCACGGGTGTGTGTGCATTCAGCAACCGCAGATCGGTGGCCATGCGCATACCCGTCCATGCCCCGGTGATAGCGTCCTTCTTGGGCGCAACGACAACGGCAGCGGCATAGCTGGAGGAAGATTGCCTGATGATACCGGCATCCTCTAACTCCTTGCATTGCTCGGCTACAAAATCCAACTCGGCCTGACTCAGGCGATGCTGGCGTCGGAACAAAGGGTGTCAGTGTCCAATGGAACACGCATGGTCCCACCATTGAAACACCCCAGTTCATCACTTGTGAAAGCGAAGGCCCCCCTTGCAGTGCCTAGCCACTTTAGCATGGCTGAGCGCTGCGCATCAGAAAGGTGTTCGCCAATAGCCCAGGGGTGCGTATCCGCGGGATCACCCACAGCTACCGCATGTGCCTCAAGATGCGGCGCCCTAGCCGCATCGTCGTGGAACAAGGAAAAGGCTGCCACGCCTGGTGTGACACCCACCGCCGGAGCCTCGCGTGCCGCACGGTGTATTACCCGATGCAGCGTGGGCTCGCCGGCCAGCACGGTGCTGGTCAGCAGGGCGGTCATGAGAATGATAGTCCACACCTGTCGCAGACGCCACCCCCATGCTGATGAAGTCCCCGTCGCTGCAGGGCGCTTCAGTTTGGCTGCGCGCGCCTCAACCTGCTGAGGCGGATTGGCTGGGGACGCCCCCCCAGACTGGCGCACGGCAACCGATGCAAGCAGCACATACCCGACCTGCAACACCGACATAGCCTGGCCTATCAAAGACCAGCGCTCACTCTCGAGCACGCCCGGCAGCGCCGAGGCCCCGACATGAAAACCCATGCTGGCCTCACGAAATTCTGCGGGTGGCTGCACCAACAGACCGGTGGTAGTGTCCCAAACGAGACCCTTACCCCGATCACGGTATGCTGTCGACCCTTGGTAACTGACCAGGGTCGGCAGTGCACACATGGGGCTCCCGACCCGGTTGACGCGTGCATACGGTGGGCGATCCTCGCTATCCACCTTCTGCGTGACTAGGTGGGAAGGCAATGCTACCTCCGCAGACACACTCGGATGCTGCCTTGCTACGGCCCCCAAGACCGCCTGCACATCGGTCGCACACGCCACGTTGGTCCAATAGGCACGCAAACGATGCGTGAGCCCACCCAGCCCTGCGTTGTCACACACGATGGGCTCCCCCAGGAGTGCCACGATTGTAGCCCAGTCCTCCCGCACCGCCTGATGTGGGCTGTCACCCGCCACAACGTTCTCAAACAGATACGCAGGCGGATGGGGCTGACGCGACTGCAACAGTCCCACCACACGCAACAGTTCCCAGAACAGCGCGCTACGCGGATCGGCTAGCCCCCGCCCTTGCCCTGCCTGGCTCAGGCCCTGGCACTCCCAACCCGCAATTACCAAGTCGATGGCATGATGCCTGCGCAACAACTGCTGCACCTGCACCTCACCGATGGCTCGGATATCTTGAGGACATTCCCCAAACGGGTCACGCCATGCTGATGGCGGAAACTGCGCGGGATACTCTCGCGACAACACGCCACAGTGACTGAAGTACACCTGACGCGCCTTGTGCGATGGCTCTACCGCGATGAGTTTACGGCACACGCCGCCTGCGGCCAAAAAGCCTGCAATGCCCCCTCCGATCCCCGCAAACAGTTCCAACACTACCGCACCCTTGGCAAAATCAGGGGCCTGCGGTAAGATTGCAGCAGAAAAATTACCTTGGGCCTCCGAGACACCCGGTTGCAGCAAAGTGAGGCCATGGCTGGCCATCTGAGGAATGGTGATGACGGCTTCAGTTACCCGCTTGCGCATAGCCAGCTGCCGCGTGGACGTCACAGCATCCAGCGACCACTGCGTGCGCATCTTGGCAATGCTCGCCGTTGGCTGGGGCAGCACCGTCCGATGCTTGTCCCACGCCGATGAGCCCGCCGCCCGTACCTCCACCATGCTGACCTCCACCACGCCCGCAGCCGCGGAAGGGTTGAGGCGTGCAGCCCCGGCTGAAGAACTGAAGCATGAGACCGGCACGCTGGCCCGCTTCAGGCCAGCCCCATCCCAATCAGGGATGTAAGATGCCTCCTCCGCCCTATAGTCCACCTGAACCATGGCGCGAGCAAGGACATCCACCCCGAGTAGTGCGGAATATCCACACTTGTTGACCACCAGCGCATACGCGGACACGGTGGTCATGCTAGAGGCGCGCAACGGATTGAAAATCACGTTGACTTTAACCGCCGTCATAGCGTACGGCTTACTAGCCGGACCCTGCCAACCTGACACAGACACGGGGCTTTCCACTAAGCCACCGTTCTCGTAGGTCAGGTTCAGCATGGTGGCCAAGTCCGTGCTGATGACTAGCGGCTGAGCACCGCTATCAAGCTTGACTGCGCCAACCAACGGACATGTCACCATGTCGCTCCATACATCTCCACAGGCTCCAACTGCTTGGAACGCCATGGACGGCTCACCATTGGGGTATGGAACCACCGTGGGAACCTGGGGGACTGCACTAGTGCGCTGCTGGCTACTTGTGCTGACCACTCCCGCTTGCACCACGGGCACTGCGGCTTCTACCGGCTGGCGCCCGTAGGTGACGGACTCAGAATTGCGCAAGGTGCGCACATCATGCCCATCTGCGAACAACTGGATCTCGGACACAACCGACCCCAGCCACTCAACCCCCTTCTGCCCGAAGGTGTCGACCACCTGCCGTGCTGAAAACATGGGTACGTCCACAATGAACGGCATTGGGTACACAGGCGCCAATCGCCTACGCTGCTCCAGCCCAGCAGGGTTCGCATGCTCAAAAGCAGATTGCACCCCAGCCAGCGGCATGGAAAAGGACGCGGGCAACTGCCCGGCAGGCAACATGGGTGCCTGCTGAAAAGAAAGCGGGCTGCGTGCCTGCTTGCCTTTGGTAGCCTCCGCAGCGTTGATCTCGACGTCACCCGGCATGGGCGCCCAGAATGGGTCCTCCCGGTACACCGTCTCGAATTGGTTGGGGGGCGCCGTCGCCTCCTCACCATGCTTGATGGCAGCCACCTGGGCTTCCATCGAGTCGGTCTTGCCCGCCATCTCGGCGAAGTGGACCGTCTTGATGCCCGCGGCTGGACACTTGTTCATCAGGTGCCACTTCGTGTCTGCCCCATGCGGCTTCGTGCAGCGGCTTGGACACTCGCGACTAAGGTGCCCATCCTTGTCGCAAAGGAAGCAGCCCGATTTGCGCGCATCCGTCCTAGTACCCGTCTGTGAGGACGTGCCCCCCCAGCTCGCGTCGGGGCGGCAGCGTCTTTGTTGCCGCCAGCGGCGTTACCCTGGGTTGCATCATGCGATGAGGCGTTGCGAGACCCCCCTTGGTTCCTGCTAGCACCGTGGCCGCCTTGCGGGCGCGCTTGTCTTGTGGCAGACGACTCACCCGACTTGGCCTTGGTCAGCGCGTCGACCTTGGCCTGCAGCTCGGCCACCACCGTGCTTACCGAGATCCGGCCTTGCGCGTGTCGTCGCATCATGGCCCTGACCTCAATGCACAGTGACCGCAATCGCCACGGCTGGCCGTTGGGCGGCGTGGGCAGCTCCATCTCCTTGGAGCCTAGCGCTTGCAGCCATTTCTGACACGCCAGCTTTTCGGACCAGTCCTCCACTTCGCCGGCGAACTCCATGAGGCGCTCGTAAGATTGCTCCGGGGTTTCACCCTCGGCTATCTTGAAACTGCGCCACTCACGCTCTGCCTTGATGGTCTCCACCGGGTATTCCTGGCGAAGGAGGCCCCACAGTTCCTCGGCAGGGTCGACACCATACATGATGTTGTCATAGTCGGGCTGGCCACGCCCGTCGAAGCCGAACCACACGTCCGTGTGACGCGTGTACAGCGAGACCTCTCTCCACTGCTCCACCAGCCTAGCCACTCGCCTCAGCGTAAGGCCGTGAAAGAAAAAATGCATGTTGTTCATCACAAACTCATGCATTACAGCGCCTTGCGTAGTCATGTATTGCAGATCAATCCATGACTTGTACGCGTTGTAGGCCTGCGCCAGCGTGGCCAGATTGCCGGTTGTGGAGAACTTCTCGCGCATGTCCACCCGTGGTAGGGTGGGCATCTTCGCGCCTTCCGGTATGAGGCGCACCCTTTGCGGGTACTGCACCCCATCGGCATCCTCCGGCGGTCGCTGAGCTGCGCGTCCCTGCGCCAGCGTGCTTGGTCGTGCTGCCTCCCGTACTCGGAAAGCCAGCGGCGTGGTTATGTCCTCCATGGGCGGAATGCGCCCGATTGGCACACTTGACCACCGTGCAGTCGACCCGCCGGTCAGCGCCCCACCGCCTCGCCCAAACGGAATTGAGGCCCCGCCTGGCAGCATGCGTCCTGGTGCACCCCTGTGTGGGTCCATCGCGCGCGCCAGCCCTGCCCCGTTCTCCTCGTGCAATCCGTCTCGCGCTTGATCGAAAGGCAGGCGCCTGGGCGCCAGCGTATACTCGCCCCGTGGCTGACCATCCGCCTCACCAAGCAAGTCGTGTTGGGTTAGCGACCCAGCCAAAACCCCCGGTTCCATCGAAGCCCTTCCCGCCGCATTACCTGAGGTTGGCGGCTGGTCCCGCTCCCTCGGCTCCGCGGCAACACCACTGGGGCCCGGCATCGATGCCTGCCCGTCCCATGGTGTGGACTGCAGATGACGACCCTCTACGGCCACCAATCTGTCGGTCACTTCCCGCATCTGCAGCGCCAATTGCTGCTGCAACTGTTGCGACTGTTGCTGCATCTGCGCTTGCATCTGCGCGAACAGCGCCACCATACTCAGCGGCGCTTCTTGGTCGCGACTCTCACCCACTGCGGGTACGGCGGGAGGAATCCCGCCATTCGACCCCGGAGCGGACGTGTCGGCATCTGCTCTATTTGCATCTGCCATGGCTCGAGTCTGCGCTCGCGTCAGTGGCATGCACCAGCTGACCGATGGGCAAAACAAGAACCAACAAGCCTAGGTTTCGCTGAGAAGAAGCAACAACCAAAGGCTTTATAACAGGTGTCAAGGATAACGACTCGACTAGCCTGCCAGAAAAAGACAAGAGCCAGCAAATTCTGGCTAGTTCTATTTTCTTAAAATCTGTCTCAAGACACTTCCTTTACAAACTGTCAGCCAGGCCGTTCCCTGTACTGCTGATGGTTGCTAAACACTAAAGCCAACGTCTTGGCTTCGAACAGAAGGAAGCAGACTACCGGGTAGTCTCTTCGAGTAAAGAAAGGAGGGCTCTCAGCCGAGGACAAGGAACTGTCCCTCGTGCCTGATAACCACCTTATTGCCTCCCCTGCTATAGAATAATGCTTTCAAAACACAACTTTGCACAGTCTGATGATGAAGCCGCACATGCGGAGTTTATTGAGAAAGTTAATACAATTACAACACGTTGATAGTCTCAATATCGATGCACTCCATGCTCACGAGCCCGCAGTTAGGCAGCGCTCCATGACATGCTACCGGCCTTGCTCCCAAGGAAAGGGAGAAACACGAAGGCCACTAACGAGAGACTCGAAGAGACTACACGCTGCGTGAGAGTCCTCTTCGACTATGAACCAAACCATTCGTCATGCCACGCATGACACACGCCCACACTTGTCAGTCCAGCCAGGAATGCCAAACTATCTTGCTGCCTGAACCATGCGAATAGAAACCGCATTCCAGTTGCCGTCCTGGCTTTCTACCCATGCCAACAAAAGCAGGAAGGCATCCCGACAAAATCTAAATTGCTACCTGTTGCCGATCTCATCTCCTAGAGGCTCCGGCATTTGTCCCTGGGAATGTCCGACATTGAGTCACGTCCAGCAAGGTCGAAGCATATATCCTTCAGACAATGCACGCTCACACCTTGCGTGTGAGTGGCCCAGCAAACATTGCGTCTAATCGTTCCTTTCTAGAAGAAATCCTTTTTAGGGTGCCAGCGATTTGATTCATTCCAGCGATCTGGCTCCGCACCGCAATTGTCTTTTCCTTTTCTGTCCAGTCTCATAACGTTGACCCGCTATTCTACACCACAAAGACACCTGGGCCTGTCAATAGCCTCGGCGCTGTTGAAGTCCAGCAGTCAGCTTCAGCTCCAGCTGTCACTAACACGCGTATGATCCTCTCGACGCTGCACACTTGTGCTGCCGTCGTCAAGTCAGTGCTGCGCGCCGTGTGCTGGGCCGGGCGCGTGCACGTACACTTTCGTCCGCTCTTATGCTGCAAGTGCTAGTGTCCCCCCCGGTCACTAGCCTTTGTCGAAAATGCGTAGAAGACAAATTCCTTGCGCACGTCACCGGTCTTGTGCATAGTGGGCGCCCGGATGACATAGCGCG
>RPFO01000968.1:0-26212 GCA_009746045.1 Mesostigma viride | reverse complement strand
CCTTCTGGGGCTTACTTCCGGGCGCCTCCGCCGCTCGCTTCGGCTGGTGCCGCCGCGTCGCCCCCTCTGGGCCGTCCGCCGCGCCCTCACAGCCAGTTCGTGGTTTCTTCAGCGACACGGGCGACCATCCCAGGCTTTGGGAGGGTGGTCCCCCGCAGAGGATCCCGGTTCCCGACTGGAGCTTGGATGGTAACCAATCTTATGCCGGGCTGCCTGTCCCTACGGGCCCTATCTTCAATATGTGGCCTGAGGGTGCACCGGCAACGGAGACCGGCGCGCCTGCGCCGATGGCGGGTCCGTCACGGCCCTCTCTGGCTTCGGGTCCGGCGCGACCTCCTGTTTTACCAGTGCCCCCTGCGTCGGTGTCGGCTCCTGCCCCTGCGTCGGCCCCTGCTTCGGTCCCTGCTCCTTCGGCCTCGCGGTCATTGGCCGCGGTTGTTCGGTCCACCGGTCAGGATCCTCGCGTCACCCGCGCTGCCGATTCCCTCCGGGAGTTGTCCCAGGGTGATCGGGACAGGGCCCCTTCTGTGGTGCATGCGACGCCGGAGTCGCGCGACACGCCCATTCCTGGGTATGGTATGTCCGCACTCGCCTGCCGACAGTGTGACCTGCCGCGCGCCTCTGCTGAGCTTGCCATCTCCCCCATGTCCTACGGGTTCTCCCAGGTGTGTCGGGCGCCTCGGGATCGTGGCCTACCCATTGAGACTGATCGGCCTCCCTTCGACATGGTTATTTTAGCTGATCCGGTGTTCGAGGGTGAGATCCTGGTCCGGCGCGTTCTGTATCGCTGGGCTAGGCGCCATAACGACTTGGACACCTACGGTGGGTTCCAGTGGGCTTACCCTCCGCCTCTGAGCATTATGGCTTCGGATGCCCTTACGGTAGAGTTTCCGGCGGTACAGGGTGCTGCGTACAACACGGTCCTCCAGCCTATCCTCGAGTGGGATGCCCGTCGTCCGGCACCCATCCCGGGCCAGGGTCTAGACTCCCGTTGCCACCCTCCTCCTCGGGCCAGCGACTACCTGGAGACATTCGGGTTGCGCCAGTGTGCTCGTCGGTGGCGCTCCCGAGAGGTTCGGCACATCCGGATGTGGCCGTCCAACGTGGAGCCCTTGGTGGACCTGTTTTTCCCGACGGGTTTGCGCCCTCGGATCCGGTACCATCGTCTCCTCCTGCGGGCCCTCTGTTTGATCGCGGTAGAGCCTTTCCTTCGCCTCTTTGCCTGTGGCTTCCTGGACTGGGCCCGTGGCCAGGTCGTTCTTACGCAGCATAGGTATTACTGGGCCTTTCTGGGCCTTTTTCCTGACGGTGTGTGGGCCGATGTTTTCCTCACTGTAGATAGGCATGACAATGTCGAGGATGTGGCCCACTACCAGGCCTACCTGGATGTCCTGCTGGCCTCCCGTGGTACCTACCAGACGGATGGCCATTAGATAGAGGGCCTTAGGCCCGACCTGAGGGTGTTGTCCCTCCGGTATGTAGAGTCGCCCTCATATTCTGGCCAGTTGGTTGACGTTCTTGGTCCTTGACGCCGATGTGTTTACTCTGTGTGTCCTGCCCAGTGCCGTTCCCCCCCGGCCAGGACTCCGTTCCAGGCAGTTAGGGGAACCTCCCACCAGGCTTGGTGCTGGCTAACCCTACACCACCCGGCGTGGTGGTGGAGACCGTGTGAACTATTGGTGTTTTGTATCTGGGATGGTCTATCGATTGTGTTGGTGTGTGTTGGGTGCATTAGGTTTTTCCTACCCCTTCGTTTCCTCCCAGTGCGTAGGGAGAGGGCTCCCTACCTTTGTGGGGGGGGAGGTGTTACGTCGCGTAACAATTCGTTGTAGTTACGGACGTAAATTAGGTCTTTTGCCTCAGTTGTCCCTAGGTTTACGTTTAGGCTCCTACCGGGACATTATTGTCTTCGTAACAGTACTGTGGTACATTGGGTGCCGTTGGGCGCCGCGCCGCGTACTTTACTAGTGGTCCTGATCCTTTGGTAGAATGTAGTGGACCAGCGTGCATCTGTAGGCGAGGGCCATGTCGGCCCGAGCGTGTTGGACCGTTGGTGGCCATTTATGCGTGTTCTACCCCTTGTGTGTGCACTCGGCGTGTGTTAAATGAATTAACACATATAGGCTTGGGTCACGGCAGTGTAGTTGTGTTTCCTTCCTCTTTTCCTGGAGTAAACGGGTTTTGGTAAATGGTTGTATGGCGTATTATAGTAACACTTACGTTAATGCATTGAGATCAGCTCCGTCACGTTCGTCTTTCGCCAGAGGTTTGAGTAGAGGAGGCCTGACCAGTATAGGTAGTATCAGGCCCATTAGAGGTAGAGGCGGAGGTAGATACCCGCGGCGTAACACATAGGCATGTAGATATTAGAGTTCTTGAACTGTGGCAAAAAACTGGACTCAATTCGGCCACTGGCACTGCCTGAAACATGCAAAACACTGCCAGTCCTATAAATAGGACTGGGCCTTGGTAACAAAATGCTAGCATGGGAGTGCGGTCGTACTACACACCACCGTGGCCACCAACCATGCCAATCAACTCATTTCCCTTCCAGCATAATAGGACAACATGCTTGCATCATCATATTGCAGTTATATTATACCTTATAATGTGTGAGAGCCTATGCAAGCACGTAGGGAATGGGTTTGGATACCTACCCACGAAAGGTTTTTTTTTGTGTGTTAACCACCAATGTATTGGGCAGGTTAAGCATATTTCAAGTGTCTCTAACAAGAATGGACATGGATAAAACTGTTTTGCCTTGCCATGGCATGGCCAACATACTTGCTGGCACATGATGACAGTGGTTTACCACCAAGATCTTTCACTCACCCATATAAGCTTGAAAGCACCCTTGACGAGGCCCATGGCCACACAATTATGCAGTATGAACGTAGCAAAAGAACAACTAACATCTATAAAGGTGTTTAAACCCATACAGCGCCTAAAAACCTGCACAACTACACCAGGGCAAGGCAAATGCCTGGCAACATCATCTAAAAAGGGGGTTTTGGAGAGGGGCAGGCAACGGTCAAGAAAGAGCATCAAGACTCGAAACTGGCAACACCTCGCAAGCTTAAACTCATGTAAGAACATCAAGAAATGATGAGACAACGATATTCCGGCTTTACCTTGCATGGCTGGCGTTACCTTGGCCCAGGCGGTGCCCGCAAAAGTGGCACTTTGAGGCACACACACCATGACGTGACAGAGTGGTCGAAATCATCAAATCTATACTGCCACTAAGTCAATTCTATGACAATGCATGATAAAAGGTAGAAAGATACCTATAAATCCTTCGAATTTCGCCGGAAAGCAGTTGTAGTAATCAATTCCGTCGGCCTGCCTGATCGCAGCTTTTTCCAGCAAGAACGGTGCCGACACCTAGTAAATCGCATCCCCGCGAGCTGAAAATTGACTTGTATCATCTCTAGGATATATAAAATCTATTTCCTGAGTTTGGCCAGCTGTATCGTCGGAAAACGTAAACTGCATGCATGGGCGCAAGCCGCCATGGCTAGGTCGTGCATTTCCGGAACTCACGTTTCACGTGGAAAAGTACCCTTACCACCTGTTCTTTGACCGTACATTTAGCCGCTCATACCAAATCCAAAAAAATCGCAAAAATATGTCCAAGAAAGATCTTTTCACGTAGTATTTGAATAAATTTTGAGGGAATTTTTTTGACAAACCTTCCGATCGGGGCAAATTTTCTACGAAACCCCAAATCTCAGTCCTAAATTTAGGACTGAGTTGAACTCAGTCCTAAAAATAGGTGTGGCTACAGACGACGTGTTAATAAAACATAATCATGTTATCTCCATGTCATGTTTGTTTGTAATGTACAGTTCCAAGAGCTGTTCCAAACCTGGAGGATATGGGGTGGGGTTCGATTCCCCAGCTGACCACAGCCTGGCATGTGTGAATCCTGAGTTTATCCCTCAGTGAGGACATGGGCTCCCCAGCTTGGCAAGCATTAACTGGGCTCTAAGTATCCATGTCTGTTGAATGAAAAGGAAGGGGAATGGTTGTGAGCGGGCGCCTCTGATACGGGCGCCTGTGATAACTGGAAAGGACCAGGAACTCACAATAATACGTATCATAACTTCCTCTGTCCAAGTTCAGCTGCCTGGATGTAGAGACCTCACTTTTCTCCTCAACGAGGTTCCCAAAAGAAAGGGTTGGGGGCTGACATCTGGGTCAGGGCTGGGCCTTGGAACCATTGTTGGCTCTAGACTAATCTTTGGGTAAAACCTCAAGTTCCAAAAGAAGGGCAGCCCTGGCCTCTGGGAGAGGTCAGGAGTCTGTGGCATAAGTGAGCATGGCTGATTGGAATCTCAGGCTGGTCCAGCCTCCAAAACAAGAAAGGGTTGGAGTTAGCATATTGGGGCACCAATGTGCTAGTTGGATGCAGGATGAGGAGACCTTTCTAACGCCGTGCTGACTGCCTGAAACAGACAAGGGTCGTGAGAGTTATCAGGTCCCGAAGTCCTGCCGACCGGCGGCGGCGGCAGTGCACACCGAGGCCGCAGTGGACAGGGCACGTGGCAGGCAGGGCCTGCACAGGCTTAGCCTGGACCAGCACGTGACTCAGGTCCATGGAGGCTGAGGGCGCAACGGTCCGGCGACTAAGTAGAGACCAGTAGGCCAGTCGCGGGCTCTGCAAGGATGCGCATCCGTGCAGAGCTGTGACAGGAACTGGTGATACCTAGTCGCGGAATGTCAGAGATCCTTAACGCTGCCTGCAGCAAGGATGCAAGGTAGCGGTAAGCAGAGCTCTGGCAAGGTAGCGGTGCACTGTGCGAAGCCGATGGGCGATGCCTTAGGGCACGATGGAAATGAGGTAACATAAAGCTATGGCCTAAGGCAGGTCAAGGCAGTTCTTTGCCGACGCACCGTGGTTGTCACTTGGAGTGAGCAAGCCAGCGATCTCGAGCGTTACCTGGGGCGAGGAGCAAAGGTTGCAAGCTACGCGACCTAGGTCCTAACAGTTGCGACAAGGACCAGGAGCTCACAGAAGCTGCATGGCCGGCGTCGCTAAATCAGTGCGTCCTGCGGCAGCTGCGGGCTTGCTCTCGATACTACTGGGACGTACTACATCGCGTGCATGGGTGGCCATGCAGCAGAAACAGAACTGGTTCCTCTATCTCCATACCGCTCTCCTCCGGGTGGTGTGTGCCATGGTTCGGTCGGTCTGATCCCCACAGTCTCCACTATCAAGTGCGAGGACGTGGATGGGGCCGCGCCCTCTACTCACCCAACCACCGCCCCGACATTACCGTGCTTGACTACGATGGGCAGGGTTGCCACCTGCTCATCGATGTCTCCGTGGCTTGGCCGCTCTCCGGTCGCTACATCCTCCGGGCGGCTGTGGATGCCGGCGCTGCAGCTGCTGTGGCTGAGGGCGACAAGTTTGCCTCCTACGGCAATGTGGGGCCCCACCGGATCATCCCCTTTGTCCTTGAGGTGTTCGGGGCCATGGGCCCCAAGACGGCGGAGTTTTTCCACGAGTGCTGCCAGCGCCGTGAAGACCGCCTCGTCGGACCTAGAGGGTCAGACCGCCCCGTGGTCTGCCCGCACGTGGTCCTGGTATTGGCGGCAGCGCCTGTCACTCACCCTCACTCGCACCGTGGCTGATGTGTTACATATTCCGCCGCACACGGGCCGACTTTGTCGCGATCGACCCATGCGGTCTAGATCCCTCCCAGGCCTGCATGGTGGGCCGGCAGCGATGTTGCTGCGTGTCGTAGTTTTGTGATGTAGTTAGTTGTACCTTGTGCAGCTGGCGTGATCCTTGGAGTGTCCGTGTCAGATTACTATTATTTTCTTCAGGGTTATATTCATTGAGAATGATAAATTACGGAGGTGAGATTGGCATGCAACAATGATAAGGAAAACCCAAAAAAGAAGAAGAACCCTGAAGAAAATAATAGTAATCTGACACGGACATCCAAGGATCACGCCAGCTGCACAAGGTACAACTAACTACATCACAAAACTACGACACGCAGCAACATCGCTGCCGGCCCACCATGCAGGCCTGGGAGGGATCTAGACCGCATGGGTCGCGACAAAGTCGGCCCGTGTGCGGCGTAACACATCAGCCACGGTGCGAGTGAGGGTGAGTGACAGGCGCTGCCGCCAATACCAGGACCACGTGCGGGCAGACCACGGGGCGGTCTGACCCTCTAGGTCGAGGCGGTCTTCACGACGCTGGCAGCACTCGTGGAAAAACTCCGCCATCTTGGGGCCCATGGCCCCGATCTCCTCAAGGACAAAGGGGATGACCCGGTGGGGCCCCACATTGCCGTAGGGGGCAAACTTGTCGCGCTCAGCCACAGCGGCAGCAGCGCCGGCATCCACAGCCGCCCGGAGGATGTGGCGACCGGAGAGCGGCCGAGCCACGGAGATATCGATGAGCAGGTGGCAACCCTGCCCATCGTAGTCAAGCACGTTATATATTCTGATCACGTTATATATGGCTGCCTACAGCACCGCGCATGGTGTCCAAGTCAAATCATGGCGCTGCCAAGGCTGCGTACCTGCCCTTATCGCCTTTGTCAGCGGTGGCGTTCTCCAAATTCACGTGCAATGTCCACCAGTGCTTCTGCTAAGGGTTTTGGTCATTCATCAAACAGTTGACTATATGCCACGGCACTTCGTCAAATGGTTGACTATTTGCCTTGGCGCTTTGTCAAACCTGGGGGGGGGGGGGAGAAGCTTTATTTCTTTGTAATTAACTTAAGGTCGCTCACACACGCATGGAATGCATGTGGATAAAACACAATACCACATGGTGGTTGTTGACAACTGCATAAAAATTAAAGAATAATAACTACTATCGTTGTTCACAGCTAGGCCAGAGTCAAGTGTGCATACACGAGGCCATCAAACAACCATCACAATCTCCAGAACCATGGTCGGTTGGGCTCATTCGTACTTTCCGTTTTCCCACCACTGCTCGCGGTCGAACCGCTCCTTGCTATACTGCTTGTTGTCCTCCTGTCTCTGCCTTTTCGTCTTGGGAGCTGGCTTTCTCTTGCCCTTCTTCTTCCTTGGCTCAGAGCTGCCGCCATCATCGGCCTTACTCCTGGCTGTCTTGGCCCCCTCCTCGCTAGATTCCTCCTCGCCAGAATTGGAGGCGCTGTCAGATGATGTTGACTGGCCATCATCTTCCTCTTCCTGCTCATTAGACCCATCCTCTTCCTCAAGCTCTACTCTCTTACATTTGTCGCCGCCCTGACTGCCCTCCTTTTCATCTAAACTGCGGCCTAGGTCGACGATATTTTCCGTTGCTACCGGAACAGTTTCTCCAGCTTCCTTCACAGAGCATCTAAGGTGCTAGTCTTGAAACCTGCCAAACCGTTTATCTTTGAATACATCTAGCTCATGCAACACTACCTGAACATCGCCCGCCGACATTAACGAAACAATTTCGCATGCAATATTTTATCGCATATGCAGTCGCCAGACGGCTAGAGGTCGGAGGTTAATTAATAGTAGTATGAGTTTTTCATGCCCTGGTGGTCGGCTGGTCCATGGTCACTCCTTGCTGTGCTGGTCCTTGCCTTCCTTGTCTAGGTTTTTGTCCAGGCGATTTGAGTTCAGTACCTCATCAGTACTTCAGTTTTGGTACCCGACTGAAATTGTCCTGAACCGTACTGTCTTTCCAAAAACAACTCTAACTTCAGCGTACCTAGGATTCAGCTGGTACGGGCTGACGACCTGACGCCGCGCCGCTGGACCTCAGGTCTGGCCTCTCTATGGGAAAACCTGACTTCCGTGGTTGACGAATACCCTAAACATTTCGTCAAACCGGTTGACGAATTGCGGAACATATTTGTCAATTGGTTGACGAATGGCCGAGTTGGTTGACGAATCGCCCAAAATGGTTGACTTTTTTACTACTAATTTCGAAATTCGTCAACCAGTTGACGAATTCGTCCCGTTAGCAGAAGCACTGACGTCCACTTCCTGTGCCAACTCTGGCGCGGCGCGTGCCCTCCGGGATGAATTTCAAATTTCCGCGTGCAGTCCGTTGGAGAGGGGCGCTGCGTCCGGACTTTAGGAGACTGCTGGTCGCACAAAAGTGATCGTTTGTTGGCTGTAAGGCATGGTGAGACATGTCGTGAAGGCTGGGACAGGATGGTGGAGGGAAAGCGTAAAGCGGATGCAGATACGTGGCAGAGATGTCACTCCGCCCACGCATCTGAGCGATTATTATTTACGCTTCGAGGAATGAGATAAATTTTAGCCCATAAAACCCTCCTGCGTGAGACCCTCATAATGAGCTCTCATTGAGCCACCCATGCGCAGCTTTGACAGATTTATTGTCGCCCTGCCAACTGAGCCGACGCCTCGACTACTTCTGCGGCCCAGCACTGTAAGCAGGACTTTATTTCCTCAACCGCTGGCGCAATGTTTCCCTCCATTACCTCGCCTGCCCATGCCCCCCTTTCGAGCTTTCTTGGGTCTATTCTGTGCAGTTAGCAGAATTCTAGCCCCACCGACAACTCAGCCGCCCCTCAGGCTGTCGAGTGATGTCCGACTGGCACGATGGAGATTCCTCCATCGCATTGGCGACCTCACCAGCGGTGGCCTACATGTACCGACAAGACCTGCATCTTGAGCTCCTCCGCCCTCACGCTGCAGCTGTCACCACGCGAGCCGCCCTGAGACTCTCGGCATCACTGAAGTTCTAATTTTATGAATGTCATGTGCGTCTCCCACTGCCTTCAAACACCCTCGCACTAGTACGTCACCCAAACTCTGCATACAAAGGCACCCCTGTGGATACCATGTATACACCCTCCGCACTTACGTGATGCATGTGCAAGGGGCGCACCTGCATTCCAGACGATCCGGCCTTTGCGCATGCATGGGCCATTGCACTGGGTTAACTGGTGTGCTGGTGATCAAGGATATTCTCTCTGTGCCTGTTATATTCAATTCATGGAATGATGCAGTTTTTAGGCCGTACGATGGTCTTGGCCAGCTCATGCTCTCATAATCCACACCCAGCAAGCTGCTGCTGCTGCGCCCTGCGTGGCACTCCTGTGTTTGACGATCAGGGTACATGCCGATCGCTGCGTGGCATGCACTGGAACGGGGTGCACACTGCATGCCGATGGTGAGATGTATAGCTGGAGCACGAGCTTCACGTGTTCGAGAGGTCCAACACCCAGTTGCGCAATTTGGTCCGATCCGATCCATTTCCTGCACATTCACGGTCAGTTTATCGCGGAAGGGGGTTTCCAGACATCTGGCCCCACGCCTGGGGTGAAAGCCCACCCGAGAAAAAACCTCTTACCGTACTCACTACAATACGGTTCGTAGGAGACGCGAAATGAGTGAGAATGTTACCCGAGCGGTAACGAGGATTCGCACCGTCGATTTTAACATATGTTTCTTTTTTTGCGCCATTTGGCGAGCATCGACTGGAGCCTGAACCTAGCGGGGGGAATCGTGCGGGGGAATCTTGCGGGGAAAAATTCCGAACGTGAATTTAGCGAAGTCCTACTACATTTTGCTTGGGTTCACGGTACTACAGTTTCGTCACTGAAAATTTTCTGTAGTTGCGTTGGTGTTTCGTACGTTTCGCTGAAATTTTCGTGTTCAGTGCCCAGATCACAATTTGATCCGGGCGCAAAATGATTGGCTGTACGGTACGAACCAAAAACGAAATTTTAGTATCTAAGTTCCGCAGCGCTTGCTGAATTTGCCCCGGAAGCCCGGGGGCACTTTCCCCGCTGAAAAAGGTGTCCGCGGAAGCGTATTGTAGTGTTACCATGCTTGCCCAGTCCATCACCGCACTGCTGCAAAGCCTAGCTCATAAAGATGCGCGCTGAGCACCACAGGGTCAGGCAGCCTTTTTTAAAAAATGTACAGAGCCAGGACTGAGCAGGGACATTTGTAAGGCCCCATCAGACCCCGAACTTGCCGGTCATGAGCCTGGGCTTGCAGGCACGACCGAACCACAAAAAATTGCGCAGCCAGGCAGGAAGGCGATTTTATCATGCAGGCGTCGCGGGGCGCAGGGTCTAGTTGTCGACGGCAACATGCCGGCCGGGCTTAACCTTCTCATAGCGGCGTGCAACACCGTTCAATTCCTGACGATAACGCCGCCTAAGATGTTTTGCATTACGTCTTTGTCAGAAACTATGCCTCAAACGTGCCAAACGACGGTTTATGGGCGCGTCCTTTCTTCTTGAAGGCGCCTTGTCTGCAACTGGCGCAGGTGGGTGCAGGCAGCCAAGCATACCATGGAATTTGAATCCTTCTCGATAGCCGATGCACTCGAGTTATCGGAAGGCTGTGCAGTACGCCGACGGGCATTAAGCCAGAGAATTGAAACCACGTTTAGCAGCGCTTTGCTGGCAACAAACACGATCACACCCCTGTCACACCCCGATTGTGAATCCAAGGGGAGATACAACGTTCAACTGCATGCAATCATCATGGAATGATGGTCGACACGTGGAAATGTCGGAGGACATGGACAGCAGATCATGACGAAAAGTATTTTCGGTTCGAATCGTCGCGGGAGTACTGGTCGAAATCCCGCCGTGGATCGCGGGCAACGGGCGACAGGGGCCAACGCCCAACAGTTAGAAATTTTTTGCCATGCATTTTATAAATGGCGTAAGTACAGACAACTGACCATCTTCGTGGCATGTCCTGGCTTTGCCAACTCATCGTTGGGCACACCGTGGCAGGTGGTTGGATTAAAGTAAAAACCTTGACATCCTCACATGCGTTCGGCACTCTAGTAGGAGCCGGTCCCGTGCTCCGTTTCGTGACTGCGGCTAAAAGTAAAGGCAGTTTGATCCGTCAATTCGTGCCAGCGCAACTGCGCGGGAGCTCCTGGAGATGGTACAGTACCCGGTGGAGAGATGCCGTACCGGCACGCAGCAGATCATGGCGCCGAGCGGGAGCTTAAGCGTGCACGAGTAAACGTCTTAACGACCATATATTAACCCTGACCCTATAACCAAGTCCCTATAACGTGCCTATGTTTGTGCCAAGCGGCGATATGCCGGGCGGGCATGGCGATTACATGAGTAAGTAGAGCGTGCTGTTAGGGAACTGTTAGGGAAATTAGGGAGGGGTATCAGTTTATCCATGGCGGCCGGCTTCGGGGGAGAGCCGCTGCCTTTATTTGAACAGCTCGGGCAGGCAGATCCATTTCTTCTGGGCCCGACCCCGCAGATCACACCAATGCCGAGCCCACGCGGGCCGACCTCCCCACCTCAGACAGTAGACCAGCAGGTCTTGGCAGGAGATGTTATTCGCCTTAACGAGGAAGATGATGCAGAGGCGGAAGCCACGGACTGGCTGTACTCTGTATCCAAGTCTAAGAGCAGAAGGGAGCGGGGGGCGAAAAGGATCGTCGGGGGGTTGAAATACACACGGCAGTCGCCTAGGTCACCGAGGCGATCTCCCATGTCGCCGAGGTTGTCGCTCTCCGGAGAAAGAGGGGACGGATTTTTCGTCTCGTCTCCTCGATCGCCCCTCTCTCCATTTGGACGTGGACCATCTTTGTTCTCCCCTCCTCGAGGCGCGGTTGGCGTGCTCTCGGATCAAATTCTGCCAGGAGGCCTTTCATCCGGGCACGTAGCAGGATCGGCCACCTACGGTGGGAACGAGGTTACCCATGAGTACACGCCAAACATGTCCCAACGGTCAAGCCTGGCCACCGGGTCTTCCGCCGCGTCGGGCGGCCCGGCATTCCTGGCGCAATCCTCGCCCATCTCGCCCGGCTCCGCCGGCTCCTTCACCTCTGTCGGCCACCGCCGGGCGTCGACGTTTGACCAGCTGCACCTCGCGGAGGACTTCGAGGAAGTGGAGCGCCTGGTCATGGAAGGGAAAGCGTCGCCAATCGCGTGGCAAGAGCCGCCGTCCCAGGGCTCCGATCCCATCCTGGCCCCTGGGCCGGGTCATGTTCACCCTTCCCCCGGGTACGGCACGGGCCATGTTCGCGCCCTCAGTGCAGGTCACAGTACCGGTCACAGTACCGGTCATGGTCATCATCCCGGCCACCTCTCTGGCAGCGGCTCAGCCCCCTTCCCCAGCCCTGTCCCCGGCCCCGGTGTCGCCCGCCTCCTCGAGGGTGACAATGGGGCCATTAAGGCGGCCGCTGCGATGGCAATGGCGAACGCGGCGCGGCGGCTGCGCAGCGAGGGGGTTGCCGCGGGCGCCTATGACGCCACCAAGGCGGAACGCTTGCTCCACCGTTCCATCATGGCCGATGCCCGCGGCAAGAGCATCGCGGGCGTGACGGATGGCAACAGCAGCGAGGACGAGATCTCCTCAACCGCGTCCAGCGGCGCCGGGTTCCCCATCTCCCCCATGCTGCGGCAGCAAGCGCTTCGCCCCGAGTCCACCACCTCCGCCCTCGACGCGTTCGAACGCGCCGTCGCCACCCCCAGGGACGGCGGCCAGGGGGCGGTAGAGGCAGCGGGGGCAACGAGAAGGATATCAGCTGGCTGTACCCACACCCAGGAACCCCCGGGCCGACCCCCCCCCCTCCAACATGAGCTTCCGCGCGGACTCCATCAGCGGGTGGAACTACAACGCGAACGCGAGCACGCTGCCCGGTGGGGTGACGGCCGGCATGGGCGTGGCGGACGACAGCATCCAGCTCACCGAGGACGACATGGCAGGGCTAATGGACCTCGCGCAGCAGCCCAGCTTCGCGGGCAGCCAAGCGCCGAGTCTTTCGTGGGCCAACGTCCATGGCGGCCGCGACGACACGCTTCTGCTGGCATCCCTCGCGATGGACCGCAGCGACCGGCTCTCCGCGCACGGTGGCATGCTTGGCTCCTCGTCCTTTGCCGGGTCCTCTTTTCTTGCTGCCGGTGGTGGTGCTAATGCTGGCGCCGGGGGTGGCAGCGCTGGCATGTCCGCTCCTGCCGCGCACCCTTCGGGCGGGAACACCCCGTACCACTCCGCCAACCGGCTGGCCATGATCCTGGACAATGAGGAGATCTCCCCCGAGGCGCTGCTGGCATCCCCCGGCCCCGTGCGGTCGGTCGCGCGCGTGCCGAGCGTCAGCATGAGCTGGGCCGCCACAGAGCGCGCGGGACACCTGGCGCTCGACCGCGAGGAGATGACCTGGCCCGACCGACTCAGGGGGGGGTCCCCCAGGGGGATGGAGGGGGGTTCACTCAGGGGGGGGCGGTCGCCCCAGTCTGGGGTGGGTCTGCAACACCCACATGCCCAACCCGGGCGCGTGGTGCTTGCAGAACCAGCGACTCTACTCCCTGGTGCGGTGAATAAAGGGGAGGGGTACGGGGCCAGGGGCGGTGGTGGCGGCGGCGAGGAGCCAGGGGAAGGCATGGACAAGGATTCGGTGGAGGGCGGCCTGAGCGAGCGGGACCATGCAGAGCTGGACGAGATGGCGGCGCAGAACGAGGCCGCGATGGGGGACATGGGCGACAGAGACAGCAGCGCGGGGGCGGATTCCGTGGAGGGGGACGGGGAGAACGACAGGGCGGGGGGGGCGGGGGGGTATGGTGACGGCGGCGGCATGTTGTTAACCGCGGCAGCGGTGGCGGCGCTCCCAAGCGGCAGCGGGGCGATGGAAGCAGAAGAAAGTGCTAAGTGTTATCAGCAGTCAGCGACCGGCGGTGGGTATGCGGTGGCACCAAACCAGCAGGGGGCAGCTTACCAGCGGCAGCAGCAGCAGCAGCCATCGGAGCTCAGTGGGAGTGCTAGCAGCAGTCACATCCTTGCCCCCGCGGCATCATCCCCGCCCGTGTCCCCGCATTCGCAGTCAGCCCTGACCCCAGGGGTGCCACTTGTAGCGAGTCTGCAGCCTGCCCGGTCTCGGATGGATGCAGGCGGGGAGCCAGCGGTCAGTTTGTCGGATATGCAGCCGTGGTTCCGGCCCGGTTTCAGCATGGCTACTATAGGGTCCTTGGGTGGGGCTGCCGGGGGTGCCGACAGCATGACAGCTGGCAGCAGGGCGCACGCTATCCACGCTAACCGGGCCAACAGCGCTGTGTCTGGCATGGGCGTCACGCTGCAGCCATCAGTGCACCAGGCGTCCCCTGGGGGAGGGCTGGACCTCTCCACCGTGCACTACTCCATTGATGGGGCGTCGCTGCAAGGCTCCTATTACATGGACACGTCACAGCTCAGAAACACCTCCCAGTTCAAGGACACGACACAGTACAGGGATGCCGCCTCCTCGTTCTCTCTCAACACGTCCGCCAAGAGCGCGAACCAATCCGGCGGCGCCAGCTGGGCGGCGGCCCCGCCCCACCTGCGCCCCGTGCGTGTCTCAGCGGACACGCGCAAGCTCACAGTGACCCCTCTCACGTCCACGATGGACACGTCGACCGACCAGGCCTTCTACACGCCCATGGGGGAGCTACCGCTGCTGCTGCTGCCGCCGCAAACGCAAACGCCAGCAGCGCCGACGCCGCGAATAGCTTCAGCACCAGCAGCAACAGCGGTGCTGCCCCTGATGTCGTCAACAACAACAACAACAACAACAACAACAACAGCTACTCCTTAGCATGTTCAGCGGCGGCCCCCCCCAGCCGGGGGTCCCCAGTGCCCCCCCTCAGGACCGCAGCCATCGGCGCGCCCACAGGCCGGTCGCCGGGGCACCACGGATGGAGTCCTCACGCTCCCTGGGGGTCCTTGCCTGCAGGGGGGGCACCCCTGGGTGGGGTGGGCGGGGACAGAGACGCTGGCAGGACAACGGCGGGTGTCGCTGGACCCTCTTCGGTCGACGCGGGCGCCGCGACCTCCCACCCGGACATGGGCATGGCGGTGCGCTACGCGACCGTCTCCTCTGTCTCCCTCTCGCTGGCAGCCGCGGTGGCACGCAGCAGCGGCGGGAGCCGGCACACCTCGTTCGACTCGGCGGCCACGGCGGGCGACGACGAGGGCGGCCACTTCATGACGCCGCGCGGTGGCGATGGGGAGCTCGCGTCGTCGGGGCGGGGCCGCGCTCCATTCTCCCCCCCCAGGTGACCCATGCTGTCGCGGCGCTGGGACCCACGGGCGCTAGTAGTAAGCACCGGAGCGCGGCGGGGAGGGCACCGGGATTATGTATTTCGAGCCGCTGGTGGTGCCTGCGGGGGGGAACGGGCCAGGTGGTGCCCCTGGGGGTGGCTTGTCCCCCCCGCGTTGGCCGTCCAACCCCCCTGCGGAGGGCGCGATCCCCCCCCTGGGCGGCCTCGCGCTGGCGACCACATCGCGGATCAAGTCCTTCCCGATGCAGTGGCTCGACGAGGCGACCACGCCAACAAGTCCAGGGATATGGGACCCTCCTACGCCGCTGTCGACTTACTCCTCTAATGCTGGCCCGCTTCACGGTCGGTTTGACTCGTTCAACTCATTTCCGCGCACGGGGGGCGGGGGCGGGGGCGGGGGGCCCTCGGGGGCCCCTGATGGATTCTCGGCGATGCTGTCCTCGTGGCACGTCACGCGGCCGTCGATGGACTCGCTCGGCCGGACAAGCCTTGGGGACCACGACAGCAGCTCGAACGTGTTCATGGGCGCGCCCACGACCGCGGGCGGGGGGCTGTACGACAGCTCGCGCTCGGGCATGTACGACTCGATCCGGACGATATCTGCTCTGGGTAGCCCTCTCGGCGCGCCAGCGCGCAGCGACTGCGACAGCATCGAGGGGCGCGCGGTGGGGGACAAGTACGAAGCGTTTGAGTTTGCGCCGGGGATCAGCGACAGCCTCATGGCGGCCACGCGAAGGGAGGCGCAGGCGGCGGTGGCGGATTACAAGGACCGGCTGGTGGCAGCGACCAGCATGGCGGCAGCCGCAACGGCGGTGGAGGCGGCGGCGGCGGCGGCGGCGATTGCGCAGCGGGAGCGGGAGCGGGGGATGATGGAGGGGCAGGGGCAGGGGCCACAGTCCCCGCACTGCCAGTATTACCAGCAGCAGGGTGGCCAAGGGCAGGGGCATGGATTCCCGCAGCATCAGTTTCAGCAGCAGCAGTACCAGCAGCAAGGGGGCCAGGGCCAGTCCCCGCGACAAACGTTCCAGCAGCTGTACCCGCAGCAGCTGAATCAGCAGCAACACTTCCAGGGGGAATACTTCCAGGGGCAGCCAGGGCAGGGGCAGGGGCATGGGCAGTACCTGCAAACACCATTCCAGGGGCAACCGGGCCAGCGAGGCTCCGCGTCGAGCAACCCCGCGTCCCCCGCTCGCATTGACGGACGCTCGTACGGCCCGAATGCCACCTGGATGATGACCGAGCGCTCCATGGCTACAGAGGGCTCCATGCTCATGGCCGCAGGGTGGACGCCACCCTCCCACTGGGACGTGTTAAGGGGACACACGGGGCGGTACCGAGGCGGCCCTGATGGCGATGATGACGACGAGGATGATTCTGTCAGCCATGGTTCCGCCGGGCGTGGGCTCGGGGCGGGCGGACCAAAGGAGCTGTCTCTGAGAGACCCTTCGAGCGATGCGGGGCATGCACAAGGGGGGCAGCTGGTGGCGGGTGGATCAGGGAGCTCGCTGCAGCAGGGTCCGGGCATGGGGGGCACCATGGCTGGGGGCAAGTCAGCCAGTGGGGCAGCGGAGGATATGGGGGTCAATGGCCCAGCCCCGGGGGGCGCGGAGGGTGGGAAGTCGGCCAGCTTCCGGCGCCGGGTCGGCACGAGGGGGGGCTCTGACAAGCAGCACCAGGAGAGGCCCTTGGTCGGGGGCAACGACGGCAAGAGTGGTGGCGGCGGGCTTGGGGGGACTGATGGCACTAGTGGCAGCGGTGGTGGTAGCGGCAACGGGCCTGTGGCCTGGGCGATGCCTTTGTGGTCAACAGCTATCGACCGTCACGACCCCACGCGATCCGTGGCCAGCGCTGAGCTGGCGGAGGGTGGCGGTGGGGCGGTGCTTGCCCACCCGGAGCACAAGACGGTGCGCCAATCGGGCATGCAGGTGGTGGTGGACGCGGGGCAAACCCCCACGCTGATGTCATCGGCGCCGCCCACGGCCACCCCGGTGATGTCATCCGCCCTGCTGTCATCCGGCGGGCACGCTTCACAGGCGGCTCCACAGGTCATGCCCGCATCAGCAGGGGCATCGGGGGTGCGGGGGCCAGAGACCAAGGGGGAGGGCAGCAAAGCAGAGGGCGTGGCGGGGGCGCCGCCCCGCACGCTCCTGCAGGGTGATCCTGGCATGGGGGGCGCAAAAGCCTCACTGCCATTGGTGGGAGCTGTCCCCCACGTGGTATTTCACGTGCCCAAGACGTTGCTATCGGGAGAGGGCGCGGCGGGCAGTGCGCCTGATGCGAGGACAGGGGCCGACCGGGACGCGTTCGCTGGCAACGGTCGGGCTGAGATGACCCACGCAGATGACCCCCGGAATCAGCCCGCGGCGAACCGGTCGGCCGCCGTTGGGAATGGGCCACGTGAAGCTCCGCCCGTGGCCAGTGAGGCGCAGGTCCCGAGGAAGGACCAGGACCCCGTGGGAACGCTGGGTGGGAAGGAGGGTACGCCCGCGGTGGGTTTGGCACCAGGGGCCAGTCAGGGCGCGACACCTGGCCCCCCCTCGCTCCTGGGCACGGACGAGGCAGGGCCAGCACAGGGGACTGCACTGCAGGTGAAAGTGGCCGGTGGTGCGAAGGACGGGGCCGCGGACGCAGGGCAAGAACTGGCGGGAGCTGAGGCATGCGTGGCCGTGGGGTCGCCATCACTGGGCATTGGCCGGGGCAAGAAGTCGACGGGTCTGCTGGAGTTTCCCAGCGGGGTGGAAACTCAGGGCGGGGTCACGGCGGGCGAGGGGCGGCGTACGAGCCGGCCTGGGTGTCAGCCCAAGTGCTGTGTTGTCATGTGACGCACCCGGTCGGATCGGGGCTGCTCCAGCGAGCGTGGATGCTTGCCATTGGGGGTATTTATTGACGCATGTGTCGGGACCGGACCGCAGTGTCTAGACCGAGGGGTCGTTGCTGCGTCTCCAGAATTATCGAGGAGACAGCTGTATGCTCCAGTGATGCCAGCTGTATGCTCCAGTGATGCCAGCTGTATGCTCCAGTGATGCCAGCTGTATGCTCCAGTGATGCATGTTTATGGTGGCGAATGTTTTGGTAAAGCCGCGCTGGGGTTCAAGATGTGCCGCGCTTCTGTCTATGTTGCACGGGGTATCCTCCAAATCGCTCATTCATGGGTTTCACTGGCTCGCACGTAATGATGGAGGATGGTCTGAGCGGCTCCAGAGATTGGTGGCATTTCCGCCACCAGGGATTGGTGGTCGTTGCCGACGGTAGAACATGGCAGAAGTGCAATCTTGAGCAAGTGCTGATTCAGGTACCAACATCCCTCTGGAATAGTTGAGCGCTTGTCTGAGCCGCTGTGAAGTGATGGGAGTCTTCTTCCTTTATGAATTGGGACACTTCCTAACTTTCCTGCCTCGCCAGCGAGCCAGGCTTGGGTGCCTGGCAAGTTAGTTCCACAGCTGGTTGCTGGCTGGCAGCTTTATTTATTCGTTTTATGGCAATAACCATACGTATAAAGTCTCGTAAGTCACATCAATCCCAATGTGCTGCTTTAGGGGTGGGGTGGGTAGAAGTGGTAATTAATTGCCTGTCCTGACGTGCCGGCTTGGTCGTGCGTGACTAGTATAGATATTGTCGCAAGAAACAATCGGGGTTCTTTGAACGGAGTTTCTTCTATACGTGAATGCGGGAACAAGAGGCCGCTGGTTGAGCGGCTTATAGGTCGTAGTGCTTTCTTGTAGCTGTTTGGCTAGAGCTTTTGTGATTAGTAGATGCAGTATAGTGCATGGTTGAAAAATGAATTAAATAAAATGTGCGTTCCGCGCTTGGGTTGATTATACCCGGGCGGAACGGGGCGTGAGGAGCAGTGCCCCTGAAAAGAACAACCTACGCATTATTTAATACTAGCCGTGCAGATTCGGGATATTCTACCCCCGGTCTGTACGGTTAGCGTCTTACTAGCATCACTGAACATAAGGGTTTAATGACGTCAGTTAGCTAGGGATAAGGGAGGTTTTGCGACTAAAAGCCGCTCTGGCTGGTTTTGTCGGCCTCTTTCTGCTCGTTGTCGTTGCGGCGGCAGCCGCAGCTATGGGTGCTGCGTAGCAAAATCCCAAAAGCACTGGTTGCACCGGCCACTTGGCCAGTGGTGAGACTTCCAGTTGTTAACCGGCAAGGCGTAGTTCCTCGCCCGGTTAACTAGAAGAAAAGAAAATGATTACCTCCGGTCCGCACCTTTTCCCCAGCTTGGGGTCTTTGGTGGGCCGGGTGCCGTGACAGGTGCTCAACTGTCGCTCGGTCGGCCCAGTGCGCGAGCTGGTGCTCCGTACCTGGGGATGCTTGCACCCCGGGTTGGAGCCGGATGGCTGGCACTGGCGACCCGTGTCTCGGTCCGCGGCCTGAGGCTTTTTCTTCGGAAATTGCTGCTGGCCAGCAAACTTTGCAATTGCCTTCCGCCGAGGGGGGGGTGGTTGGGGCTGGGGACGGCGATGGGAAAAGCGCCTAAGCTAGAAATTTTTTCCCCACGCATAGAAACCTCGGGGGGGATGCGGTCTTGGCTGAACGGACTCTTGTTCAGCCAGGTGCCTGGGGCTGTGGCCTCGGGCATCCGGGCTGGCGGGGCCTGGGCTAGGTCCACGTTTTTTCTCGAAGCACCCCGGGTCTATGGGGAGACGGCCATAGCGGTACCGACTCGGGGCCCCGAGAGGGGTCATGATAGGCTGGCCGTGCGCAATCGCAGTGCAAATGCGCTGGGCCTTTTTGGGCCTGGCCATGCATCCACAGCCGCCGGGCACACGCCTCCCGATGTGGGGGGGCTCCCGTTTTGCGGCAGGGCGGTCACTTGTGACAACGAGCAAGGTGGAGTGCGGCTTCAAGGGAAAGCCAGGGCGGGGGTGATTGGGCGACGTACTTCATGAAGGCCTTGAACGGCATGCCTCCGGGCATGTCAATAGTGTCACATTTATGCTTCCACTTATTGTTTTAATGAAGATGCTGGTTTTTGTGGGAGCTACGTGGGACATGAATCGGGGTTCTTTGAACGGAGTTTCTTCTATACGTGAATGCGGGAACAAGAGGCCGCTGGATGAGCGGCTTATAGGTCGTAGTGTTTTCTCGTAGCTGTTTGGCTAGAGCTTTTGTGATTAGTAGATGCAGTATAGTGCATGGTTGAAAAATGAATTAAATAAAATGTGCGTTCCGCGCTTGGGTTGATTATACCCGGGCGGAACGGGGCGTGAGGAGCAGTGCCCCTGAAAAGAACAACCTACGCATTATTTAATACTAGCCGTGCAGATTCGGGATATTCTACCCCCGGTCTGTACGGTTAGCGTCTTACTAGCATCACTGAACATAAGGGTTTAATGACGTCAGTTAGCTAGGGATAAGGGAGGTTTTGCGACTAAAAGCCGCTCTGGCTGGTTTTGTCGGCCTCTTTCTTTGCTCCCCACCCCCCTACCCTTGTCTTGGTTGCCTCTAGGGCAACGTACTTCATGAAGGCCTTGAACGGCGTGCCTCCGGGCATGTCAATAGTGTCACATTTATGCTTCCACTTATTGTTTTAATGAAGATGCTGGTTTTTGTGGGAGCTACGTGGGACATGAAATAGTAAATTTTAATGCTGCCGAGCGGCGGTGTAACAGTATTTTATGACAGCGTGCATACTGTTACATCCAAGTGGACGGGAACTTGGAGTTCAGAGTTCAGTGTAAATGGCTGAATTCAGTGTACGGCCAAAACGAAATGATTCCTGGCCTGAGTTGACTTTTGGGGCTTATTCGCAGAGTATCCTTTCAATAGCGTATGGCATTCATAGCGATTCGGGCCGCGGTGCCCACACCCCTGCAACTAGGACCTAGATAGCTTACACCATCCATTCCATGAGTAGCGTAGCTAGGCTTTTCTAGACTAGATATAGCTTAGAGTTAGGTTAGTTCGATTACGCGGCTTCCTCCACACCACCCATCCAACCTGGAATATGTGCTACATGATCTCCCAACGGAGACATGTTATAATTTAATTTAATTTTTAATCCATTCCATCCCATGTTCCCCTCCCACTGAGGACTTATGCTCACGTGACACAGTCACGTGTCTATTAATTAATTAATTAATTAATTAATTAATTAATTAATCCTTTCAATGGTACTTGATGACTGATCGAGCCCTTGACTGTGCGGGACAGTACCTTGAAATCTGTGTGTAATCTAAGTGAAGTCGGTTTAGTAGTAAGAGCGTGAAGTATTAATTAGGAACATGTCTCCTCGGCATGGCAGGGCCCCCACCCACACTCCGCCTCTTAGACGACACCGAGGTCAACTACCCTCCTTCAGGCCGCTTCAAGCTGCTCGGCAGTTGGCTTCCCGACTGCGAGGACGACCTGACGACACGGATCGGCATGGCGTGGGCGCAACTCCATGACCACCGCCGCTGGTGGAGCAACCCCGCCCTATCCCGGATCGTCAAGCGTGACCTCTTCAAGGTCGTCATTCTGACGATCCTGACCTACGGCGCCGAGACCTGGACACTGACGCAGGAGCTGGAGCAACGACTTGACGGCAACGTCACCAAGATGCTGCGCAAGGCCCTTAACATCCCCTTTGGTTTGCACATTAGTAATGAGGATTTGTACGCTGATTTGCCCTATGTTTCCCACATTATTAGGCACAGGCGCCTGGGCCTAGCCGGGCACCTGGCCCGCACAGATCAGGTAGACACATCAGATAGACTAGCTGGCACCAAGCCCGCCCAGCCTGGGCGATATGTCCTCACGGCTGGCGTGCCCCAGGCCGCGCGCGGCAGGGCCGCCGCCACCCGTGGACATTTCGTGATAGACTCGGCATGGACATGTGCTACACTAGACGTGACGGGCTCACACCCGGGCAACCCCCTGGTTTGTCTGTGATATGGAGGCAGATGGTACGCAAGGATAGATGGCAAGTAGTGATGAAGGAGACCACCCCCAAGTCTGTGGGGGCTCCGCGTGTGACGGCGTATGGCATTCATAGCGATTCGGGCCGCGGTGCCCACACCCCTGTAACTAGGACCTAGATAGCTTACACAATCCATTCCATCCCATGTTCCCCTCCCACTGAGGACTTATGCTCACGTGACGCAGTCACGTGTCTATTAATTAATTAATTAATTAATTAACCCCTAAATGGTCTGGCTGCCGATTTTCCGCCTAAAACTGAGTTACAGCCGACACGTCGGCCCCTTCTCGGGGGACCAAATGCCGCGAAAACTATTGAGAATTAGGAAAACTTTAGCTGAGAAGATCGAAAGTTTATAATTTTCCTCACAGCATGGTACTAGGGTTTGCATACTTCTGACAAAGTTATAGAGGTGTTCTGGCCGGTCAAAGTACAAGGGGTCAGGGTACTTTTTCACGTACAACGTGCATTCCGGAAAACGACGACCTGGCCATGGCGGCTTGCGCCCACGCATGGCATTTACGTTTTCGTTCGAATTTTCTGACCAAACTCAGGAAATTGATTTTATACGTCCTAAAGATGATACAGGCCAATTTTTGGTTCGCGGGAATGCCATTTGATAGGTGTCGGCAGCGTTCTTGCTGGAAAAAACTGCGATCAGGCCGGACGATAGAAACGTTGACAGCAATACCTTTCCGGCGTATTTTAAAGGATATATTGGTTTCTTTGTACTTTTTATGATACATGGTAGTCGTAAACGTGCATGGGTGGCCAGAAATCGCCGAATCCAGCGACCATGCTGCACAACTTTGGTGTTCCGAAATGCGCCATTTTGCGGCCACCGCCTGGGCCAAGGTAACGCCATCCATGCCTGGTAAAGCTTAATCATCGTTTTCCTATCGATGTTTGACGTTTATATATACGTTCTAGCTTGTGTAGCACATTCTTTTTGCATTATTCATGCTCTTTCTTGACCCTGGCCTGGCCCCTTTCTAAAACACCCTTCTTAGATGCTTCCCTCAGTCAGTTGACCTGCCACAGGGTGATGGTGATAAGTTTTAGAGGCTGTATGGGTTTGAATACCTCCATATATGTTTGTTATACATTTCCCACACACATATTGCATGAGTGTGAGGCAGTTGGCTGGTCTCTGTGGCATCATCAAGCATGTAACCGGTGAGTAGAAGCTTCCCATTGTCAGCATGTGCCACCAGGTGTGCTGGCCATCACCTGTCAAGCTATAGCAGCTTAGGCCTAGTTTATCCTTGCTAGGGCAAGCTGAAATAGGCTTAAAATCACTAGTTTGTTGGTGGCTGCCTCCTAGAATGCATGCCTTGCGTAGGGTATCCGTACCACGTTACCTACGTGCATGGACAAGGTGGCACCTGCACATAGGTGCCATGTAAGGGCAGTGTGATGATGCAGTTATGTTTCCCCATCATTGTGGAAGGGAAATGTATTGTGTGGCATGGTTGGGGGCCATATTAGTAGGTATTAGTAGGTAGTATGCCCACTCCTACCCCCTTGGTTGCTTTTTACCAACGGTACCCCTATGGGCTGTACTGGGTGTAACTGCTGGTATACCCACCCAAATGATGACCCCAATGGCTCAAACTGTTCAGCAACTAATTGTTTATCATCCCTGAAGTGGTAGGTGCCTAGCTCTTACAACATAATTCAAAATGCACATTCTACCAAAAATGAAAACGCTCGTCTTGACCCCCCTGACTTTGACGGCAGTTATACATGGCCTACCCTGCATATATGTAAGGTTGTGATATACCAACCCGAAGGGCAACTCATGGACATGCTTGGCCCCCAAGGACAGCCATTGGATATGGGTGGGTTGGATGGCATCTGGTTTGCAAAATTGTGAAGTTACAGCCGATGCATCGGCAGTATTTCTGCCCATTTAGGGGTTAATATCTCCGTTGGGAGTATTTGTAGCACCGACATATCCCGGAGAAGGGGCATATGGCTTTTAATACATTCTGGGCTACTTCCTGCAACGGTGGGGATGTAAACGACACTTGCTCTAGGTGCACCAAGGGCACCTGCACCAGTCCATGTTCGCGGCAGACCTAGGGTGTCACGTCCGTGATCATTTACGTCCGTGCACTCGAGAAACGGCTGTTCACCGAATCATTTACGTCCGGTTCAGTTCGGTTGGTTTGGTTCCGGCGGTAGCCGTTTGGCTTGGATTTGTTCAAGTCTGGATACCGGCCGGTGTGAAGCGCCGCGCCGGATGCTAGTACCCAACTCTACGACGCTTGTGGCTGAATATTTACTTTTGTAGTATGTTCAGTCTACCGTTGGTAGATATCGGACGGCGCAGTCATTATGTCATGATGACTGAGCGTCGCGCGTAATAATTATTGTATTGCTGCCGTGCAGACTGATTTGATTGATGCGCACACGCGTTGCTCATAGCCTGAGCGCGCCAGTTAGCCTGAAATGTGTTGTGACAAGCAGGCAGGATTGGAAGCACAACATAGGATTTGCTGTATTGCTGGGAAATGCGCACATAGTTTGGCGCGCACGTAGCCAGGTTTGACAGCTAGTGCTATGGCGCGGGATTTGCTTGCGTCAGTGGCACTTTTGGAAATAGCTAAAGGGAACGAGCCTCGACCATTGAGGTCGTTGTTCGCTCGTTTCTCTCCCTCACAACTGGTTTAATCGTCTTCATGGGGATGAAATAGTTCGAGCAGCCCGGAGCAGCCCCCGTGAGTGGTTGCATGCAGTCCATTGCCACAAGAATGGATTGACGGAATTGACAATCATGTGTTTTGTTAAGAATGTGTGTAACCTTGGGAACGATCAACAGCAGGGAAGGGGACAGCCCCGTAATGCCCTAGGCCTGTCATCGGTGGCTTAGGCGAGCCAGTAGCTCGAAGTACAACAGCGGGACCATGGAATTCCTGAGTGCAGCTGCTCTTATAATTGCAACATGACAACTCGACAGTCTTTGTAATTTGTGATTGATCTTATTGGAATGGAAAGGTCTTTTGCTTGCTTTGATGATAAAGCATTATCTCAATATGAAATCGGCTGGCAGGATTGTCTGTCATGAACTAAGGTGGCGGTGTCGTGACTAATGAGATCGACCGCACCTATCATTTTCACCCTTTTCATATAGTGGATCACACACATGAGTGCTCAATTGCTGTGGATAGGTCTTCCAAGTGATAGTCTAGGACATAATGGCACGCAAACGCATGACAAGGGGTCTGGCATGGGGTGGAAGATCATCATGGCTATACAAGAGCTAGGGCATGGCTTCTCATCAGAGAGTGACTCTCTGCATAGGCAGGGCGTTGCTAAATTCTGCTAAATGCTGTAACAGACATTACACTGAACTTTTTGCTGATTTGCTTGCGACATGCGATTTGGTAACTGCCAACACCCACTTTCCACATAGTCCAGATGCTCTGGTCCCACACACCTCACCAACTGGCTTTGAACGCCGCATTGACTATGTTGTATTTTGTAATGCGCAAGCGTCATCAAGGATCAGTACTAGCTGCTCGCTCGCACGTGATCCCTCTGGTGCGCTCCGATCATCGCCTCGTCACCGCCTGCATCCGCCTGCGATTCCCCTCGCACTTTCGTAAGCATGTGGCACCACCTGATTTGGGCACACTGCAGTTGCTTGAGAAATCTGACGCCGCTCTGGAGGACTTCCCTGAAAAACGCGCCCACAAGCGCGCGGCAGAGTTTGTCGACGCACTGGACATGCAGCGGGCAGCGGCCAGCCACGCCCAGCTGCCCGCTGCCGGCCCGGCATCGGCCCTTCGGCACCTCGCTGGCAAGCTGCCCACGGCAGGGGCCCTGCTGCCCCCCTGCCGCCCGCCCCGTTTCACCAGCCTGCACCCCCCCCCGTCATCTACTCAGGCCCGGCAAGCCCTGCGGGACAACTAATTAACCGCGACCCCGCCCGCTACGCCCGCCTCAAAGCCGAATACCACTCGGCCATCCGGCAGGCGACCAAGGAGCAGGAGGACCTCCATGTCCGCGATCGATATCGTACTTCGCCCACGTACCTCTAGGACCTGCACGTGTCTATTACTTCATCGCAGTCACGTGTCTAGTAATTAATTAAGGACCAGCACGGCAAGCACGCCTGGACCCGCCTGCGTCACGCCCAACGGCCAGCCGGCGACGCACAGCCGGCGCCGCGGACGCTCTCTGCCGGGCTCACCGCAGCAGCAGCTTGACCAGTGGTATTCCTCCCAGTCCCGGCTGCTCGGCGCCCCCCTCTCGCCTCCGCCGCTTGGCCCTCTGGCGGCCCTCTCGGCGCCGGCCGCGGCCTGGCGCC
>RPFO01000512.1:0-26222 GCA_009746045.1 Mesostigma viride | reverse complement strand
TTGCCTTAAATTAGGCCTTGTCCTTTATCCTTGTTGCTTTCAGTTAGAATTCTGATCATTTACTTAAATAAAAATGGATCCAGTGGGTGGTAACATGTCGCCTATACCTACCAATACTCCTACTATGAGTAATAATAATAATAATAATAACAACCATAACAACAATCGTGGTAACCGACGGGACTCACTTGAAACGGTGCACCATCTCACTCCTCAAGGTAATCTTCGTACCTCACCTCCTTCTCCTTGCTGGTGGTCGCCGTCGTCCCTCACTTACCCCTCCTACCTATGAACAACGTCAACGTATGCAGTCAGATTTAGTGATGACCCTTCCCTTACCCTGAACCAGGCCCCTGCCCCTCCTGCAACCTTGGCTCAACCCTCCAGCAGGTCCTCACTAACTAACAATGTTTCTAGGCCTCCTTCCCACCCTGTGCCTTCCATGCCTGCTCTTAACACGGGTCGTGCCTCTGCCCCTGTCGGTCCTTCTGGGCGCCCTAGTGCAGTTCCCTTTTACCCACCTGCTTCCTGGTCCTACCCTGAGACGGCCTATGAGGCAGCCCAGGTCCCTACCCGTGTGGCTGATTTAGAAGTTAATAGTGATTTCAGCACCATGCCCCTAGATGATAGAAATTATGATCATTTTGCCTATTCCTCTCTTCGTGAGCAATATACTGTCCCCTTCTCTTATGGGCACCAGCCTGAAACGGTGGCCCCTTCTAGACCCCTACCCAAGACTTTTCCTCTTCCTTCCTTCTATCCCGCTTATGTAGCAGTGGAAGATAGTGGCCCTATGGGAAAAACTGACTCTTCTAATCCCCCTAAGCCCCCTGCTCTTCCCCTCTTTGCTAACCTTCCCAAGCTGGATGTCAAGTCTACCCCTCAACAGTTTTTCACCTTTATTATGTTGCTTACCCAGAACACGGAGTCGTGGCAGAATCATAATAGATGGCGTCTTCTGATGCTGTATTAGTTCCTCACTATCTTACAACCTGTATTACTCCTGAGCTTGCTAACCTCATTCAGTGTGAGTCTTTGGCCTCTCATGCCTACCCTAACTCTGTAGCAGAATTGTTTAAGCGTTTAGAGAACCATTTAGTCCCTCCTGATTCAGATTGGCAGGATAGATTAGCCTTTGGTACCTTGCAGCAGGGTACTAAATCATTTAAGGAGTATATGAAAGAGTTTGATGCTCAGATGGTACGAATTAGGGATTTGTCGGGTGCAGAAGTACGTGCTCGCTTCCTCCAAGGCCTCAGTAGACCCTTATTACGTGAAGTCAAGCGCCAGTTCTCTGCCTACCGTTTTACTGATCTGCCCCTCAAGCATGTGCGCCAGCATCTCTTGCGTGTAGCAGATTTCTTCACCACCCCTTCTCTTCCTACCCGTTCCCGTATTAATAATATTATCCTTACCCCTGAGGAGGAGAACTCCTATGTAGAAGAATTAGATATCTGTGTTACTGACCTTTCAGCCCTTGATGTCTCTCATATCACATGCTATCATTGTAAGGAAGTAGGTCATCTTAAACGTGAGTGCCCCAAGTTCCTTTCGGGTGCTCCCCCTCATCCCGACGCTCGCCCTCCTCGTACCCCTCAGCGTGCTCCTATTCGTCCTACTTCAGGACGCATTCCCTCAGCTACCCCTAGTAGGCTGAATGCTGTGCAGCAGGCCCCAGGGTTCCCCTATGATAATCAGGCTCCCGCACCCTCTTCGCTCCCTCGTGACCCTCCAGCAGTGGCTTTTTCGCCAGGGTCTTCTTCGGGGTTAGTTCCTATGGATTTGGGGGGGGAGGGGGAACAGTAGGCCTGTCAGCCGGGGGTAACCTGGACAGGTCCTTAGATAGTACCCCAGATAAAAATTTTTGCCTGCCTGTTTTTATAACCTCTGTAGGAGCTGAATCTTCCCTACCACTACGTGTGCGTCCTCTTATGTTCTTGAATGGTGGTTTAACCGTCCCTCACACTGTTGTAGACCCTTCTTGCATGCTGATGAACTCTTGAATGTCTCTGTGTTGGTAGATAGCGGTGCGGCTAGCTCCTTTGTGAGCGAGGCCCTAGTTAGGCGTTTAGGACTAGTCCCTACCCCTCACACCAAACCCGTCACTGTTCATTATGCTGATGGTCGCACCAGTCATTCCCCGGGTACGGTGTCCCTTCCCATGGTTATACAAGGACGTACTGTCAACCTGACGGCCACTATAGGCCCTATCACTACCGCTGATGTATTACTAGGATTAGATTGGCACCAGGATAATAAGATTACTATTAATTATGATACCATGGTCATTGGTTTCCAGATAGCTCTTACTGGGTACCGGAACGTCATTATAGATTGGAAAATTTATCCTTGGTAGATATTACTCCTCCTACACCTGTTGATCCTCCTGTAAGACCTATACCTGAAGTATTAATGTCCAATGATGAGTTGCGTTCTGAACTAAAGGAATATGGATATTTATTATGTATGTTCCTTCAGTTAGAAGTACAGGAGATACCTATCACTAATAATAGTGTGGATATAGATATAAACACAGTGGATACAATAGGAGTGGGATTTACTGAAAATGAAATAGTAAGATACATGGCTGTGATAGATTCCTCAAAGTTTTTGAAGAAAAGACTCCTTCTTATCCTCCTCCTCGTTCTGTTTTACACCGTGTAGTTATCAAGGACGGTGCAGTTCCTACGCACTCTCCGATGTATAGAATGGGCCCTACCGAGTTAAAGGAACTAAAACAGATTTTAGTGTCATTATTAGAAGCAGGATTGATAGAGCCTAGTAACTCCCCCTACTCAGCTGGTGTCCTGTTAGTTCCTAAGCCAAATGGCAAGTTTCGCCTAGTTACTGATTATAGGAAGTTGAATGATATTACTGTGAAGTCTAAATACCCTCTACCTCGTATTGATGATATATTTAATAAGGTTAAAGGTTCCACTTGTTTCACAGTACTGGATTGTGCGGATGGTTTTTGGCAGTTGCGGATAGCTCCTGAGGATTGCCATAAAACCGCCTTTGCTACCCCTTTTGGTCATTACCAGTTTAGAGTAGCGGCTATGGGACTCTGTAACTCGCCTGCCTCTTTTCAAATGTTAATGAATGAAGTGCTTAGACCTGTTATGGGAAATTCTCACCTTCCTCAGGTGTCCTCTGATCTAAAGGATCCTTCCTTCTCCTCTGTTTCTTTATCTGAGCATGACCGTTCTTGTGCTCAAGCTTACTTAGATGATATTCTTATTTACTCTCCTGATTTTGAAACGCACCTACGTGATTTAAAGAAAGTATTAGAAATAATGGCTGAAAATTCTTTGTGGGCGCGCCGTGCTAAAGTGCGTTCGGGTAGGAGTGTCCCATTTTTAGGGCACGTTCTGTCAGATGCCGGGGTCGCTACCGACCCGGATAAAACTAAGTCAATTCAGGAATGGCCTACTCCTACCGACGTTAAAGGTGTACGTAGTTTCCTAGGAATTGCTTCTTACTATAGGCGTTTTATCCCGCGTTTCGCAACTATAGCAGCCCCTATTAATCATTTATTAAAGAAGGATATCCCCTTTGTTTGGAGTAGTGAATGTCAGTCGGCTTTTCAGTGCCTAAAATCCCTACTCCTTTCCCCTCCTGTACTCATCCTACCGGATACTACTAAACCCTTTGTTGTGGCTACAGATGCTAGTAAAGTAGCTATAGGTGGTGTCTTCTCCAGGATCAGGGTCAGGGCTTACAGCCAATTGAGTATATCTCTAGGACAATGCTCCCTGCGGAGCGTAACTATCCCGTACACCAGCAGGAACTCTTAGCTGTGGTGTATTGTTGCCACGCGTGGCAGCACTTCCTTAAAGGTGCTCAATTTGATGTCTGCCTGAATGAACCCTGTGAGCTAGATCCTTATAGGTTAGTTATCCAAACGGATCATCGTCCCCTTACCCATCTTCTCTCCCAACCCAACCTTACCCCTCGGCAAGCGCGCTGGATGGAATTTTTAGCACAGTTTTCCCCTTTTAAACTTCAGTATGTCAAGGGTGTAGATAACATAGTACCAGATGCACTCTCTCGTCGTGCAGACTATTCCTTCTTCGAGGACCTTGATGTTCTCAATACTACTCTAGTTCCTACTACTATGGGTGTAACCCCTTATGGTGAACTACCTGACGATGAATCCTATGCCTACCTCTTTCATACAGCTGTTCGCATGCCTGATCTCCTTTCTCACGTAGGACTCTCTCTCCCGTGTGAGGCCCTTCCCGTAGCCTCGGTGGGGGGGAGGGGAAAAATAAAATTTCTATACCGCTTAGCCATATAGCGACTAGGTCAGGAAAGTCTTATGAAAACATAGTCCCTCTAGGACCTCCCCTTCTCTTTGGCAAGGCGGTAGGAGATCTATTTAAACCTGTTCTGGATACTTCTGTAGCGATGCCTACCTCTGATCTTGAACGCCTTATTAGTAGATTTACGGCCACTGAGCCGGAAGCATTAGCTGCCATTGCTGCACATCCCCAACAATTAGGCAAGCACCCTTGTAAATTTGTAGGTGGGTTTTTATATGTGCAGATAGCAGATTCCCCCCCTCAATGGCGCCTGTATGTCCCTCCTATCTGTCGCTCCTCCTTGCTCTTTGAGTTGCATGACTTAGCTGCTCATCAGGGTGGTAAACGGGTACGGGACCTAGTAGCCCGCTCTTATTACTGGCCTTCCCTTTATAAGGATGTAGATGAGTATGTTAGAACTTGTCAATCTTGCCAGGAAATGAAACCCAATAATGTAGGACAGATAGCAGAACCTAGGACCTTGCCTGACCCCATCATGCCTTGGGATTCTATCATGATGGATTTTGTAGGACCTTTTAGAAAGAATGATAGGGGCAATGCCCAAATCCTTGTGTTCATAGATCGTTTTACTCGTATGTGCCATCTTGTGCCGTGTTCTTTAGAACTCACCGCACGTGATTGCGCACGCCTATACCTCAATAATGTATATAGATATCATGGATTGAGTAGGCAGTTTATTAGTGATAAGGATAAATTATTTACCTCAGATTTTTGGCAGCAGTTTTTCGCTGCCATCGGTACCAAGGTTACCTACGGTACTGCCTACCACTCCTCCTCCTCTCACTTAGTAGAGCGTCTTAATAGGGTAGTAGAAGAAGCGCTTAGGCACTATGTTAATGGCTCGGGTAGTGATTGGGAGGATTATTTATGTTTGGTAGAGTTCTCCCTCAACAATTGTCCCCAAGCTGCGCATGGATATACGCCCTTCTTCTTAGATACTGGTAGACAGCCCCTTACCCCTACCTCTCTCTTAGCTAGTCCTCTACGGGACAAGGATGATGTGTCCCGAGATACTGTAGAAGGTGTACAGTCCTTACTAGATAGAATGAAAACTGCTCATGTGACCACGCGATCTCAGGCACTAGGAAGTCGGAAAAAATTCGTCCTGAGATATCTTGAGATTGTCCTGAGTTTTTTTTTTAGAAATCCTGAGAAATCCTGAGAAATCCTGAGATATCTTGAGATTGTCCTGAGATTGTCTTGAGATTTTTCTTAATTTTTCCTGAGATTGTCCTGATTTTTCCTGATTTTTTTCGTCTTCACAAAATCTGGTAAATGCACACCTCGGGTCCTGAGATTTCTGGTGAAAAACTCAGGTCTTGAGATTTTGACTTTGTAGTGAAAATCTCAGGACAAAATCTCAGGACAATCTCAGGACAAAAAAACGAGTAGAATCTCAAGAAAATCTCAGGACAATCTCAGGACCAAAAAACGAGTAGAATCTCAAGAAAATCAAGAACATGCACAGGCGAATTCTCCAGCCATTCTGGGACAAAAAAATGGTGTTATCAGGGACCGTCAGAAATACAACAATGCAAGATGATTACAACAGGGGCATGACTCACAATCAGTGCATTTATTACATTGATAAATATTATTTAAAAAATCTTTTATTCATAGGCAAAAAATAAATCACAACAAAAAGAGGATTGTTTCTTCATCGTTTGGCAGATCTTGTAGATCATTTGGTTCTTCATTTACTCTGCCAAACTGTGCTTCGTTGCACATTTACCTGCACGCATAAACCAGGAAGGGGGAAAAACAGCATTAAACAGGACCATGATTAGAAACGCTGGGCTGCAGCATGTGCACATGTACACCTAACCAGACCAAAGGCATAGCAAACAACATCATGCTCGGCATAAAAAGATACTTCTGACTGGTACAAAACATTGAAAGGGTGACCCAAGTGAAAGCCTAGCACCGCCATTATTGAGATGTGCAAGACCAAGAAACCACGACATTGCATATGACCGATGCATTGAAAAAGGGAAAACACGTTTATTAACTGTGAAGCTCCAGGGAAACTAGACTAAATTTCTTCAGGGCAAGGGACTAATTGAATTCAGCAAGCAAGCGTACATGCGCGCAAGGACGAGAGTGGCTAAATAAGGAAGCAAGGGCCTAACAAAGGAAGCAAGGGACTTATTAGATTCAGCAAGCAAGCAATTGCAAGCATGCAAGGAAGAGGGGCTAACAAAGGAAGCAAGGGCCTAACAAAGGAATCAGGGGACTGATTCCATTCAGCAAGTGGTCAAGCATGCAGGGAAGGAACGGCCTAACCAAGTAGGCAAGGTCATATCAAAGGAAGCAAGGCATTAATTAAATTCAGCAAGCATGCGAGGAAGAGTGGCTTACAAAGGAAGCATGGGACTAAGAAAGGAAGCAAGGGACTAAAGCAAGGAACTAATCAAATTCAGCAAGCGGCTAAACAACCAAGCAAGGGCCTAATCAAGGAAGAAAGCAACCACGCAAAGAAGCAAGCAAGCACGCAAAGACGGAAACAAGCATGCAAGGAAGCAAGGGGTTTATCGAACTCAGCAAGCAAGCATGCAAGGAAGCAAGGAGCAAGTGAGGGACCAAGGGACTAATCAACTTTATGACACTTACCACGCAGAAGGGACAACCTCATGACCGCGGAGAAGATAACATTCCGTCCCTCCTGTTGCGATTGCAAAGGGGAGAAAGAATAGTAGTGATGTAAGGAATGAATTCCAGTGCAAAATTAGGAAAATACCTTCAATAACAAAGCTAGTAAGTAGGCAAGGTAATCAAAAAGTAGGTAGCAAACTGATGACAACATGCACATACTCACGCATGGACCAACCAAGTTAGTATCTAATCTACTATGTGGCTTATGAGGAAGCACCATGAAACATTTGACCTTACTGGCTTCATCAGAACACGTCTAGATGCTTTTCCTTTGCAAACATAGTCGCAATTGACGCTTGGGGCTTGCATGGGATTCAGGTCTGCATGGACGTGCTTTGACAACAAACGGGCATGTACGCACAAAAATGCCCAAGGACGGTACTTCATGATGGTCATCTTCATGAAATTGACCACGCATGTAAGAGGACAAGAAATCAAGTATTCAGAGTTCATGCTATACTAAGAAACCAGCTTTTGCTCAGAATGCCGCTTTTGCGGTCTATGGGCCTTCCAATGCAAACTGCCAAGCAATTCTCATAAGTATCCTTGCTCAGCTACGCAGTTGCTCATTTTCCCGGCTCCATTCCTCTTCGATCACAGCCTGTCCATGACAGCCTTGTAGGTTTTGGATAGCTCCAGAATCTCGCTGTGTTTGTTCTCCGTTACTTATGTCACTCACATGTCGTCGCTACTAGAACCGCTTCTAGTGCGGTTCTCGCTGCCACCCCTGCTGCCACACCTGCAGCGCTTGTTATTCGGTGGTTGCATTCATTGGTTACGTATGGAAATTGGTTGCCCCATCGCTCGAGCTAGCGTGTATGTGCCCTCACTGCCCGCTAGCCCCAGCACTGACTTGACTGCGAACAAAGGCTACGTCAAACGCGTTTTTTTGAATTTGCGCAAAAAAAAAGATTGCGACTAGCTCACATCCGTAGCCAGCGGCAGGCGGAATGTCTCGAGTGATTCCAGCCAAGCGATCTTCCGTATTGTCATGACATCTTACCTTTCCACTGGTTACTACTCGTCTCAAAGCCTTTTAGAACGGTCGGAGCCGCAAACTGCCGATAAATTTACAGGTACAGTAACTAGTATTCACCAATGAAAGCCACAGGCATTTCAAAAACCGCCGTCCTGCCAGACCCTAGAAAACGCTTGGTCCTGACTTTGCCGGACAACCATTGGAGCAGGTTATAAAGTGCGACAACGATTTCTGATTGTTGGCTGACAGACTGACAGCCGACAATTATTAACGCAAAGTCACTAAAGCAAATAGGCAGTGAGAACATTCTACAAAAGAGCTCTTAGTTCGGGATTTATAGAAGTAGTACCTGCCTGTCAAAAATTGGAACAAGGATACGGTACCGGCATCCGTTTATTCCGAAGCCGGTACGGGCAAGGCTAGGGAACCGGTGTGGGAATAAACTGAACTGAACATAACTGAAATAAAGGCCGTTATGGTGCCGTGAAATAGCCGCATGACGACAGTGCCGTTCCAAACTTTCAACTTCGCGCCCTACCTCTCTTAACCGTTACCTGGTAGACCGTTGGTCCAACGAGCGAAACATTTAGAAAGGTTGCGATTAGGCAACGCGACCTTGCACCTAGCCGCACCCATGAACGCCTTCAGCAGCCATGTCAGGCAACACAACCCTGCACCTAGCCGCACCATTCCATAAACGCCTTCATCAGCCATGTTAGGCCGGAATAGACACGGCATTTCCACTTTGGGATTCGCACTAGTCAAGTCACTTGCTCAGATAGTATATCACTAGCTCTGACCCGCCTTCAAGCGGTTTGGTAGTGCAGCGGCTGTGTGTGGTTCTACCAAACGACTTTCAGAAGTATGTGCCTACTCCATGGCCCCATCGGGGCAAGTAGCGGGGGCGCTTGCAGAATGTAAGTGATGCTGCGCCTATACCGAACCCCGTCTTTGCCGCCATGAACCATGACTCCGGACGGAGCTGCGATGACGTAAAGATGGTTGAAGGTCGCGGGTTGCTGTTCTGTAGTTGCCCCAATGCTGTTCTGTAGTGCTCCGATTGATGTGAGCTCATAGCGGCCTCTTCAATACCTTGAGTTTTGCACGTGCTCACGTGGGGCCATGGAGTAGGCACATATTTCTCAAAGTCGTTTGGTAGAACCACACACAGCCGCTGCACTACCAAACCGCTCGCGTGGCAAGAGCCGCACTGCTTGCAAGTCCATGGCAGCGGCTAGTGTCAGCGCATCGAGCCCTGATGACATAGCTAGTGTTTCGTCGTTCAGCAGCAACGGTGAGGCATGCATTCCCTCACAAAGGAGAAGTGAGAGGCAGCGTGCTGTAGTAAATTATGCGGACAACTCTGACAGTGCTGCATACACTGATGAGGAGTGGCATTGATTATATTTCTGGCAATGATGCCTGTAATGTAACTTGTTGTGTGCTTGTCGCACTGCATTATCAAGGAGACAACCAGCGCAGGCCAGAAATCGGGAGAATCCGGACCATGCATTATATTTCTTTATTTCCAATGAACATGTGTGTCAACTGCATCATTTCTGCATCCACATATAATGCATAAGTGTCCTGTCTTCATGCACTTGAGAGTTCTCAAGTGTCATGCTCAGTGTCCTGATTTTCCTGATTTTTTGTGCCATGCTAAGTGTCCTGATTTTCCTGATTTTTTGTGCCATGCTAAGTGTCCTGATTTTCCTGATTTTTTCTGATTCAGCGGGTTTTCTCAGGATCTCAGGATTTCTCAGGATTTTTTTAGGAATCTCAGTGTTTCTCAGTGTGTGGCGAGAAAAATCTCAGGCACTTCTCAAGATTCTCAGGAGAAAGTCCTGTAATAATATCAGGAATCCTGAGAAAAATCTCAGGGTTTCTCAGGATTTCTCCTGATATCCTGAGAAAAAAATCAGGAAATCTCAGGAAAGCCTAAAAAATCTCAGGAATCCTGAGAAAAAAATCAGGAAATCTCAGGATTCCTGAGAAAAATCTCAGAACCCGACTTCCTAGTGGGGTACCAAAAAGCTCAGGCTAAGTACCTTGCTAGGTTGCGTGCCTCCTTAGATAGACGAGCACCTGAGATAGAAATAGGAGATCTAGTATTAGTAGAAGGCCCCCGTGTTGGCCGTTTTGCTCATAAGTTTGAAGCAGAACTGAAGGTCAAACTTAGGCCCGCCTTCTTAGGACCCTTCCATGTGTTGTCTAGGGTAGGAAATTTCTTATATAAAGTCGATATCCCTACCTCCTGGCAAACGCATTCAAACACCTTCCATAGGAGCCAGCTTAAACTGTACCATCCTAGTACGTTCGCTGGCAGGGAGTTAGCGCCTGCCCCTTTAGAGCATAACCCTGACACTGGGGAAGTAGAAGACGAAGTAGAAAGCATCGTGGCCCATAGAGATATCAAAAAGGGCCGCGGTACCCAGCGTCAGTATAAAGTGAAGTGGATGTATGCTCGTAGTGAAGTAGATAAGGTTTGGTATACGGAGAGTGAGCTAGATGGGTGTAGTCGCCTGCTGCAGGAATATAAAACCCTGCACAAGCTCTAGTTGTAGGCTTTCTCCTCTCTTATGTTATGTCTGCTGTCGACGGGTGGTTGGTTGTCCCCTCCCCTCCGCAGCCGTCATGTCGGAGCCTACCCCTCCGGCTGAGAGCCCGCTGCCGTCCCTGCCCCTACCGGACCCTGAGCTGTACTTCGAGGCCCTTCCGGGCCGTTGGGTGTCACGGTCTAGTTTCCCGGATGGCGTCGTGCATCCGGCCCTCCAGGCCCAGCATGCGGGCCTAGTCAGGGCGGCTCTCTTCGGGGTCACGTGGTACGGTCCTTCCCCTGCTGAGCCGCATCAGCTTGTTTTGCACGGGTTCGACGATGCCGGCCACTGTTTGCTAGAATGTGGCTCCAGCTGTCCAGCCCTGGGACAGATAGCTGCGATTCTCCAGTGCCCCAGGGTGTTTTCCTACCTTTCTACCCCTGTGGGCCGTTCCTGCCTACGGGACGTGTTCCCCTGGCTTCCGGCCGAGGGTGATGCGGAAATGGATGAGAACCCCTGCGACCTTTTACGGGCCGTAGAGTTCATGGAGATAGCAGACCAGAACGCGGGCGTAGGATTGGGAGACCCTACCCCTACGGACGCGCCGGTAGAGGCGCAGTATTCCCCTGAGTATTCGGCCTCCCCTGCGGCGTCCTCCTCTTCAGTGTCGGCGCCTTCCCCTGTCCCGTCTTCACCGAGGTCGGTCCTGTGCGCATCGGTGGAGCCTACCCCTTCGGGCTCTGGTCGTGAGCCTGATCCGCTTGCGGCGACAGTTTCTGCGATGCAGGCGCAGATCCAGTCCCTGACGGCGGCCTTCGGGGCCTTCATGGCGGCCCAGGCGCACGCTCCAGCCACGCCAGGTGGGGTGTCTGTTGCAGCTGTGCCCCCTTCCCCTTCGGTCGCCTCGACGTCTACGGGTCCGACCGTGTCGCACGAGCCCTCGGCGTCTGCGGTTCCCTCTGGTGCTGCAACTCCTACGCCTTCGGCTACCGCTGCGCCTGCTACTGACGTACCTGCGCCTCGGCGCGAGTCCGCCGTCCCAGTGCATGGCAGCGCCCGCCGCCGCCGCGTCCGAGCCGCCCACCACGTCAGCGCCGCCCTCGCGGGGTTTCTTCAGCGACCCGGGCGGTCTTCCCAGGCTTTGGGAGGGCGGTCCTCCGCAGAGGATCCCGGTGCCTGACTGGAGCTTGGACGGTAACCAGTCGTATGCCGGATTGCCTGTCCCCACGGGTCCTATTTTCAACATGTGGCCTGGTGGTGCTCCACCCCCAGAGACCGGCGCGCCAGTTGCGGAGGCGGGTCCGTCGCGACCCCCTGCGGCATCGGGTCCGACGCGGCCCCCTGTTGTACCGGCACCTTCTGCGCCTGTGCCGGTTCCTGCCCCTTCGGCCCCGCGGTCTTTGGCTGCGGTCGTTCGGTCCAGTGGCTCTGACCCGCGCGCCACCCGCGCTGCCGATTCCCTTCGGGAGTTGTCAGAGGGCGATTGGGATCGGGCCCCTTCTGTGGTGCATGCGACTCCGGAGTCGCGCGACACGCCTGTCTTCGGGTATGGTATGTCTGCGCTCGCTTGCCGCCAGTGTGACCTGCCGCGCGCCTCCGCCGAGCTGGCCATTTCGCCCATGTCCTACGGGTTCTCCCAGGTGTGTCGGGCGCCGCGGGACCGTAACCTACCAGTTGAGATTGATCGGCCTCCTTTCGACATGGTTATTTTGGCTGATCCGGTGTTCCAGGGTGAGATCCTGGTTCGGCGCGTCCTGTACCGCTGGGCGCGGCGCCACAATGACTTGGACACCTACGGCGGGTTCCAGTGGGCTTACCCTCCGCCTCTGGGCATTATGGCCTCAGATGCTCTTACGGTAGATTTTCCTGCGGTGCCGGGTGCCACGTACAGCACCGTCCTTCAGCCCATCCTAGAGTGGGATGCCCGTCGTCCAGCGCCCATCCCGGGCCAGGGTTTGGACTCTCGGGGTCATCCTCCTCCCCGGGCTAGCGACTACCTCGAGACGTTCGGGTCGCGACAGTGTGCCCGCCGGTGGCGCTCCCGCGAGATTCGGCATATCCGGTTGTGGCCGTCCAACGTGGAGCCCCTGGTAGATCTGTTTTTCCCGACGGGTATGCGCCCTCGGATCCGGTATCATTGCCTGCTCCTTCGGGCTCTCTGCCTGATCGCGGTAGAGCCTTTCCTACGCCTCTTTGCCTGCGGTTTCCTGGACTGGGCCCGGGGCCAGGTCGTTCTTACACAGCATAGGTACTACTGGGCCTTCCTGGGCCTTTTCCCTGACGGCGTGTGGGCCGATGTTTTCCTCACTGTAGATAGGCACGACAATGCTGAGGATGTGTCTCACTACCAGGCTTACCTGGATGTCCTGCTGGCCTCCCGTGGTACCTACCAGACGGATGGCCATTAGATAGAGGGCCTTAGGCCCGACCTGAGGGTGTTGTCCCTCCGGTATGTAGAGTCGCCCTCATGTTCTGGCCAGTTGACTGGTCGTTCTTGGTCCTTGGTGCTGATTGGTTTACTCTGTGTGTCCTGCCCAGTGCCGTTCCCCCCGGCAAGGACTTTGTTCCAGGCAGTTAGGGGAACCTACCACCAGGCTTGGTGCTGGCTAACCCTACACCTCCAGGCGTGGTGGTGGAGACCGTGTGAACTATTGGTGCTTTGTATCTTGGTTGGATGGCCTGCCGACTGTGTTAGTGTGTGCTGGGTGCATTAGGTTTCCTACCCCTTGTTTTCCTCCCTGTGCGTAGGGAGAGGGCTCCCTACCTTTGTGGGGGGGGAGGTGTTACGTCGCGTAACAATTCGTTGTAGTTACGGACGTAAATTAGGTCTTTTGCCTCGGTTGTCCCCAGGTTTACGTTTAGGCTCCTACCGGGACATTATTGTCCTCGTAACAGTACTGTGGTACATTGGGTGCCGTTGGGCGCCGCGCCGCGTACTTTACTAGTGGTCCTGATCCTGTGGTAGAATGTAGTGGACCAGCGTGCATCAGTAGATGTAGTGGACCAGCGTGCATCTGTAGGCGAGGGCCATGTCGGCCCGAGCGTGTTGGACCGTTGGTGACCATTTATGCGCGTTCTATCCCTTGTGTGTGCACTCGGCGTGTGTTAAATGAATTAACACATTTAGGCTTGGGTCACGGCAGTGTAGTTGTGTTTCCTTCCTCTATTCCTGGAGTAAACGGGTTTTGATAAATGGTTGTATGGCGTATTATAGTAACACATACGTTAATGCATTGAGATCAGCTCCGTCACGTTCGTCTTTCGCCAGAGGTTTGAGTAGAGGAGGCCTGACCAGTTTAGGTAGTATCAGGCCCATTAGAGGTAGAGGCGGAGGTAGATATCCGCGGCGTAACAGTTTGATGTATGTTTGATGCTGTATAACTTATACAACGCCTATTTTCAACGTTTTGACCCTCCAAGCTCACTATGGCCCCGTTTATGGGGCTCGCGGACGCTCTCTGGCTCACCGCAGCAGCAGCTCGACCAGTGGTATTCCTCCCAGTCCCGCTGCTCGGCGCCCCCCCGCCTCCTCCGCCGCTTGTCCCTCTGGCAGCCGCACGCCTGGCAGTAGCACCGGCGGACGTCCCTGCGCCGCCCACGCCGCCCGCCGCTGAGCAGGACTACACGTACCCAGCCCTGACGGAACCCCTGGCCGACCCCAACGAGCTCCCGCCGTTCACCGAGCTCGAGCCATGAGCACCGCCGCCAAGCAACTCCGCTTCTATGCCGCCGTTGGACCTGACCAGCTCGGGTGGTCCCACGCCGAATGGGGTAGTTTTTTGCGCATTTTGCAAGAAAAAAACGCTGTTTTCGACTTTTTGTTTCGAAATTTTTTCTGGCGATTTGAGAACGCCCGCAAAATTTTGCACAATTTCGCGTGATTTTCGCACGATTTTCGCACAACTTCACACAATTTCACACGATTTCACAGGATTTCGCATAATTTTACACGAAGGGTCTAGCTGCAGAGAGACCCTTTGAAAAATTTTGCATGAATTCACGCATTTTTCACATGTCGTAATTTTCTTACAATCGAACTTTTTTGCATGAATTCGCACTTTTTTGGTCGGTTTTTGGTCAATTTCAGCAAAATTTTCAAGATTTCGCATGATTTTACACTTTTTTGGCCTGGTTTTGGTAAATTTCAGCAAATTTTGCGCGATTTCGCACGATTTGCGCGGGGTCTAGCTGCAGAGAGACCCTTTCCGGCCGGCGGAAAATTCGCTCGGCTGCAAATTTTTCGGCAAGAATTTCGGCACAATGTCCGGTTTTCGGACGATTGAAACTAGCGTTTTTTTCTTGCAAAAATCTACCCCATTCCGCGTGGGACCACCCGCTCCCAGCCCCGGTGATTAAGCTGACGGCGCTCACGGGGTTCCTGCTTGACGTCTGCAACCGGATCCTGCTTGCCGACGCGCCGCCGATTCCTGAGTGGCAGCACAGCTACCGTATTATGCTGTACAAAAACAAAGGTTCCCCTGACGACCCCGCCAACTACAGAGGAGTCTGCATCCAGAGCGCCGCACTTAAGTTGTCCATGCGCATGATCCTCAACCGCCTTCGTTCTGCTTTAGACTGTCACCTTGGGGAAAGTCAAATGGGCTTCCGTCCTGGGCGCAACACCGTCATGGCCATCTTCGTCGCGCGTCGCCTCTTCAAGGAAATCGCTCTTCTGCAACCTGGTGAGTTTCCCGCCATCCTGATCTTCGTCGACTTCATCAAGGCTTTTGATTCTGTCCTCTGGGACGCTCTATGGGCTGTACTTGCTCGCGCTCGCGTCCCCACTCCCCTGATTACCGTCATCCGCACACTGTATGAGGGGTCGACCACTTCGGTGCGCACTCAACACGGCATTACCCCGCCATGCCCACTGCAGACCGGCGTCCGGGCAGGGTTGTGTCCTGTCGCCGTACCTGTTTATTATTGTAGTGGATTATGTTATGCGCCAGGCACGTGCTCGCTTTGCTAGCATTGCAGGCCGTGCCCCTGGCCTAGCGATCTCGAACGAGCTTGGGGAAGGGGGGCCGACTAACAAGCAGAATTTACTAGCTGACCTCATTTATGCCGACGACATCACGCTCATCGAGAAGCCGGAGTCTGCCCAACTTTGGCTGGACTGCCTGGCGCTCGAGGCTCGGGCGGTTGGTCTAGCTAGAAATCAGCCCCAAAACGGAGGCCCTGGCCCTCGGCATGGCAGGGCCCCCACCCACACTCCGCCTCTTTATAGACGATGCCGAGGTCAACTACCCTCCTTCAGGCCGCTTCAAGCTGCTCGGCAGTTGGCTTCCCGACTGCGAGGACGACATGACGACACGGATCGGCATGGCGTGGGCGCACCTCCATGACCACCGCCGCTGGTGGAGCAACCCCGCCCTACCCCGGATCGTCAAGCGTGACCTCTTCAAGGTCGTCATTCTGACGATCCTGACCTACGGCGCCGAGACGTGGACACTGATGCAGGAGCTGGAGCAACGACTCGACGGCGCCGTCACCAAGATGCTGCGCAAGGCCCTTAACATCCCCTTTGGTTTGCACATTAGTAATGAGGATTTGTACGCTGATTTGCCCTATGTTTCCCACATTATTAGGCACAGGCGCCTGGGCCTAGCCGGGCACCTGGCCCGCACAGATCAGGTAGATACATCAGATAGACTAGCTGGCACCAAGCCCGCCCAGCCTGGGCGATATGTCCTCACCTGGCGTGCCCCCGGCCGCGCGCGGCAGGGCCGCCACCCGTGGACTTTTCGTGATAGACTCGGCATGGACATGTGCTACACTAGACGTGGCGGGCTCACCCCCGGGCAGCCTCCTGGTTTGTCTGTAATATGGAGGCAGATGGTGCGCAAGGATAGATGGCAAGTAGTGATGAAGGAGACCACCCCCAAGCCTGTGCCGGGGGCTCCGCGTGTGACCAAGTATGGCATTCATAGCGATTCGGGCCGCGGTGCCCACACCCCTGTAACTAGGACCTAGATAGCTTATATCATCCATTCCATCCCATGTTCCCCTCCCACTGAGGACTTATGCTCACGTGACGCAGTCACGTGTCTATTAATTAATTAATTAATGGGGCTCGTGTCGTTGCGTCATGTTGTGAAGGGCTTTCATTTTTCCCACTGCGTTGTACTGCGTTGTGTTTGTGATGCTAATGAAAAATAGCTCCAGCGGCCCAATATGAGGCCTGAGTTTTGTTCCACAAAGCCTGCATATGTTGCCCATAGCTCGTGCAAGAAGCCAGATTTTTTTCATGAACCATTTGTGAATAAGCACATGACTTGTGACCTAGGGTCAACAAATCGCAGTCACTATGGTCAGACCCTCCTGTATTCAAACCAGTGTATCTCTCTAGAATGAATTAGCCTGTTGTAGGTCTGAGTAGCTAAAAAAAAACTTTGATTTATGGGATTTCAGGAAAGTATATACATGACCATGAAAAAAAAAATTCCTTAGGTGCTATACTACGCGTTAGGTGCTATACTACGCGTTCTAAAAAAAGCTTACAACGCGATATGTCGCGTTCTAATTAAAAAAACACGGGTTAACCCATAGTCCGGAAACTGGGCGATATATCGCCCACTTTGACCCCCGGTGGCGCGGCGCTTAATTCCAGGAGCGCCGCGCCACCCGTGACGGATGTAAGTTGTCCGGTGGGTCTGGGAACACTTAGGGACGAAGGTGATGCATAGGTTTGGGGGTAATATTCGCCATAGCCTGGTAAATACAACGTGTATTGAGACAGTATCACGTGACTTTGGCGGGAAATTTTCACTCGCGCGCGCGCGTAACAAGATATGGCTGCTAGCTTGCCGTTATCAAGGAAATTTTGCGTCTCGCGGCTTGTAATGGTTCAGAATGTTGCTCAGAATGATGATGCGTGATTTTCGTAGGTCAGGGGTGGCCAGATGTATAGCATTGGTAAAATACAGGTGGACATTACTGCTTTCTTGGTCGTCAGTACCAGATGAGTAATGGCATGCCATATTTCGATTTTCTTCTTATGGCCCGGCAGTCTGCGCCAGCCCGAGCACCCAGTTTTGGTACTGGACATCCGCAGCAGCGTCCCTGTGAATTCGGATGCGTTTATAGGTCATCTTTGCACAGAACATCAACCTGGTAATCATGTCGGATGCATGCATTATGCGGCTATGGCGGCCTATGCCTGGAAAGCATTAGCCAGTGTGAGATATGAGGGTCCCGGCCAGCAGAACCCGGAAAGGTCGTGATCAAGCCAGGTACGGCAACGTGTTTGCATGTCGTTTGCACGGGAATCTGTCGTTTATACATCCATTTTACACGAGTGTATCATTGCCTCTTGCAGCAGGTTTCCATGCCTGCTGTATGAGTGCTGTTAGCCCCAAATCTGCTCAGTTTGTGGTGTTTCTTTGGAGGATGCCATTCCGTTAGTGCTGGTTTAGCACTTCTTTGTTTCCCAGCACTTTTTACAGTCCTATGTGGCTGTATACAATGCATAAGTGTGTGGCATTTCATGGATGGCTGCTTACGCGCGCGTAACCCACACACGTAAGTGAGCGCATTATATAGGTCAGATGGGCTATCCGTGCGGTCTGACCCAAGGAAAGCATGGTGGCACTATCTATTGACATTGTCCAACCCCAGAATAATTTTTTAGAACCCTTCCTGCAGGGGTAAACTACTAAGGGGATTTCCCTTGCCTGAAAATGATCGTCTTTTGTCCAACTTTGGCAGTAAATATCTTGCAAATCACTTCCTGGACTCGGAATATTATTGCATTTTCTGAAAGCCCTTGAAGTGTAGATACTCCTAGCACCTTGGTTGGGGGTATTTGGAGTTGTGGCCTATGAGTTATGATTTTTTCCATTTTCAGGGGTCTAAAAATGCCAAAAACCCATTCCCGGACTATGGGTTAAGGTTGATTAGTCACGCAGTCACATCGGGGAGCTTCGGAGTGAAGTGAGACAGTTATATTATTTATTCTATAAACTAGCTATATATAGCTAGGGGGCAGCGCCCTGAGTTGCCCAGTTGCGGCCATGGAGGGCACCGATGCATGCATGTGAGACGTATCCAACAGACATGTCGGCGAGAAAACGGCTTTGTATTTCAAATTTCAGAAAGTCGCGCAAAGCTAAGCAAATTGGAAGGTCGCGGGTCTGTGGGACGCAGGAGAGGCCACCGATAAGGAGGCGGGACCTCGCTCTGAACATTCTTCTGGATCCCCCTCCCGGCCCCTTATCAAGGACACAACCCTTATTGCTGAACCGTAGTAGTATGAAGCTAGGGTCCACCACCTCGGTGCGCACTTCCTACGGGTCCACGCCACCATGCCCTCGATCGTAGTCTTCAGGAGGGTGTGTGGCAGGGCGCTGCGAGCTCTCGCCATACGGCCTGTTCATTAAATTTACATTAAATTAAATTAATTTAACTGGAACATATCTCCGTCGGGAGTACATGTAGAACATGAAGTGAGACACATATCCCTGAGAAGGGGCCTGCTGTGCATTGCGCTTTCAATACATTCTGGGCTACTTCCTGCAAGGGTAGGGTGTAGACTTCACCTGCTCTGGGTGCACAAAGTGCACCTGCACCACTATGTATTCCAGCATCTAAGGTGCGGACATAGGGTGGAAGATCGTCATGGCTAATGGCTAGACTAGGGCATGGCGCCTCAGCAGAGAGCACTTAGCTCTCTGCATAGGCAAAGCTTGGCTAATGGCATCATCATCCGTGGGGCTTGGTGTTCTAGTTGCATGGCTTGATTTGATGTTGTAGATAGATTAGACCGGTAGGATTGTGTGTCCCCACCATCCATCCATCCATCCATCCATCCATCCATCCATCCATCCATCCATCCATCCATCCATCCATCCATCCATCCATCCATCCATCCATCCATCCATCCATCCATCCATCCATCCATCCATCCATCCATCCATCCATCCATCCATCCATCCATCCATCCATCCATCCATCCATCCATCCATCCATCCATCCATCCATCCATCCATCCATCCATCCATCCATCCATCCATCCATCCATCCATCCATCCATCCATCCATCCATCCATCCATCCATCCATCCATCCATCCATCCATCCATCCATCCATCCATCCATCCATCCATCCATCCATCCATCCATCCATCCATCCATCCATCCATCCATCCATCCATCCATCCATCCATCCATCCATCCATCCATCCATCCATCCATCCATCCATCCATCCATCCATCCATCCATCCATCCATCCATCCATCCATCCATCCATCCATCCATCCATCCATCCATCCATCCATCCATCCATCCATCCATCCATCCATCCATCCATCCATCCATCCATCCATCCATCCATCCATCCATCCATCCATCCATCCATCCATCCATCCATCCATCCATCCATCCATCCATCCATCCATCCATCCATCCATCCATCCATCCATCCATCCATCCATCCATCCATCCATCCATCCATCCATCCATCCATCCATCCATCCATCCATCCATCCATCCATCCATCCATCCATCCATCCATCCATCCATATCCATCCATCCATCCATCCATCCATCCATCCATCCATCCATCCATCCATCCATCCATCCATCCATCCATCCATCCATCCATCCATCCATCCATCCATCCATCCATCCATCCATCCATCCATCCATCCATCCATCCATCCATCCATCCATCCATCCATCCATCCATCCATCCATCCATCCATCCATCCATCCATCCATCCATCCATCCATCCATCCATCCATCCATCCATCCATCCATCCATCCATCCATCCATCCATCCATCCATCCATCCATCCATCCATCCATCCATCCATCCATCCATCCATCATCCATCCATCCATCCATCCATCCATCCATCCATCCATCCATCCATCCATTTCTGGCCTTGCCTTGCTTTGCATGCATCACCACAAAACATCAAATTTATTACAATATGTGTGCTAGCTCTATACGGTGGAATAACACAGACATGTCTACCAGATGGCAACACGGCCATCTGTATGCTAGGGTGAGCACACTATGTGAATGTGCAGGGCCAGCCCACAGCAGCTGTGCCCCTGCTCTACCCCTTTTGCCAGGGTGGGCGGGTGGGAGGCAAAAGAAAACAACCTGCTTCCCTAGAATGGAAGCCCACCCTTTATAGCAACCACCTCTCCAGCCAACCCCTACCTGGGTGGCTGGGGTACGGGTGCCAGCACAAAAAATATTTTTTCTAAAATTATTTTTTCTTTTGGTGCTATACGGCGTTGCATTCTCCGCTCAGCAGGTTAGTCATAGATAAAATGAGCATAGCTCACCAAATCCATTTCTGGCCTTGCCTTGCTTTGCATGCATCACCACAAAACATCAAATTTATTACAATATGTGTGCTAGCTCTATACGGTGGAATAACACAGACATGTCTACCAGATGGCAACACGGCCATCTGTATGCTAGGGTGAGCACACTATGTGAATGTGCAGGGCCAGCCCACAGCAGCTGTGCCCCTGCTCTACCCACATCTCCTTACATGGCTAACAGCCGAAAATACGTAGGACATGCAAAAAAGAAAACTTAAACTACCTAGCTATGGGGGTACTTTGTCCCAACCCAGGTTCACCCTCGGGTTAGTTAAACCATTTCCCCCCTGACCTCCCACACAAGGGTGAGGTCAGTTGATAGCTAAAAGACGAGAGGTAAAAACAGGAGGACGTCAAAACTCGACGCCACCGAAGTGGCGCCGGAAAGCCGCTGGGTCAAAACCCAGGGCCTGAGCCCAGAGGGCGGGTGGGATGTCGCGCCCCAGGAGGCTGCGGTGGAGGCCAATGTAGCGCGTGACCGAGAGGGCCGAAGCCCACCGGCCGCGCAGCTGGATGGCCTCCGGCGACTCGCCAGCGATGGCGTCGTGCGTCGCCCCCCATGCCGGAGGCTGTGAAAAGAAAACATCCCTGGGATGCTCATGCGGGCCTGCACAGCCTCCCACTGCTGCCTAGCCTGGCTGTACGTTAAGCCTCGAAAGAGGAGTGCATCCGGGGGCTGGCCAGCCGTCAGACGTCGCAGGAGCCACAAAGAAAGTGGATCCCGGACGAGGACGTGCTGGGCCGCCCCCTGCGCAGTTTTGGGGTTGCGCAGCACAAGGGCACCGACCATGGGCCCTGGCTCGAGAAGGGGGTGGCCGGGATGAGCCACATCCCGAACCCGCAGCCCTAGCGCCTCGCTAATGCGTAAATACTGCTGGAAAGCAATAATAATCAACGCACTCAAATGCACCTGTCGACGTGAAACTAGCAACAGGGCAGTGAAATAGCAAAGGCGCCAGGGCATAGGCGGAGGGCTGACAGCCGGAACAAGCCGCTGCCAACCTGCTAGCAGGCGGTCCGCCAGTACCCAATTCCGAACAATGTCGGGGTAGTACAGGTGCAGACAGGCCTTGGCATGCTGGCATAAGGTACGCCCCCGCCCGCCTCTGGCATGGTAGACAGCAGAAATCCACTCACAGAAAATGGCTTCGGCGTCAGCTGGGTCGACAGGGCCAGGTGGCGCCCACGCCACGTAGACAGCCGCCGCACGTCGGTACGCTGGCAAGGTAGACACAGGGTTGACTGTGCCCTCCAAAAGTGCCAAGTCCCGAGGGCGTCGCGCCCCCTCAGGCCCAGGGTTGGGATGCACGTCACCACACCGGGTCAAGTCAGGAACCCAAGCGCCACGCCGACTGGCCTTGTCAGCTGGGTTGTGGTCGGTAGCCACCCAGACCCAGTGGCTCTGCATGTCGCCAGCCAGTGACAGAGCGCAGTAGCGTCGAACCAGCTGGTTGAGACGGTAGGAAGACGACCGCCCTCTGACAAACGCCCCCACCACAGCACTGGAGTCTACGAGCCGGACGACTCGCTTACCCCGACACGCCTTGGTCCGGCACGACCACTCGACCCCCTGTGTCGCAGCAATCGCCTCCTTGACGTTGATGTGGTTAGGCTGCCCCCGCCACCGGTAGGACAGTGCCGTACGCCAGTGGCCACTATCCAGCAGGCTGTAGTCCCCCTCCTCCATGCGCTCCAGGTCCCAGTCCTCCCCAGACGTTAAAGCTGTCGTCCGCCACCCCCGCGCTTCGCGCCGGGTCGCCAGCCGGGCACAATCGGCCCCAGGCAGGTCCCTGTAGACCACCCCACCGCCGGAGCCGCTCGCATCACTTGCGACGACCCGGTCAGAAAGGGGCCGGGCCCTGGCCGCCCTCAAAAAGGGGGCCAGGTCGATCGCCGCCTGAAGCTCCTGGCGGGCCCCCGCAGGGAGGCGCCAGCGGCGCCCAGGCAGGGAGGCATTCATGGCTGCTAGCAGCCGGTACGTCTCAGACCACACCGAAAGCATGGGGCGGCACAGCAGATGCATCCACACCCACTTCCCAAGCACAGAACTAAGTTCGCGGTAGTATGTAAACCCGCGATCTAAGATTCTATGAGTAGCGGCGATAACTGCCACCACACGCTCAGGAACAGGCACCACGTCACCATCCCTTTGGTGAATGACCCCCACCGCCTGCACACCAGTCTGCTCTGCTGTCGCCCGTACCACCTTGTCAGACTTCTGCACCAGCCCAACAGCGGCGTAGGCAGCCTGAACACGATCTAGCTGCTGATTCACCCCATCCACCGACGCACAGTGGGTGAAATGGAGGTCATCGATCGTCACAGCATGCATACCTTCCAGATCCTGCCGAGATTCGAAGCACGGCGAGGGCGCCAAGGGCGCAGCAGGGTCCTCCTCCAGCCTCAGCCGGACGGTCTCCCCCGCCTCGTTGGCCTCCGCCACCAGGATCAGCGCGGACATGTTGATGCTCAGCCCACGACTAGCCTCCAACGGCGGCTTGGGGCCACAGCGGTACAACACAGACTGATGCACACACTGGGCCACCGCGACGGCCAGCTTGTTGCCCATTGGCCAGCACAACATCCACGGCCACACCTTCCGACGAGCCCCACTCAGGCCCACCAGATCCGACCACACCGGCATCCACGCACAGTACCGCCGCATCCAAACTGGCAGGCGGAGTCTGTTGTAGTACGAATCCAAATCTGATACGCCCCCAAAAACATCCTCCCCAGCGCGCGTGGGCAAATCGCAAATCACGCCAAGGTGTGGTAAAAAAGCGGGCATAGGATCAGGTAGTGGCATGTTGCCACGCCGGTTGTCCACAATCAGCCGTATACGGCCGTCGGGCTTTCCGACCCCAAAAGTACCGTTCACCATAGGCGGCTCCTCCTCAAAAAATCCACCCAAAATCCCCCTCTCCACACACACCGTGCAAACCCGCGCGAACTCCTCCATGCTACACCCCCGCGAGATCCGCATCGACTTCTGCAAGATCCGCTCTGCTGGGCTCAGCGTCCGTACCATCCTACTCTCATCATTCAAAATTGCTCCCCAAGAGGGGGGTAGTAAGTTCAGCACATCCACTTGGCCACCTTCCCCCGGACCAGGCAAAGCCAAGCGTGCGGCCACTAACGGTTCGTAAGGGGCTCCTTCAGCATATTCACCCCCATCCACTACAGATCCTGCCATTGCCGCTACGGAACCACCGTTCCGGCGGACAAAGGACCTGCAAGCATCATCGATCCCATCTAGGGCCGCCTGCTGCAGAGGCCCGGGCACACGGGCTGAATCTACAGCAGGCGGGTCTCGCCCCCCCCCCCCATCCAGTTTAACGCCCTAACCGTCTGACAGGCTAGTGTGCGAGCATTAAAAGCCCGACTCATCCTATCGCGCCTACGGCCTGAGCGTACCTGCTGCCACCAGTCACGAGGTGGCAGGGGTGCTGGAAGAGGTAGTGGAAGAAGGCACCGCTCCCTCACTTGTTGTTGTTGGACGGGCCGCCCTGCCCCTTCTTGCCGGGACCCTGCTCCAGCTTGTGCTGCAGCTTCCCCATGCTCATCGCCGCCCGCACCGCCGGAGACGCCAGCATTGCTCCACCCTCCTGGAATGGCAGCATTGCCGACGGCGTCCCCTTCCAACCCGTCGACCCCACATCCACCAGCTGGCATGCCGTGATCAGCTTTGCCAGGTACTCGGCTGCTGCCAGCTCCAGAATTACTTCGGAGCGTGGCGTGGCCCAGTAGCCAAATTCTGTCACCATCGTGTCCAGAATTCCTGCCATCTGCAGGAGCAGCATCCGCCTCTCCCCGCTGGCTGAGCTGCCGTGCATCGTCAGCATTAACGATGCACGGATGGACTTCCCCCCCACGCTCTCCGCGTAGTCCAGCATTCCCGGCAGCACCGCCTCCAGCATGTTGCTCACCAGCACCGGCACTGCATGCCCACTCAGCGCCACCCCCTTCGTGCGCGCCAGCCTGCCAGCAGCCGTCGCTGCGGCTGGGCTTGCAGCTGCTGGAGTCTTTGCCTGGTCCAGCAGCTTCGACATAGCCGATATTAGGTCGCCAATATCTCCGCCAGTGCGGGCGTTGCCCGGCCGGGATGGAAGCCCTCCAGCTGGCGTTGCATAGCCCGTCTCGGTCCCCAGCAGCCGACCTAGGTTTCGGTCCAGGTCCGCCACAGCCTGGTCGATCGCCCCAGGAGCGCCATCGTCCTCCCCAGCGCCCGCTCCACCATGCCCCGCCCCTCCGCTTCCACCTGCCGAAGGGGGAACACCCCCCGTTCCCACCGCACCTGCTGACACTGGTGGGTCCGGCTCTGCAATAGCCTCCCCCAGTTGCGCTGCTAGCACATCGGCCAGGGCCTCCTCCCCATCCCAGTCGCTGACAAACCCCCGTTCCTCCAGGACGTCCATGACGTTCTTGGCACGCCCCGGAGTGAGCTTCTGGATCCGCTCTAGCCAGTTCCCCTCCCCTAGGATCTTCTGAACCGCAGTGGCGGCCTCCTTTGGGGTGCATCCCTCCTTGGCTGCTTGCTTGAGTTTCGCTAGGAAATTCCGGTCTGGGGCTGTCACTGTGGACATGGTAGGTTATACTGCTTGATGTGTTATCTTGCGTTTTGTTTTTTGTGTTGTGGTCACGTGAGGTTCTCAGGCAAAAGAAAACAACCTGCTTCCCTAGAATGGAAGCCCACCCTTTATAGCAACCACCTCTCCAGCCAACCCCTACCTGGGTGGCTGGGGTACGGGTGCCAGCACAAAAAATATTTTTTCTAAAATTATTTTTTCTTTTGGTGCTATACGGCGTTGCATTCTCCGCTCAGCAGGTTAGTCATAGATAAAATGAGCATAGCTCACCAAATCCATCCATCCATCCATCCATCCATCCATCCATCCATCCATCCATCCATCCATCCATCCATCCATCCATCCATCCATTCCATCCATCCATCCATCCATCCATCCATCCATCCATCCATCCATCCATCCATCCATCCATCCATCCATCCATCCATCCATCCATCCATCCATCCATCCATCCATCCATCCATCCATCCATCCATCCATCCATCCATCCATCCATCCATCCATCCATCCATCCATCCATCCATCCATCCATCCATCCATCCATCCATCCATCCATCCATCCATCCATCCATCCATCCATCCATCCATCCATCCATCCATCCATCCATCCATCCATCCATCCATCCATCCATCCATCCATCCATCCATCCATCCATCCATCCATCCATCCATCCATCCATCCATCCATCCATCCATCCATCCATCCATCCATCCATCCATCCATCCATCCATCCATCCATCCATCCATCCATCCATCCATCCATCCATCCATCCATCCATCCATCCATCCATCCATTTTCCATTCCAT
>RPFO01001292.1:167500-199401 GCA_009746045.1 Mesostigma viride | reverse complement strand
CCCCCTCCCCCTCCCCCTCCTCCCCCTCCCCCTCCCCCTCCCCCTCCCCTCCCCCTCCCCCTCCCTCCCCCTCCCCTCCCCCTCCCCTCCCCTCCCCCTCCCCCTCCCCCTTCCCGTCCCCCTCCCCTTCCACCTCCACCTCCACCTCCACCTCCACCTCCACCTCCACCTCCACCTCCACCTCCACCTCCACCTCCACCTCCACCTCCACCTCCACCTCCACCTCCACCTCCACCTCCACCTCCACCTCCACCTCCACCTCCACCTCCACCTCCAGCTCCACCTCCAGCTCCACCTCCACCTCCACCTCCACCTCCACCTCCACCTCCACCTCCACCTTCACCTCCACCTCCACCTCCACCTCCACCTTCACCTCCACCTTCACCTCCACCTTCACCTCCACCTTCACCTCCACCTCCACGTCTACCTCCACCTCCACCTCCACCGCCCCCTCCACCTCCACCTTCGTCCCCCCCTCCACGTTTACCTACCCCTCCACCCCCACCTCCACCACTACCGCCTTCACTCCCACCACCGCCACCACCGCCCACACTTCCGCCACCACCGACCCCGCCGCTGCCCACCCCCCCGCCACTTCTTCCAGTGCCGCCCTTGACGCCCCCACCACCTTCACTCCCCCCCGCACCATCGCCACCATCACCACCACCACCACCACCACCACCACCTTCACCGCCACTGCCACCGGTCTCACCAGCGTCCAACCCCAGAACCCCGACTACATTAAGCCCCTTGTCCAACCCCCCCCCCCCCCCAACATCCACCCCCTCGTTCCCACCATCATCAACAACCCCCCCACCCATCCAATCATCCACGCCTTTACCACCACCATTCTCCAGTACCCCACCCCCGCCATTGTTATCCCCCCCATCTCCACCAACATCAACCCACCCCCGCCCACCAGCATTCATTCCCCCCCCCCACCAACGGCAACCCACCCACCTCCACCGGCATCGACCCCCCCCCATACACCACCATCCCCACCACCACCACCACCAAAATCCACCTCACCTCCTCCATCATCCCCCCCCACACCTCCACCATCATCTACCCCCCCACCTCCACCATCATCCACCCCCTCACCCCCAGCGCGATCCACCCCCCACCGCCACCAACATCGTCACCACCACCACCACCACCAGAATTCACCCCCCCACCGACAACAACATCACCCCCCATCCTCCACTGTCATCCAACCCCCACCCCCATCATCATCCACCACCTCACCTCCACCAGCGTCCACCTTCTCACCACCCGCACCATCCACGCCCCCACCGCCATCCACCCCCCCACCGCCACCAATCTCACCCCCCCCCTACCACCAGCACTCACCCCCCCACCACCAACAACATCAACCCCCCAACCTCCACTGTCATCCACCCCCCACCCCCATCAATATCCACCACCTCACCTCCACCATCATCCACGCCCCCACCCCCACCATCATCAACCCCCCCACCCCCACCAACATCAATCCCCCCCGCCCACCATTACTCACTCCCCCCCCCCACCAACGTCAACCCACCCACCTCCACCGTCATCGACCCCACCCACACCACCGCCATCCTCCCCCCACCCTCCCCACCATCCACCCCCTCACCCCCAGCGCGATCCACCCCCCCACCGCCACCAACATCATCCCCCCCCCCCCACCAGAATTCACCCCCCCACCAACAACAACATCACCCCCCCAACCTCCACTGTCGTCCACCCCCCTACCCCCATCATCATCCACCACCTCACCTCCACCAGCGTCCACCCCCTCACCCCCACCATCATCAACCCCCCCAACTCCACCGCCATCCACCCCTGCACCCCCAGCATCATCCCCACCCCAATCCCCGCCAGTTGTTGGAGGACCACCTGCATCGCCGCCACCGCCAATGTCACCGCCCGTGCCATCCTCCCCGCCCACATCACAGCCACTATTGCAACCCCCCCCCCCCACCCCCCCCCACCCCCCCCCCCCACCCACCACCACCATTATTGTCTCCACCCTTTCATCTGCCGCCGCCATCGCCCCCAACATCTACAGGGGCCTCCCCACCCTCCATGCCGCCTCTTCCACCCCCGCCGCCGCTGTTTTCTGCGCTGCCACCCATTCCAGGTGTGAGCTGGCCCCCTCCTGGAAATGTTTTACCGCCGCTGTCACCACGACTGCCGGCATCGTCACCGCCGTCATCCAGCCCACCCGGATCGCTGCCTCCTTCGTCGGCACAACCCTTTCCATCGCTGCCACCTCCAATTGTTCGTCCTCCACCATTGCTGCCTCCCATGTCCTCTCCATCTCCTCCCCCCCCATTCCCTCCGCCACTGCTCTCGACTCCACCTCCACCCTCTCCACCCCCAGGATTACCTTCCCCTTCAACCCCAGCAGCCACCGGGCCACCCAGCCCACCCGACTGCTCCTCCTTCACTCCCACGCCACTCTTCCTGTCTCACAACGCAAGCTTTGGCTTTGCCGCCACGCAGTGGGACATCCAGTTGTCATTTCGCCAGTTCCCCTCTGCCTTGGGGGTTCTGACAGGTGTCATGCTGAGAGCCACCGGGTTCACGAACGGAACCGCCTTTTTTGAGAATACGGCCAGGGCGACCACCCAAGTGGTCGCACGGGTCCAAACGGAAATCTCCCTGGTGCCCGAGGAAGCCTACCTGGGTCTCAACCTGACAATCTCCCCTGTAGAAGAGCGAACGGTCCAGCTGGGCGCCTACGATGCTATCGTCGATTTCGCCGGCGAGAGCGGGGCTACGGTTTCTTCTTCCAGCTCCCAAACAAATGCCCAGTCTATTGGTGCCGGGGATGCCCGGCTGGCTCTCTTTGTCGGGGCCGACCAGATACTGTTCTCCGTCACCGCCCAAGGCAGGTCCTCATACACGTCCGGCGGCAACGTGTTTGTACTCATCGTAACGTCCGCTCGGGTCGAGGTCACGGTGGAGTACGAATACGTGGCACCCCATCCGTGTGTGGCACCCTGGCAGCCGCCCCCAAACTGGCCTCCGCACGCGCCACCCCCCCGCGCCCGCCACCCCCATCCCCATCGCCGCCACCTGTCATATCGCGGCCTCCGCCACCAAAGTTATCACCCCGCCCACCCCCTAGCCCCCGCCCGCCACCACCATTCCCTCCGCCACCATCACCGCCACCGCCTCCACCACCTTCGCCGCCACCACCACCATCACCATCGCCCCCGCCCCCTTTTCCGCCCCCCCCGCCCCCCCCCCTCTACCCCTGCGGGTCCGAACCGCTGCTGCAAAATGTTTCCTTCAGCCACAACCGGCCCTCTGGTCCAGTCCCTTGGACTGCCAGCCTGAGCGTGCCGCGCTTCCAGTTGGCGTCCGGCGAGCTCGCATCCGTCTCGTTGGTCCTCCAGGGGGTCCTCCAGGGTCTCCTTCGCTACAAGACCGCCGACCAGCTGGCGGCGATCGGTGCGGATGCCAGCAACATCTCCTCGGCGGACGCATGGGTGGGTGCCCACCTGGCGCTCGCCGTCGCTGCTCTCGACACAGGGGAAGGGGCGACGCAGGGACAGCCTGGAGGGGCATCCATTGTCCTTGTGGATGTGACCCCTACGCACGTGGTCAGCACGGCAGGAGGGTCAACCGTCATTGGTGATGTTCTAGGAACATCTGTGGCACTGTCAGCATCCGACACAAACTCTTCATGGATCACCGCCCCCGCCAGCCTTGCCGCCTTTCTTGGGTCAGGGGAGCTCGCGATGACTCTAACGGCCGATGCGGCGGCTCTGACAACGGCGCCAGGTGGCGACCCTGTTTTGGTGCAAGCGGTGGAGGCATCAGCGCAAGCCACTTTGACTGTCACCTACCAGTATGTGCCGGTGGCATGCCAGCCCCCACCCCCACCTCTCCCGCCCACCCCCTCTCCACCCCCCTGCCAAGGCCAGGATCCCAACACGGCCCCCCTGAATGCGATGGTGGTAGAATCCACAGTGGGCTTTGCGCCGCTCGGCTGGTCGCGCCAGCTGTCCCTGCCGGCATTCGACGCGTCCGAGGGCTCCCTGCAGGGCGTGGCGGTCCGCCTGCGTGCCTCCCTGGAGGGGGATGTGGCGTGGGAGAACCTGGGCAATGACACGGGAGGCATCACGGTCACGCTGGCCATGAGGCTGTCGGCGCAGCTGCTGGCAAACACCACCGGCACGGCAAGCCTGTTCGTGCCGCTGGAGTTGAGGCTGGGGCGCTTGTTCCGTGATGTCGCGCAGGCTTACGACGGAGTGCCGGACCTGGGCGGCCGCTCGGGCAACCAGCTGGCAGGGAGGGATGCGCGTGAGACCGGGTGGATTCCCCTTGGGTTGCTGCAGGGTCCAGCGAGCCCAACCAATGGTACTGCGAGCCCTTCCTCCTTGTCGGAAGCCGCGAGGCTGCTGTTTTCTTACAACGCGGGCACCAGTGCGGGCGGTGGGAGCCATCGAATGGTGGACTTTCAATTGATCGCAACGGATGCCAGCAGCGTCCTGGCGCCAGCTGGCGTGCTGGCCCAGTTCCACGTGGCAGCCAAGGCAGCCCTGCAGGTCCGCTACGACTATCGCCCGGCACCAGATGTGATGGGCTGCCTTCCTCTCGCCCCACCCTCGCCACCACCCCCGCCACCGTCCTATCTGTCCTCCTGTGTACGCAGCCCCCAGGCCTGGGCAGAAGTCCCACCGTTCCTGTGGCCGGTCAACCCGAACATCTCGCTGGGGGAGCCCGTGCTGCAGGGGCCAGCCCAGGGAGGCCAAGACCTGGTGATCACTGACGCGGGGCTACTGCTGGCCGATCAAGCGGCCACATCGGTCGCGCAGGACGGGCCGCCTAGCTGGCTATCCCTGCTGGTGTCAGGGTGTCTGGGTGGGCGAGTGCGGGAGTTTGTGGCGGAGTGGGCGCAGGCGACCGTCCACGCGACTCAGCCAGGCGGGGGAGCATTGCCGACGGAGGTGGCGGCGGTCCTGGCGGACACTGCCCGGCTGCTAGCACCCGGCAAGCTGTCGTCGCTGCTGGCTGTCTTGGAGGCCTTCAATGCTGGCCGTGGGGATATCGATGCGTGCCCGTCTCCAAGGGAGACGCCAGCACACATATTTGAGCTCGTGGTGCCGCCCCCGCCACCGCTCCCTGCGGCGCCCTCCCTCATGTACCTAGTCTCGGAATGGGGGGAGTGCTCGGCCACCTGTGGCGGCGGGACGCAGGTGAGCGGCTGGGGTGGGAAGGACGCCTTTTGCGTGTTGGCTCGTCAAGACTATCTTTTTCCTAACAGCATATCTGCTTCATCTGTGTAGTGTTCACCCCTAGGCTGGTTGGACACCAAAAGAAAGCGGGCTCCTGATGTGAGGTTTTGCCTGCTGGTTCTTTCAAGTGTGTAGGTTGCGGGTGCTTTGGGAATCGTGTCGGTGCAGAATGGTTCTGCGGGAAAGAGTTAGATCTATCGCCTTGGAGCGGCTTTGTGGTCGCATTCAGCGCTCTTAAGCCATCTTATGTTTGTGTGTCAAACGGGTCGTGTGGTGCCGTTGCTGGGGGAAGGAAATGGTGTCATGCAGTCTTTCTCGCGTTACTCGAACTCCAGTGCGCACTATAACCTTTTATATTTTGGCCACCGCACCTGCCATATCCCGCCCCCCACCACACACCCCAGGTGCGCTCTGTCCGGTGTGGCTACTCCAACGGCACGCTGCTGCCCTCCGACATGGCGTGCGAGGTCGCCAGCAACCACCAGGGTGGGGGCTCCACAGCACCACATTTCCTTGGGGAGCGCCCCCCCTCCTCCCAGCCCTGCAACGTCGGGCCATGCCCCGCCTTCTTCTGGGCGTTAGGCCCCTGGTCGGACTGCACCCGGTCCTGTGGTGGGGGCCTGAAGACCCGCCGCGTGTGGTGCCAAGGCGCGATCGGCCAGCCTGCCCCCCGCGATGACTCGTGTGCTAATGCTGGCCCACGGCCTGCTGTCGTGGGCGCGTGCAACACCGAGGCCTGCGGATGCACCCGCTTTGTGCGCGAGGTAGGGCCGTGGGGACCCTGTGTGCGAAACACAAGGCCCGCAGCGTCTGACGGCGACTACTCGACGTCCATCGACACCGTCACGGCGTCTGCCTGCGGTGGCGGCACCACTTCGCGCTCCGTGGCATGCGTCAGGTATTTCGAGGACGAGGCTCGAGCGGAGGCGACCCCAGACCTCTGTGCTGGCGCCGCAACGACTGCGGAAGGAGGGGCAGGGTGGGATAGCAACCTGGCGCCGGTCGGGAGCACACGTCCCTGCGACACTAGCTCCTGCTCCCTGAGCGCCTGGAGGGCGGGTCCCTGGGGCCCGTGCGCCATGGATGGCCCGTGCGACACCACAGGGCTGGCGGCCAGAAACGTCACGTGCCACCTCATCACGGGGCAAGGGGAAGTGATCACCCTGCCAGATGCGGAGGCCGCCGCACTGTGTGGGCGTGTCGCTGAGCGGCCGAGCTCGATCCAGGAGTGCACAAGGGATGGCCCTGTGGGCAATGATGACTCCGTGCCACCCCCATCATCATTAGTGCCCTCCCAGATACTGTTACTGACCTCCCCCCCATCGTTGTTGGTGCCACCCCCCCCGCCACCCCTGGGGTCGCTTGCATGTGACCTGTGTGTCTCCCACAATTGCTCGGGCCACGGTCGGTGTGATGGTCACACGGGGGACTGTGTTTGTGATGATGGGTACGTGGGGGACGTCTGCCAGGGGCGTTTGTGCCAGGGGGGCGAGGAAGCCGGCAGGGGTGGCCAGTGCTGTGACGGCACGGTCGTCAGCATTACGGGGGATTGCTGCCAGTCTCCATCGGCGGTGCGGGACGCCAGCGGTCGGTGCTGCGAGAGCGGCGCGTTGGACGTGTGCGGGGTGTGTGACGGCGGCGGAATCGTGGTCGATGCCATGTCCCGCTGCTGCACATCTGCCGTGCTGGACGCTGCGGGGCTGTGCTGCCCGAGCGGCTCGCTGGATCACTGCGGCGTGTGTGATGGCACAGGGGACTCGTGCGGCATCACGCTGACCGTGACGTTGGAGCCCTGGCAGGCGCTGGCGACAGTACAAGGGGGCGGCGGTACGGCGGCTGGTGCGGCCGCGCAGGCATCTGGGGGGCAGTGGAGCTCAGGCCCGGATGCGAGCGCAAGGGAATCCAGGGGCGCGAACCTGACAGGGAGGGAGGGAAGAAAGGAAGACGGGGATGGGGCGGTGGCGAGGATGACGGGGCGAGCACGCCGGCGCTTGCTGGTGCGGCAACCATTGCGGAGACGTTTGTCAGCAGCAAGTGTGGCCGAGGAGCTGTTGGCATCAAGGGGGCAAAATGTGACGGGGCCGGCGCGTGTGCTCTTTGAGGACGCGTTCGTCCGCACGATGGCTCAAGTGCTGGGTGAGTACGACCCGGCACTGATCCTGGTCCGCCAGGTGTACCTCGCTCCCAACGCGACAGGTGGCGACAGCACGGCAGGAGGGGGTGAGGGCGCAGGTGGCGTGGCAGGCGCGCAAGCAGAACCTGGAGACTTGCTGGCGGTGGAGTTCTCGGTGCTCCCGCCGCCGTCACCGTTGCCCACGCAGCGCACCGGCAGCACCCACGGCCGGTCTGCCGGTGAGGTGGTCGACGCACTGGCGCGGTGGCTTGCCTCCCTGGTCCAGCCGGACATCTCCCCCCTGCCACCCCTGCGGCTGACCCGCGTCCCCTCTCGATACGCTCCCGTTCCCGTGTGCGGCAACGGTGTCTGCGAGGTGCTGGAGCGATGCCCTGCCCGTGACGTGATAAACCTACCGCCCGGGGAAGGCGCCGCGCTAGGCCAGAACGGGTCCTCGCCCGCCCCTGCTGAGGGCTGCTGCCTGCTGGATTGCCCACTCTCCCTCTTTCCCTGTGTGCGGTCGGGACCGAACGGGCGCGAGTGCGGTGGGCATGGGACTTGTCTCCACGGCACAGGAGCCTGCGAGTGCTATGCGGGCTACACGGGGGCTGACTGCAGGTCGTGTCAGGCTGGGTGGTTTTCCCGCACAGATCCACACACGGGGGAGGACAGCTGTATCCCGATGGCATTTGCGGAGCCCCCACCGCCACCCCCCCCGCGGGTATCGCCGCCGCCGCCGTGGGAATTCTGGCCGACGGCACCCCCACCCCGCTCGCCCTTGAGCCCAGGGAGTGTGGTTGCCCCGCAGTTCCCACTCCCACCCTCAAGGCCCTCCGGGAGTGGGGGACCCCCGCCCACGGGTGGGGCACCCCCACCCCCACCAGGGCTTGCCCCTGGTGTGCGGGCCAAGGAGGTGTATGGCTGGAAATGGCCGTTTGTGGGACTGGGCGCGGGCCTGGCTTTCCTCCTGGTCGGCGGCTGCTGTGTGACCGTTGCGTGCGTGAGCCGCCGCAAACGCAAGCGGGAGGACCAGAAAGCCTGGGACGTGGCGTTGGGGCGCGAGGAGGAGTGGCGGCAGCTGTCGGCAGCCGTGAGCCGAATGACGTCGCGAGGGGGGTCGTTCGTCTCCCGAGGGGGCGGGTTCTTCACCCCGGGCAGGTCCTCAAGGGGGGGGGTCTTGTCCCCTGGCCTCTCGGGCAAGATATTCCCCATGTCCCCCGGCTCCGCCCGCTATCTAGCCTCCCCCGTGGGATCCAGTCAGCCAGGCTCCGCCGCGTCACGATCAGGCAAGCGCTGGCCGACCCTGGTGGGTTCCCACATCCGCAGACCCAGCTCACTGGGGAAGGTTGCAAGGGGGGCCGCGGGTAAAGGCTCACCCAGTCAGCACAGTGCCTCGTCCCCAGGATCGTCGCGGCGTGTCGCCTCGCCAGCAGGGCGCCGGCCGCCATCTCGTTTCGGGCCTTCTGGGGAAGAACCACTGTCTCCTGGGTCCCCCAGGCAGCAACCTTATTCCCCAGGGTCTGCCAGGCAGCAACCTTATTCACCAGGGTCTGCCAGGCGTCAACCCTATTCACCGGGGGCAGTCATGCCTCAACCCTATTCGCCAGGGTCGCGAAAGCACTGGCCTGGTTCGCCAGGCAGTGAGGCGATGTTCCCCTCCTCGCCCACCGCTGGCAGCCGTTCCTACCCCACGTCACCCACCACGGATGGCTCGTTCCCTGCGTCTCCCAACAGCTCCCGTCTGGGCATGCACCCGCTGATCATGACCGACGTGGTCGCGGATGACGTCATGAGCCCGATGAGTGAGTCCGAGGTGATGGCGCCGCCCAAGGCCCGGGCGCCGCCGAGCACGCCCATGTCGTTCACCAGGCCACCCATGCCAGGGACCCTGTTGGAGGACCCTGACGAGGGTCGCGACGACGATGACGATGGTTATGGCGGTGAGTATGGCGGTGGTTATGACAAGGATTATGGGGATGATGATGATGAGGATGGTGGCTTTGGGGGCGGCTTCATGGGGCAGCCCAGTCGGTGGCAGTGGCCAGCATCGCCAACAAGGCCAGGGACACCTTGGCCGTCGTCAAGGGCAGGACCCCCGGGGCCCTTTTCCAGGCCATGGCCAGTAAGACCATTATCTGGGCCGGCATCACCACGGCCAGCATTAAGGCCAGCATCGCCAAGGCGGTCCTCGAGGCCAGGTAGCCCGTTGCGCCAGATCATCACCCAGTGATCCGCTTGCTCAGGAAAGTAAGCCATGGATGGGGTGGCGACCATGATGGGCATGAGCTGGCTTGGCTGTCCTTGGAACACTATATGCGTGTGTCAAGGACGAGGTGGCTGGCATGACAGTGGGCATCCCCAAGACATGTTTAAATGACACGTGCGACAAGATAAGTCGTATGTTCATCTGGGCACAAGCTTCGCAGGAGGGATGTCCGCGCCGGGCAGGATGGCAGGATGCTGGCTGCCCCGGGATCCAGGGGGTTCAGAGCGTGTATACTAGATTTGTCCTGATGTAGCACTCTGACACTCTGGTTGTTGGAGTCGCTTGTCCAGATCTATCCTGGCCATTATCTGCGGACTGAAGTGTTGATTGTTGTGCCAGCAGATCATGCGGGCGCATATCACCAAGCATGTCTGCTGCGATAGCAGGCCTTGAGGCTTTGCCACTGTGTGCAACGTTGCCTCACCAAGTACCTTTGCTTGCACATTACAAGATCGCTTTGACACTTGTCAATAGGATGCCAAGTGATGTTTCCAGACCAGATGATAGTTGTTGATGTCTGTGTGTTATTGTTTTGATGTGTGCACATTGCACACGAGGCTGCTAAATTGGCAGCCAAAATGTATATATGCACCTGCATGCCTTGAAGATCGCCACATATATATATTTTTTTCCTGTACAACTCGGTAGATGTGAGCATGAAAGGAATTGAAGCGGAATCAAACAATCTGATTTGTGTTGGTTAATTATGTCTCTGATTTTTTTGACGAGGAAAACATTTTTCCTTCTGACTAATTGATGAAACATTTTTACCTCGAGTTCGCATTCTTTGGTTGGACAGCTACAGGCTCAGCTGTCTAGAATATCCAGGCTTAGCGTGAAGACATCCTTCGATCAATGGTTGCTAGATCAAATTGCTCTCGTGTCCACCGTCCGGACGTGGGTCAGTGAGCTATATTCTCCTTATATGACGAGGGCAATGAGAAAACAAAGGCCACAAGCTAGAGCCTAGATGAGAAATGAACAACTTGGGTATGGTGCCTTTACTCTTACATTATGTAGTTGGAAGCGTGGGTAGCTGGCGTGATAGCTAACGCCCGCCCTCCGAGGTCCCATATACCAAACGTCGCCACCCACAACTGAACAGTGGGAATGCCTCATGTCCATCCAAATGGACCAATCCTCTAACAGTATCCATGTTTGTATCATGAACAGCGGCCACCTAATTGATCAGCCGGCAATGATGATGATCATAGTCAGTCAGCAGCCTCTCTTGATTGAAGGGAAATGTCAGTTCCCTTGTCGGTACTCATCACGAGGTCGCGACTATCCCGGTAAGCTAGCAACAGAGTTCATAGCCGAAGTAGTCAGATGACCGGCTCTGGGTACTAACTGAAGCTTTGAACACACCCAACTTGCAAAGTTGAGTGGGTTGAGTTTCAAGAGTTGACTTCATGCCAAGTTGCCGAGTCGACTAACATGCGGCCGCATGAGTAACTTGCTGACTGGCTGAGTGACGGAGTCAGCCGCCCCGGGCGGGCCGCCCCGCCATTTTCAAAAGGGCCTCTTGAAAACATTCATCTCATGATTTGAGCATTAGAACATGTTAGTGTAGGCTTCTTCTTATGATCAATTCGAAACTGAGTCACTATCATGCGGCCATGACTCCCCGGCCCATCATGACAGGATGGCCGCATGCATGAGCCAAGTACGCAGCCGCTACCCTAAACCTGCTAGGATATGGACCTCCTGTTCGGCTAAAAAAAAAAAAGATCGATATTTTGGGTGGGTCATGACTCGTGAGGGGTCTATGGTGACAACTGACAACATAAATGTTTTCGAAATTTCTGCTTGCATCCAGTCGTGCCAAGTCACCAGTTTGTGGCACGGAGCCAGCTACAGTAGGCACGGAACAGCAATTATTATTTTCGCACGCACTCAGCAGTCAGCATATTCAGCAACTCAGCCTTGGCTCATTACTGTAAGAACTAGTTAGAAAACACTCGTACACATCGTTTAGTTTCCGCCATTGCCGAAGGATGTAACTCATGTTTCTGTTATACTTTAGGCCGTGATTTCCCTCCGACCAAATTCCCTTTCACAATCTCTGCTAACTTTGCGGTCGGATATCTTTCCATTCATTAACCCGGGTTAAAAGAAAGGCCACTGCCTCCTCGAATGTAATTGTTGTGCGGGGAGGGCTGTCAGAAACATATACGAGCGGCGCCTGGTGCTACCAGATTATTTACCGCTGGCGCCCGTAAAACAATATACAGCTTTCCTGCAATCGTCCGATATCTGGCATGCTCGTCGCTACTGCGATGCCCGCAGTTTGCGCTCAATTTAGCCCCGCCGTGCGGCTAGAATTGCATGGCCGGCGCACGAAGTGGCACAGCCCCCGTTTGCGGAAGCAAGACGGGCTCTCATGGCAGAATGGCAACCTGGCCGTTCGTACAAAGCAGTTAAGAAACCAGCCGCTTCGTTTCACGGAGGATAATTCTCATGCCGGAAAGACCTGCACTGCTGTGCTGAAGAGTGGCACAGGCTCCCCGTCTTTTTGCAATGGGGTGCAAACGGGGGATACCTGCGGCGTTAGAAAAATTCCGGCGTCAGAGCAGGAGGTGGATGAGCTCCTCGCTTTGCTGGTCAAGGTATAGTTCATGTTTTTCGTTTCTAGGAATGTGTTTGACAACAAGCCAGGGTCATTCTTCCCAGATCCACCATATATCTCCTCTACGCTTGTCCGTCCTGTTTGAGCTAGAAGGGCCATGCATGCTGCATGTTCATCAACTCGTGTTTACTCAATTCGAGGAAGGATCCCTACAATTCACACTTCCAATAGATAGCCAGGGGATGTTTCTCACGAACTTTCGTTCATGTAATGCTGGCGCTTGCCACAGCAATCTGACTCACATCATCTGATGTTCTGCTTGCGCATATCCTCCTTGCAGGAAACACGGCGGCTGGGCATCCCTCCATCGCCAGGGGACCATTCAGGCGTCATCCGAAACGTGGTGGCGTTCTCAGGAGGAGTGGACTCGTCCTTGGTGGCCTATCTGGCAAGTTCACTGTCATCTGATCAGAGAGCTCGTCACATCATGTCTTCCTTGCAGCCGTGCCTATGATGACGGTGTCCGTTCTTTTGGGAGGTGAAAAACTTGCTACTAGCATGGGGCTATAATTATCATTAGATAGATTGTCGGGGAATGACTGTTATGAATATCATTTGTTATTGGGGTGTCGCACGTGTAATGCTATTTTCATGACAGCTATTTTCAGCTCTGTTGCAAGGTTTCCCCGCAATCAGGTAGCTTAATCAAGTAAATTGGATGCCTGCAGTTTGGCATGCACTTGCACTCGTCTCTGGCAGTGGATTTGCCCAGAGGGCAGTTGTCTATGACATATTATCCGTTACAGCTATCTGTTATGATTGGATTGAGATCCCTTGTCTCTCTCGTCGTTGTCATTTTCTCAAGGGCCAGTTCAAGGCGGACAAGGGTATTGGCGATTTGCACTATGGAAAGCAAGCAGCAGAAAATGAAAAGGGCGGAAACTCTTGGGCATAACAGTATTATAGTAGTATTACACTGTAGTAGTACTGTAGCAGTATTATTCAATGGTAGTATTATAGTAGTACTATACTAGTATTATATTATAGTAGTACTATATTGTGGTAGTATTATTGTAGTACAATACTAGTATTATAGTAGTACATGACCCCCCCACGGAGGCATGTAATAATTTAATTTTTTTTTTAGTACTAGTATTATCTTATAGTAGTATGTATATTATGGCAGTATCATGGGACATGTGGGTGTATCTACGTTATCTTGATACCGGAATCATGCTAGTACTAACTGAGTGGCGATACAGTTGACGATAGTACCATGTGCTGAGTATCAATTACAATATAATATGCTCACCTGTGCCTCTCCCTTCCTCCCCTCCCCCGCCCCCGCGCTTCCTTTCCCCCCCTCATCTCCCCTTCCCCCAGGTGCGGCAGGCGTTCCCCCGCGGCAGCAGTTGCGCATGCATCGGCAGAAGCGCCGCACTGCCCTCCTCTCAGCTTGACTTGGCACGTGCGGTGGCCGCACACATGGACATTCCGCTGATGGAGGTGTGGGGGGGGGGGGAAGAGGAAAGGGGGGGGGAAAGGGGATGGAGAGGGGAGGGGACAAGAAGTTGGGGGAGGCGAACGAGGGAGGCACGTGGAATGGTTTGGGGTTTGAAGGGGGGGGGGGGGGGGGGATTCGGTGGGTTGGGGGGCACTGGGGATAGGGAGGCGGTGCGGCAACATGGTAGCGCATGGTGTTTCAGGCCAAGCTTGTTCTTACAAGACACATTGACGTCGCTGAAGTTGCTATCCGTTGAGGCTGCCAACTCCCAAGATGTGGAACGCCACATGCACAGGGAGTGCGGACGAGGCGGATGCGCTGGGGATGCCAGCAAACAGCAAAGCACGTATGCGTAATGACATAGTCTGTGCTATATACCAGAGCTGAAGGAGCATTTCCTTTGCGTGGCTTCCTGGTGTAGCTTTCAGGCGGTGGTGTAGCTTTCAGGCGGTTGTGCTGTTCCCATGCTGCGCTGCTCCCCCTACCTCCCATGGAAGATAAGCCCACACCCACATGAGCCAAGGGCAGCCCCCCCTGCAACAGGGACTTGCACATGACCCTGGCATTCTGGACCTCATTAGCACAACCACATGGGCGCTTACAAACACCTTGATAGACGACTTGTTGTTCGAGCCACAGGTCTCCCTGCTCCCAAAGCATGGGCCATGACCCATGCCCACTCTACTTGCAGCCATCCTGCTTGCACCACCCTCCTTGCAACCATTGCCCTTAACACAGCGCTTGGTTAGCTTGCACCACCTGTTGTGGCGCGCTCGTCACGCCTCTTGTTGCCCCCCCCCCCCTCGCAGGTGGACACTCACGAGGGCGACTTGCCGGAGTACGTGGCCAACGAGGGCACGAGCTGTTACGTGTGCAAGAACACACTCTACTCGACCATGGCTGCGGTCACGCAATCCCTCCTGGCGGGGGCCGCCGCCGCCTGCAATGCCCCCTCCCCCCTAACAAGCTCTGTTGTCACTGCGGCAGCTGCTGCACGAGCGAGCAGCGGCCCAGGGAATTCTCCATCCCAAATGGATGATGGTAAGCCTACCGCTCCTGCCAGCAACTCCCCGGATGCCAGTACTCGTGGCCAGTGGTGTGGGGACTCATCTACTGGTGGCGCTGCGCCTCTGGCATCCGGTCCCTCACCCAAGGTGGAGGCAGTGCCCTCGTTTGTTCTGTTCAACGGAACCAACGCGGACGACCTGCGGGACCCGACGCGGCTAGGCCTGCTCTCGGCGGCGGAGCATGCGGTGGCCAGCCCGTTGGCTCGCGTTCCCAAGGCGGCCGTGCGGGTGGGTGCTCCCCATGATTGTTGACTGTTATCACGACATCCAACGTCATGTATCGAGCAAATGCCTTATCACCATGTACTTTGGTTGTGCTGTGGAAGCATCTAGAACGTTAGACCAGGAAGGTGCCCTGCGAAGCCATATGTTTGCTGGCTGGAGTCGCCCTGCGAAGCCGTAGGGGCATCCGTGTTTGCCATCGGATGCCAAGCCTTTGGTTTGGAGCCATGAGCCATGAGAGGGTTGTGTGCGCTCCTAGTCAGGCCTAGGACTAGGCCATCTGCTCTTTTTTCCTCGCCAAGCTTAGGCCGCATGGGGTGCATAGGCCTGCAAGAGAGAGAGGATGTGCGCGCGATGGGCTGATGAGGTATCTTGTGGGGTGGGGTGGGGTGGGGTGGGGTGGGGTGGGGTGGGGTGGGTGGGGTGGGGTGGGGTGGGGTGGGGTGGGGTGGGGTGGGGTGGGGTGGGGTGGGTGGGGTGGGGTGGGGTGGGGTGGGTGGGGTGGGGTGGGGTGGGGTGGGGTGGGGTGGGGTGGGGTGGGGTGGGGTGGGGTGGGTGGGGGGTGGGGTGGGTGGGGTGGGGTGGGGTGGGGTGGGGTGGGGTGGGGTGGGGTGGGGTGGGTGGGGTGGGGTGGGGTGGGGTGGGGTGGGGTGGGTGGGGTGGGGTGGGGTGGGGTGGGGTGGGGTGGGTGGGGTGGGGTGGGTGGGTGGGGTGGGGTGGGGTGGGGTGGGGTGGGGTGGGGTGGGGTGGGGTGGGTGGGGGGTGGGGTGGGGTGGGGTGGGTGGGGTGGGGTGGGGTGGGGTGGGGTGGGGTGGGGTGGGGTGGGGTGGGGTGGGGTGGGGTGGGGTGGGGTGGGGTGGGGTGGGGTGGGGAGGGCGGGAGGGTGGGAGGGAGCGAGGGAGGCCACGATATCTTGTAATCGTTTGGCCATGCTGTGGTTGTGTATTTCCGGTGCCATCCCGGTGTCCTTCCACTAGCATTGCTGCTGAGCGCTACCTCCTTAACCGTACATTTCTCTGATAATAAACATTGATGAAGAAGAGGAATGCGGCAGCCTGGCAAGCGGAGGGGAGCATTCATGGGTGGTGTGGGGTTCTGTGGATGGGTGGGTAAAGGCAAAAGCTGTGGATTAACATCGCAAGTGCCCATGGATATCGGTGCCCATGTCACCCAGGACGGTCCTCCTTGTCTTTCAGCATGGCTGCTTGATGATGTTTGTTACCGAAATTCGCTTGCTGGTGTGCTGTACGCCCTGACATTCATGCTTTTTTTTTCTCCCACATGCACATGCACCAGATGCTCGCGCGGAGAGCTGGCCTGCCAAACTGGGACCTGGCGGCCGCACCCTGTCTGCGCAGCCGACTGGCCTATGGCGTGGAAGCAACCCCGGCCACGCTGTCCGCGGTAGAGGCAGCAGAGACCGAGGTGAGCCTGTTACCAGGTATTTGTGGGAGTATCTTCGTACGCTGGTGTGACTCGTCAGCCTCTTTTAGACATTTGTGTGAGTTTTTCTTTCACTGCATGTGCCACAGGCTCTCTGGTATGTTGTATGTGTGCCTGGCCAGTTCTGTGGTTTGTGCTTCTTGCGTGGTTAGCTTTATTTTATGTGGAAATTCCTAGTTAAGCATGCAACTCCCTGGTGCTTGGTCATGTGCTGTTATCCTTACTGGACTGTGCATATTCATGTCCACTTGAGACATGGAATGACTGGTAGGTGCCCTTTAGTTATTGGATTGTTGGGACAATGCGCTAATGTCAAGCCTTATCTTTCACATACGCATGTGTATCCGATATATGTACTGCTGCCAGACCATATATTTCTCTATATGCTCCCGTTCCCACACAAATGGCATCACCAAACCCATTTTGTGCTCCTGCCCTCTTGTATGCTTGGTCAATCCATGACATGTCGTGGCAGGTGCGGAGGCTATTGTCACTGTCACCGGCAGAAAACATGCGTGTCCGCATTCTGTCTGACCAAGCAGCGGTGCTCGAGGTTGAGCTCTCCCGGCTGAAAGCATTAGAGGCAGCAGAGAGTAGGCAGGGTATCACAAAAAGCAATCTGGAAAGCAGGCTGCAAGACGCTTTTGCTCCATTGGGATTGAAGCTACAAGAGATCAGAGAGTTTAGATCAGGCTCATTGAGCATGCCAATGGGTGGCTTATAGCAGGACTTCTTGCTACATAGTTCATTAACCACATGCAAAATATAACTGCATGCTTTTTTTCCCTTCAGGTTTTCTGTTGCAATATCGTGCCGAAATCTCCCAGGTACATCGTTCTACGCATATCAGTGTACACACTAGACAGCCCTATACAATACTGCATGGCGTCGATCGCTTTACTTGATGAATCTAGCTACACGCGGTCCCGTTGGGGCCCCACAGAGCATTAAACCCTCGGATGCATGCATGCCGGTACGATTCTGATGGGTACTCGTCTAGGGTGCGCGCGCAGCCCGGCCCGGCCTGACTGACACCATGGCGCCCGTGTATGGCATTTGATTTATCCATGCGCGCCTTCCGTACCCCGAGGCTTGTTGGCCTCCACTGACTGATCGATCGATCTGCCAGGCCAGCTTATCCTGCATCTTTTGAGGTCAGAGGATGCATGCATGACATATGCCATGGCCACGACGCGGTCACGTGTATATATTAATTAATGGCCACGGCGCAATCAGGTCCGCCTTCGTGGACGCGCATGCGCAACCTTTCATGATGTACCTGGATGCAGATCGCTGTGTAGATCTCATGTGCTGCACCCTAGCTACGGACTGTTCATGTGATCTGACAGTGGATATCTTGGCTCTGCTAGCTAGCTTCGATCTCGATCCCGAGCGACCCCGCGCCCGACCAGCCCCGCGCTCTACCTGCGCGACGTCGATCCGGGTGGTTGCCGCGCCCGGCTGGCGCTAACGCAGGCCTGCCGCCGCAGTCCTGAAGACCCTGTACCCGTACCATGAGCCGCTTTCTGTCTTGTAATTATTTTTCTAATGAGATTTGCATGGTACTCCGCAATGAGGACCTGTACCAGGGCATGCCCTATATCACCAGCACAATTAAGCAACGCCGCCTGCAGCTAGTAGGGCACCTAGCTCGCACCAACCAGGTAGACACCTCACGTGGCCCCCCCGCAGGACTGCGACCAGCCCAGCCTGGCCGGCACCTCCTGACGTGGGCTGGGCCCAGTGATGTTAGACGCCGCAAGGCCCGCACCTTCAAAGAACAGCTAGTAGAGGACATGGGGGGCCTAGGCCTCTCCGTGATTTGGAAGAAGATGATGGACAAGGCCAAGTGGGCTCAGGTCATAGAGGACAACGAGCCCCCCCCAGTGGGGAAGCGCCCGCGTGTGCAATCCCGCGGGAGGCACGCTAGATAGCTCCCCCTAGGGCAGCGTGCGGCTGCCTAGATAGATGACGTAGATAGAATGTTGTTAGATAGATGTAGTATGTAGCCAATGTAGATAGATTAGACCGGTAGGAATGTGTGCACCCATCCATCCATTCATCGGGGTTAATGCTCCGTGACTCCCCAACGGGAGCACGAGTCTAATTAATTAATTAATTAATGGTACTCCGTGGCATGCCTACGCGCATGACGTACACGCAAGCTAGTACTTACCTAATTATCTTTTGATATTCCATATCACTGAGATTGATCGAGGCCGAGCCCCCCCAGCCATATTGTCTGCCTGTAGACGTTGGGTGCGTCGAAGGTGCAGGGACCATTGTAGCGCGTTTGGCATAATCGGCCGGCGCCCAAGTGCTCTGCACATGAATGCATGCACGATCCTAGCATGCATGATTGAGTGGTATTGATAGCAGCTGTGGCTTGCCTAGCTTCAGACATGAGGCAAGACGTGCGAACCTGTCGATCCCCTAGCGATCTCGAACTGTGCATATGGAAATACCGTGCGCACACACGGCCGGGATGTAAAGCACTATACAGACTGTAAAAGTGTAGCTCCGCATTCCCCCATGCATGTGTAATTATAATCCATCATTGTATAGGTGTTAACTGTATCTCATTGACGTAGAATGATGTCATACACCTTGGATAACAAAATCGATAACGCACTCAGATCGACAACCAACGCTGTTAGACAGTTGACATGTCTCATAGTTAATTATCAACGTCTCCAAGCTTTAAAAAAAACGTGTGCTCTGTATCACACCCGGACGTGTGTTGAGCACTGTCCAGATTCCATGGGCTGGTGTTCCAGACAAATCAGACATTACGGCCTGCACAAAATGCCAAGATTTCATCTGCGACATCTGCTGCCTTCTCAACGTGTGGAGAATGACCGCAGTTAGCAAGAAGTCGTATCTGTGCATGAGGGATGTCCTTCTTGAACCGCTGCGCACATTGTGGCATTCAAATGGACATCACACACACGTAAGTTTTTCATTGCAAATATGCGTTAGTGAGGCAAATGCATGGTAACATTTGAGGGTTGGCAGAGCCTGATCTGGCACCTCTGATATGAAATCTGTTGCCTTTCTCCTCCCCTGCCTGACTCAGATAAAAGTAACATTAGCTGCAAAGCAACCCATTCATCAGAGTCTCGCTGCATGTTCATAATTGGACCTGCTAAAAGCACCTTATGTCTCTCTTGTCCTAAGAGGAAGGCACCACTAGAACTGTAGAACACTGTACATGCCTACATGTGGATCAGAAACCTCTGCTGAGGAGTTCTATTCCCCAGTGGGTTCTTTATGCTCTACGACAGTCTCGCTAGTTGACAGATAGAATACGGAATGCTCAGCAATCAAACAAGGCTTGCTTATGAACTGCCTCCATGAAACCACAGTGGGACCACACTTGTGAGATGGGCGGAGAGCGTACCTCAAAGCTACCTTTGTCCAGCAGAAGTTAGGCACGGATTCCTCGTGAACATTTGACATGCTATATGTGAGACTGCATGGGTGGGAGAGAAGAGAGTACTCGTTACTACTCATACCTCAAAGCTGCTCTTGTCCAGAATCTCGTCCTGCTCTCCCCAGATGATCAGCGTCGGTTGTTGGATCTGAGGCACAACCACACAGGCCAGCAGCACACGGAGGGAAACTTCCACATAAAGACGCTTGCACATTGACAAGGGCTTTCACATGAATCCCACTGTATACCCTCTAGGCCACGCTGACAACGCAGCCGTTATAGTTAAAACATAGTCTGGTAGCTGGAAATCGCAAGCCGATCAACAGATAGTCAGATATGCAAGGGAGATTTCAGTGTGCGAAGAGAGACGAACGTTGACAGACTCCCTTCCATGTTCTCATATTCCACCCAAACTGTCGATTCTTTTCTGGTCCTGCCTTCCGTTTTTATTTCATCCCACCCCGGTTCACCCCACCCCACCCCACCCCAGCCACTGCCCTTGCATGCTCATAGAAAGACGAGTTCACTTAGTGCCACAGTCAGTGCACACAGCAAATGCAACGATATTGCTTGAGCAACGTGAAGCACGGCTAGCGCACAGATGCATGCAAGTTGGCACTGGTGAACAGCCACATGATTGCATCCACACTGGTAGTATGCAAAATGGCACATGCACAACCACAAGTCCAAGGACTGCCATTGGAAACGCCCACAGCACTCGAATAGAGTGGAAAGAAGCGATAGAGCCCACGTGACAGACACGCATCTACGACAGACGAAAACAGCCCGGAAAACCAAGGCATTGATGTGATGGTCTTGAATATAGCATGGTTGAGAGGGTAAGCCCATCCACTACGCAAAAACAGCTCCTTATCCCTGCCTCTGCCACCAGCCACCAACTTTGCCAAGCAAAAGGAATACACAGCCGTGGGTTTTCTAATCTGGGGAATCCACTGCCATTTGTGTGGAAACAAAGTGGCAGTGCTTGAAGGAATATATGCATGGCTGTGAACCATCTCCACTATGCACCATATGTCCGATTTCCATAAAAGGCCCCTGCCTATGGCATCGGGTCAGTAGCCCTAGGCTACCCGCGGTGGGTGGGAAGTGAACGTGACATGAAGCATGCCAACATGCGGAGCCTGGGCGATGGAATGTACAGATGTTGACAACCGTTGGACTACCATTCGTCATACCTCATTTGATAATCAGATCCATTCTCTATGGAAGCAGCTGAGACGCCCGGGATAAGCCAAAGCCCTAAGCCAGGTACACTGGTACAGAGGGGAGGCTTTACATGGGCGTGGCGAACAAGACGAGGATACTAATAATAGTAACAATAGTAGTAATAACAATAATAAGAAGAACAAGACGAAGCGGTCGTCAAAAAGATGAAAAGGAAAAAAAAACAAGGTACCTTGGGAATGTCGTTGACCACGTTGTACCCGCCACTGCTCATGAAGCCAAGCATGGCGTCCCGCCAGCCAGGCATGAGCGTGTGCAGCATCGTCACCTGCCAGCATAACGGTCGCGGCAATACGACCCCCGCACAAGGGCGGCAGTAGGAATAAGTTGATGTTGCAGAATGATAGAATGTAGGGATAATTTGACATCGTAGCATGACCTACTACACGCATATACAGCAAGGCGGAATCAAGATGGCGGGCATCTCATTATGCCCCTACCGCAGGGGACCTACTACACACAGATATACAGCAAGGCGGTATCAAGATGGCTGGCATCTCAGTATGCCCCTACCGCGGGGGACCTACTACACGCATATACAGCAAGGCGGTATCAAGATGGCTGGCATCTCAGTATGCCCCTACCGCTGGGGCAACCCTGGATTTTTGTAGTACTGTTTGTACCCTGTGGCATAGTATATCATGGCTTGGTTATTGGTGCCATCCTAGCTTGTCTGGGCCAGGGGAATACAGTCTTCCGTGCACTGAGCATGCCTCGATAAGTTTCCCTATCTGTATGAGGGTCGCTGATGGCAAAAGTTGAAATGATGCCGTCAGGGTAAAACAACACAGGCATTTGAGTCATCAGGTCGTCTATTGGCTCAAGTCATCAAGTTACGTCCATTCTTCCACATGCTTGTCTGGATGCAGGCCATTTTGTCGCCGCACCATCACGTGCCACCTGGCAGCCACATGCAGAATAGCCGACATGTGCCCTAAAAGGTCCGGCATTCTAAGCTGTCCTGCCGTTCCCACGCAGCAAGTACCACCAGAACGTTTGACGCATGTAGGTGCCTATGTGGAGCTGCCGCACGTCACATGCAATTTAGTCCATGTTCTGTTTGTTAAGACGCTACGGTTGCGGAAAACCGCCACAGGACTGGGCACGGGCTTTACAATTGATCACATGCGCACGTCACGCACGACTTATACAAACACTCCATGGTAGCACCTGTGTGCCGATGCACCCACATCCCTTGATGGCGTACCCGTGCACAGATATCAAAGAGCGCAGGCCACAAATCTGATATGCAAAGACACAAATATCTCTTGCTATCAATGGGGTCATTGCGGGTTCATTGTTCCGCCGAACCTGGGCTGACTTTCTCGCCACACAAGCTTCCCAGTAGGTAGTGCCATGATAGGCTGGCATGTTGCTGGCACTCTGACAGGGGAGTGCACGTGAAGTTTGTACTAAAGCTGTTTGCCATTCCTTTGGCTGGCTTGGACTTCCATGATTCTCTTGTTTGTAACCTTTCCCTGCATTGTTTTGATAATGTACGTAAGACAATTCATTATTGATTACTATATTACACCATACATATCGCAGTAACTAACCACCTGGTCATGCACCCACATACCTTGATGGCATCCTCGCTGGCAAACGTCTCCTTGTCGACGTACGCCATCTTGGTGGCCATGCCACGCAGGGCCTTAGTCTTGAGGACCGACACCTGGTGGCTCCGGCAGGCATCGGGACGTGTGAGAGAAGAATCTGGGTAAGAAACTATGTAAGGAACTAGTAAACCAAACTAGGTACTAGGTTATCAAACTATGGAAAAAGCTATAGGTAAAAACTAGCCAAGAAAATGGGTAAGAAACTAGGAAACCAAACTAGATTAGAAGCTAGGCAAAAAAATAGGTAAGTAACTAGGTAGCAACTGGGCACGGAACTGGGCAAGTTACTAGGTAAGAAATGTACCCACAAGCACCGCCACGAGGTTTTGCCCGTGGTGTTCCATACCGCATGACCACTGACCTAATCAAACACATGTGATCACATATGTTCATGCGGGCATAACTTTCTTGCTTGCATGCCGGACCGTGGGAACATGAGCCTCGATAAGCTAGCAAAGAGGAAATATGCATAGACAAGCATGATGCAGAGCAGAGAAGCACAGCGTAGTCATCACGCACACAATAAACGGCACTTGGGTGAGATACTTGGGTATGGAATGTGCTATGCTAGGCCATCGTGCCAAAACCCATGCAATGGGGTGCTGCTAGGCCATCGTGCCAAAACCCATGCAATGGGGTGCTGCTAGGCCATCGTGCCAAAACCCATGCAATGGGGTGCTGCTAGGCCATCGTGCCAAAACCCATGCAATGGGGTGCTGCTAGGCCATCGTGCCAAAACCCATGCAGTGGGGTGCTGCACACCAAACCGCAGGGTACATAAGTTGTCCACGCCTGAGGCAAGAAAAAAGGCCCGGTTGAAGCTGAGACAAGGCCAGGTGGAAGGGGAGGCAAGGCCAGGCTTAACGTGCGACAAGGCCAGCTGGTGGATGTCTCCTGTCCGCCTACACAAGGATGCCTACAAGCAGGATATCGACATGGCAGCGAAAATGTCCAACTGGTGGCACCATCACTACCTCAGCAGATTGTGCTGACAAGGCCAGGGTGCCCAGATCGGACGTCATCTCGCAAATGCCTTTCGGATCATGGCCGTGGTGTGCTACAGCACACGCTGGATTCCTTTTGGCACGCCACTTAGCTCGTAACGTCAGCCAGACCCTGGCAACTTCACACCCAACAACAACCACAGGACACTCAGAGCCGGCATAGCATCAGCGTCAGCCTCCGCCTCCGCCTCGGCCCATGTCCCCCCAGCAGTATCGCGCGGCCCTTTTAACCACATGGCATCCCTCCCCCCCCCATCATACCCACCCCGAGTCCAGCGATGAAGGGCGGCATAGTGGCCAGCGGGCCGACTCCCTCGGTGTATCCCTGGGCGTCCATCAGGATCAGCTTCTCCACCTGCCAAGGACAGCAAACACGGGGGCATGATCTTGGAGGACTCAGGTCACAGCTGGGGTGGCAGTGGTGACATTTCTTGCAACAACGCTTCCCATGCTGACAAATGTTAAGGCCTTTAGTGGTAACCATCCCGCTCGCACATGGCTCGCATATTGTACCACAGGGGCCATGCTGCGTTTTCTATTTAACCAGTTCCCTTCATTATGCTGCGCGTGCCCCACGGGTCCGCGTGTAGTCGACTGATTTGTTTAACCACTCCCATACCCCGTCCCCGCCATCACAACGTAATCTCATACCCAATCTCATCCAACCATAGGCAGCACCGTGTCTCGTGTGTTCAAGCGGCACACCGCACGACCAAGGGACCACTTTGCCCGGTTGATACCAAGATAGGAAAAGCATCTATCCGCCAGACCCTACAGTGATTACTGGAGACCTACAGTGATAGGAAAGGCATCTATCTCTGCGCTAGGGCTTCCCCACACGACGTCTTGCAGCCCAGACCGGGCCAGCACCCGCCTTGGAGCAAAGTGCGTTGAAAGCGCTTCGCATAGAGCTGGGCGAGGGAGGGTCCAGGAGTTTGTGGTCGCGAGCGAATGCCGGGATCGTGACAATGTTTGCACATGACGTGACTCGGAATAAGGTGCGGCTGCCAGTGTTTGCGAATTGTGGCAGCTGGCGAAGAGTGTGTTTAATGGCAGGAGTGGATGGATGCCCCAGAGGATACGCACCGGTGGCTGCTGCAAGCTTTATTCTTTCCACTCACAACAGTGCCTATGGGTTAGGCATGGCTATCATAGTATGATGCTAGCATATCGCAGCCTTCAAAATGCGTCCGGTGGTGGATGGCTACTAAGTTGGGGGCTAAGGCATTGGAGGAGCTTCAAGGCTTCAGCCATCCATAACAACGTACTACAGTACAATAACGTCAAGTCCAATTCCAGGGCATATGTTAAGAAGATAGAATTAACAAGACAACAGTGACCAAGAGCCATCAAGGCCGCTTGGTGGGGGCAAAGCATGCGTACTTACGGCTCGATATTACAACCAAAGTGCAGTGGCATCAATCCAAGGTCTTCTTGTGCATGACCAGGCGCCAACACAGCACGACATCAAACCACAACCTCGCTAGCTCACACGCACCGCATCCGGGTGGTTGCGCGCGAAGTCGATGGCAGCCGCCCCACCCAGGCTGCACCCTGCCAGGACCATCGGCCGCCGGATGTGCTGGCGCCAGAACTGGGCGAGGTGGCACCACATCGCACACATTGCACATCACCATGGCACATCATACATTGCACATCAGGCCAGCGTGGGCATCCGTACTTGAACAAGTAAGCAAGATGCATGCTGCTATGGTCTTCCATTTTGCTTGCCATATTTCTGGATGGGATAATGGCACGAAATGTTTTCAATGGTGGTAGTGAAAGGCGTGGGCAGCTGCGCATGGCTGGATTTCGTTGTCAGGCGTAAGGGAAGGACCTGCCACTTGTGTGTGTGTGTGTGTGTGTGCGAGGGGGAGAGAGAGATGGAGAGAGAGAGAGAGAGAGAGAGAGAGAGAGAGAGAGAGAGAGAGAGAGAGAGAGAGAGAGAGAGAGAGAGAGAGAGAGCAGGTTGTAGGCAAGTGGGTGAGCAGTAGCTAAGGGTGATTAGAACGGGGTGGGCAAAGCAGTAACACTGGAGCGAGGTGGGAGCAGAGGTGGGGCAGCGAGTTCAGCCGGGCGGGAGAGCAGCTGCAAGGATGGGTGGGTGGGGGATCCAGAGGCAAATGGACCTCAAGCACACTTGTGAGAGTTGGAGGTGGGATGGAGGCAGCTGTATATGGGAGCCCCTGTATGAACAGATGCGACAGGCTGGGAATGCCCTGTGCCAGCAGTGAGACTAGGTATCGTGGTGTGTAAGGCTTCACCATGCCACTGGCCATGGATACTGGCCATGGTCCTCAGATTTCGATCTCTAGGACAGGAAACGGCCAGGAAAGCTGGAGTTGGGAGATCATGATTGTCCATGGATAAGCAGCCCCTTACGTACCAAGTGCTGCCTGGTGAAGCTGCTGCGGATGCATGGCTGCTCAGCAAACATACCAGCTTGGAATATCTGGGATGCCATGCCATTGTGTTGACCGTGTGTGGAATAACTTCACGGCATACAGTGCACTTCTTGTCTTCTTTGAAAAAGAATGCAAGCCTATTCTGCAGGCGGGGTAAGAGCAGCAAACTCAAACCGACAGCACCTTACCGTGGCCCCACAGACTGCAAGCATTAATCCTGGGAGAAGAATCTTGAGGAGCCAGAGGAAAGGGTGTAGGGTAGGCATGCAAGGTACTCGGGAGGTTTTGGTTGTTACCGGGTACCATGCCCAGAGGTCACTCGCTGTAGCAAGCTTACAGAATATCACATAGAACCAATATTTGGAGGTGTATTTATTGATGTGTTAGATATGGAGACGTGTGATAGGAGAGCTGGGAGCTACCCGTACTCGCAACATCAGCTTGACAGTGCACGACGCATCTCCCTGCATTCTGGAGAAAAACAGGGTTGCCCTGTGCAGCGGTCATTACCTCGTACAGATGCTCCCTCTTGGCCTTGGGGGAGAAGCTGTTTATGCTGCCGTCCTCCACCAGGTTGAAGCCCCACCCGAGCAGGTCGACTGCCCACGTGGCGACGCCTCGCTGCGACAGCAGGGGGTGCAGCCGCCGGAACTCGAGGCACGAGCTGGCGACGGTGAGGCAGGAGTGTTGGAACCCACAAAACAAGCCAACGGAGCAACAAGCAGGCCCAGACCGTGACAACCAAGATACATGCAAGAGACAATACAAGGAGAAGCAAAAGAAACACAGAGGACCGAACCAGAGCATTAAACACACAAGGAAGCAAGCCTAGAGCGACAATCCCAGAAACTCAGCCAGTTTCAATATGGATGGGCCACGCCACTTGCTGCCTGTTGCGTGCCGTATCTAGCATCACTTAGGGCTGAGCAGAGTTTGGGGGGTGCTGAACGGTGCAGCTGACATGCAAGACGGGCCTTGCTTTGTGATGTTTTAGAAGCCCAACTATTTGTATGCAATGAACTAGTTTGTGATTTGCGTTTATAAGATTTCGTGTGCGCATGCTCACATGCTCGTGTGCATATCATGTGCATATCATGTGCGGGTCTTGGGGTGGGGTTCGCCTTGAGAAGATACCTGGTGGTGGGGGGGGGGTCATGCCCAGTGGGGGGCTGAAGGCAACGATGCTCCATAATGCCGATGACATCACCCCCCTTAACTATTGCGTGATGACTTGAGCAATGAATAAAGAATAGGAAAAGAGTCAAGCACAGATTGCAACCAAGTGCCTTGTGTGGTCATCCCTACCCAGCTGCACACTCATAGCCGGGGATCGTAAGTACCGCCTGTGCCCATGATTCATGCTTGCGTGAACCGTGTCGCTGAATCTGTACTTACAGAGAGGGCGTTCGGCACTGTGTTCAGGAATGTTGCCACGGTAAAACATGGCCATAGAGAGCAGAGATGGTCTGGTGCTGCTGTCGCAAGACCCGTGGACCACCAATAGCAGCGCCCCCTGGTTGATGCCTTTACTCCACCGCAAAGCATCAAGGACGCGAGGGTTCACCCAGCTGTTGGCGCGTGCAACGCCATTATGGCTGCTTGAGTATGATCAGAAAATAGGTAGGTTACAAAATCGGTAGGTCATTATCCTGACAATTCCAACCAAGGGGTTCGGTTGCTGAGGCTTGTCATGCGGACAACTTACAACTTACCTGTCAAAGCCATGCAGGAGCAGTACGGGAGGCAGCTCCGACGCTTCACATCCTTCCGCAGGCCCTACGTGGCTGGTCAAGATGGGATTCTCGCTGAGTCCAGTCTGTGGACCGACGCAAACGCCATGGGGGGGCAAGGATACCGGCAACACAAGCGAGGCGCACGTTGGAAGCATTGCCACTAATGTAACCGATAAGACATTGCCAGGTCTCGTGGGGAGGAAAGGTAATAATGATTTTGTAATATTTTGGCTTACCTCCACAGGCACCCATGTAAGACGGTCTTCCATTTCTTTTATAAACGAGCAGTTGATCTCCGAAAACAACTTGGGAATGTCCTTCGGCAGGAATTCAGCGTCGAGCCCTCGGGCGGCCCTACAAACGGTTGTAGCTCGTCCACCATTGCTTTTGCGGTTAATGATTACGCGAGGGTTTGGGGGGCGCAACGGCTGGACGCGTGCCTTCAATGCGCCAGGGCGCGCTTTAGAACCCAATGACCGAAGCCCGGGCGATGCACTTGAGAGCAGGACCACAGAGCTGTAAAACGAAAACCAGTTTACAAACCCGCGATACAAGATTTATTTTAGCGTTGGCTTTTAAAATGCCATGACATGCGTAATCAGCGTAATCCCGTGAAGCCTCACCGACAAAATGCAGGAACCGGCGACAAGCATTCAATAACTGGCATGACATCAAAGCATCTGATCACTCAATACTTGAGGCCACACGTGCCACTGACCTCATTTGCTTGTGTGGGGTATCGAAGCCGTTTTCTTCAATGCGAACCTACACAAGCTAGCGTTCCTACACCTTGTGCTGTTTTAATAGCCTGAAGAGCGACATCAACCAAAAACCATTGCCTAGCTCATCTACATCACGTGCGTCCCAATCCCCGGGGCGCACTGGGTGCCCACACGCGCGACGTGTCCTCTACCCCAACTGTGCGGAGGAGGGGTGACATGTCCAGCCAAAATTTCACGGGTACTAGGGTCTGGCCCCAAGGCTGCCGGTGGCTGCATTGGTCCGGCCCCTATATAGATATAGGGGCTGCGGCTGAAATAGCCTGCCGGCGGGTGGTCATGGCCCCCATATGGCGAGCCTACTGCCAAAGGGGATTTGCCACGTGGCAAGTGCTCGTCTGCTGCGTTGTCTTCACACGCTTCCGCGTTGGCTACAATTCGGACCATATTTTTCAGACTCATGAGTCTGGATGCGCATCCAGACTCACCCGAGCCTAGTGGCGCGGTACTCCAAGCAGGTCCGTAGCAGGTCCGTAGCCTGCATACAAGGCTCGCCTGTCGGCCGCTGGGCCTGCGGGCGCGTAAATTACTGTAGTTAGGCGCCGTAAGTGCAGCCATGGCGGGAGAAACATTCCGGAAATTGACGGGGGCGGCATGGACATTTACCTAAACGTAGATTGACGTTTCAATATCTTGTTGCTAAGCATGCAAGTTATCATTAATTGCAATTTGATAGATAAGGCATTTTATAATGGATTTTCTCCAGAGCTTGACAGTGTTTGTCGTGGACGACTGGTCCAATCCAGTAAATCAAGGGTCGGCATTACTATCGATTGTTCCTTTGGATTGCTGCATTTGCCAATTGAGCTTCACTTCGAAGAGTGATATTGCCTTGTTATGTAGCCAGGCGGAGCAAATGTTGCCAGGCGAGTTACCGTCGACTGTGCTCGTCATCACCTTGCAACAGTTGTAAGTACATGCATCTGGCGAGCGGGGTTGCTGGTGCTCTTTTCTTTCCTGCGAGCTGTCTTGGTTCTTCTGCGTTGTGCATTGTTTCTCGATGCATGTAGGAGCGCGCATATAAGCAGGCTTGCTTTCTTTGGGTCAGGTCCCGATGGTGCGTTGTCAATCGAGGGAGCCCATCATAATTATTTTCATTGTTTTTATTTTTTATTTTGACGCAGGCGTGCTTGCTGGGTATGGTTATATATTTGTGGTTATATACTTCATACTTATGGCTATATACTTTATAGTATTGTTCGCTGCCGAGCAGCCATGGCTTTCATGGCTGTCATGGGTGTCATGGCTGTCATGGCTGTCATGGCGGTCATGGCTGTCATGGCTGTCATGGCTGTCATGGCTGTCATGGCTGTCATGGCTGTCATGGCTGTCATGGCTATCATGGCTGTCATGGCTGTCATGGCTGTCATGGCTGTCATGGCTGTCATGGCTGTCATGGCTGTCATGGCTGTCATGGCTGTCATGGCTGTCATGGCTGTCATGGCTGTCATGGCTGTCATGGCTGTCATGGCTGTCATGGCTGTCATGGCTGTCATGGCTGTCATGGCTGTCATGGCTGTCATGGCTGTCATGGCTGTCATGGCTGTCATGGCTGTCATGGCTGTCATGGCTGTCATGGCTGTCATGGCTGTCATGGCTGTCATGGCTGTCATGGCTGTCATGGCTATCATGACTGCCATTGTTGGCGCCGCTGTCGTCGCATGCATTCAGTACTGCCTAGGTGTCTTGCATCGCTGACTTTTGTGCCTGTTTGCATCTCTGGGTTATTAACATAGCTGTATTGCTTGCATTGGTGGCTGTCTGTGATTGTTTGCCTTGTTGGTGCATGTGGTGATGGAGCATGGGCCTCTGTTGAGAGGTCACATAGCACTGACAGTGCTGTACACAATGTGCGGCAATTTTTGCCAGGTCGCCACCTTCATCGTCTGAGTGGGCCCCACCCGCAATCAGCCTCAACTAGATATCTAGGTACTGGGAGATTGGGGATGTGATATCGTCTTCGTGGTAAGTGCTCGCTGTGCTTGCTGCATATGTGCTGGCTAGTGTTGGCATGTTGCTGGCTTGCTGGCTTGCTGGCTTTCTTGCATGCATCATGTGCATCTCTTGCGTTGCTGATGTGAACAGAGGGGTTTGGGCTACATGCGGTTTGCAAGTGCTGCTATCTGCTTCCGTTGCTGCTATCTGCTACCTTGGCCAGAGCTAAGCTGATGGTGTTCGCCGCCAACAACTGGCTAAGGGCGAGCAGAGCATTTTCAATGCCACATGAGCTGCCTACCTCAATCATGAACTTGCTGGATGCATTGGGGTGTTACCCATGTGGTTCACTCTTGTTGGAATAATACCGTGTATCTGTTGCTTTCTCGCGCTCTACCTGTGTGTACAACTTCCATTACAAACCCAAATGACAGGCTTTTTTGTCTTATTCTTGTACTTGATGTTGCAAGTATATAGCAATACTGTGACATACCATCTGGGTATGTCATGGAGAAGGCCTGCCTGACTGCCTTATTATTGTACCCACCCCGGTGCAGGAAGGGATTTCACTACATGCATGCATTGTAGATGCCCTTGCGAAGTGAGTCCATTGAACCCATAATAGCTTCTCATATATATGCTTGCACGTGGTGCATGTAATGGAATGCGTGGGCATGATTCTTGAAAATGCCAGCACGTGCCCTAGGTAATTCAAATCGTTTTGTCGGACCACCGTGGCTCCACATCTGCTCCTTCCATCCACATGCATCACTTGCAGTGTGGTGTCTCACCATTATTCAATAACATGTGGTCTCTCACCATTAATAACTCGTTCATTCATTTAATTACGTGATCAAGCGGTCGACCCGATGGGGAGCTCCGCGGAGCACCCGCGTTAGTTAAATAGCAAACTCGTACTCCCGTTGGGGAGTCATGCACGTCCGAGTATTAACCCCGATGGATGGATGGATGGATGGATGGATGGATGGATGGATGGATGGATGGATGGATGGATGGATGGATGGATGGATGGATGGATGGATGGATGGATGGATGGATGGATGGATGGATGGATGGATGGATGGATGGATGGATGGATGGATGGATGGATGGATGGATGGATGGATGGATGGATGGATGGATGGATGGATGGATGGATGGATGGATGGATGGATGGATGGATGGATGGATGGATGGATGGATGGATGGATGGATGGATGGATGGATGGATGGATGGATGGATGGATGGATGGATGGATGGATGGATGGATGGATGGATGGATGGATGGATGGATGGATGGATGGATGGATGGATGGATGGATGGATGGATGG
>RPFO01001292.1:142500-162500 GCA_009746045.1 Mesostigma viride | reverse complement strand
GATGGATGGATGGATGGATGGATGGATGGATGGATGGATGGATGGATGGATGGATGGATGGATGGATGGATGGATGGATGGATGGATGGATGGATGGATGGATGGATGGATGGATGGATGGATGGATGGATGGATGGATGGATGGATGGATGGATGGATGGATGGATGGATGGATGGATGGATGGATGGATGGATGGATGGATGGATGGATGGATGGATGGATGGATGGATGGATGGATGGATGGATGGATGGATGGATGGATGGATGGATGGATGGATGGATGGATGGATGGATGGATGGATGGATGGATGGATGGATGGATGGATGGATGGATGGATGGATGGATGGATGGATGGATGGATGGATGGATGGATGGATGGATGGATGGATGGATGGATGGATGGATGGATGGATGGATGGATGGATGGATGGATGGATGGATGGATGGATGGATGGATGGATGGATGGATGGATGGATGGATGGATGGATGGATGGATGGATGGATGGATGGATGGATGGATGGATGGATGGATGGATGGATGGATGGATGGATGGATGGATGGATGATGGATGGATGGATGGATGGATGGATGGATGGATGGATGGATGGATGGATGGATGGATGGATGGATGGATGGATGGATGGATGGATGGATGGATGGATGGATGGATGGATGGATGGATGGATGGATGGATGGATGGATGGATGGATGGATGGATGGATGGATGGATGGATGGATGGATGGATGGATGGATGGATGGATGGATGGATGGATGGATGGATGGATGGATGGATGGATGGATGGATGGATGGATGGATGGATGGATGGATGGATGGATGGATGGATGGATGGATGGATGGATGGATGGATGGATGGATGGATGGATGGATGGATGGATGGATGGATGGATGGATGGATGGATGGATGGATGGATGGATGGATGGATGGATGGATGGATGGATGGATGGATGGATGGATGGATGGATGGATGGATGGATGGATGGATGGATGGATGGATGGATGGATGGATGGATGGATGGATGGATGGATGGATGGATGGATGGATGGATGGATGGATGGATGGATGGATGGATGGATGGATGGATGGATGGATTAATTAATTAATTATCAACATCACTCCGTTGGGAGTAGATGTAGCACATAGCCCTGAGAAGGGGCATATGGCTTTTAATACATTCTAGGCTACTTCATGCAAGGGTGGGAATGTAAGCTACCCCTGCTCTAGGTGCACCAAGGCACCTGCACCCTCATGGTCTATCACGCTATGCCCGGGTAAGGGGGGAGCATGCCTGTGAGCCAAACGGAGGAGCCGTTTTGATGAGTAGCGTAGATAGGCTTTTCTAGACTAGATCTAGCTTAGAGTTCGGTTAGCTCGATTACGCGGCTTCCTCCACACCACCCATCCAACCTGGAATATGTGCTACATGATCTCCCAACGGAGACATGTTATAATTTAATTTAATTTAATTTTTAATGCCTGTGAGGGAGGAAGATCATCATGGCTATACAAGAGCTAGGACATGGCTGCTCGACAGAGAGCATCTCTCTGCATGGCATAGCATGGCTAAATTCTTAATGCAACATCCATGGGGGTCCCATTATAGACAAAGCATGGCTAAATGTGGAAGGCATCATCCATGGGGGCCATTATGGGCGCACATGCGCGTGGGCCACATGCTAGGCTAAGCCTTACTAATCTACACTACTGGTATATATTAAAAATATAATTACTTACTACTGGTATATATATTCCTAGTCTGAGGTGGCAGGAGGGGGCTGCCAGGGCTTGTGGTCAACGTGGATGACCGCCCCCCTCCAGTATACCGGCTTCCCCCTTGCGCTCTGCCGGAGCTGAAGGTAGGTCGGCCATAGCTCGCGTCGCTGTTGTTGCTGGGCCAGGGTCAAGTCGTCGTCCAGCGTGAAGCGAGTCTCCGAGAGCTTCTTGCGGCATTTAAGGAACGCCAGCTTGTCCGCCATGTACTTAAAGGTGAGGAGCACGGGTGCCGGGCCAGCCTTCCCCGCGCGCGGGGAGGCGGACAGCCGACATGTCCAGCTCACCAGTGAGTAACATGGGGGCAAGAATGGCGCGCTTAAATGCCTCAAGAAGGCTCGTGGAGGTCTCACCTGCCTGCTGGTCGAAGTGCTTGACGACTCATGATGACATTGTGGCTGCGCCGGGCGATGTCGGCTTCCTCGCGAAGGTCGAGGGCTTGTTGCTTGAGTTGTGCCGAGATGGTGGAGGTGGTGGAGGTGGTGTGTTGCTTAAGCAAGTCCGCCCAGGTGGAGGGAGCATCGCCGACCGGGCCAGCAGGAGCCGGCTGGGCGGCGATGTCCTTCACCGCCTGGGCGGTGAGGCCGGCGGTGTCATGCAAGCTCTCAAGGGCGTTGGCGGTGGCTTGAAGGCGTTGGTCGAGGTCGAGGAGCTGGGCTTTGATGTCGGCAGTGGAGGCGGAAATGGCAGTGGAGGTGGAGGCGGCAGCGGCGGAAATGTGAGGAAGTTCAGCAGCCAGCGTGCCACCCATTGCTGCGACGTCAGCAGCAAGGGGGGTCACGTGCTGCTGAAAGGCTTCCGTGAGGATGGAGCGGAGGGTGGAGGCGGAGATGGATGGAGCCCAGATCTCGCCGTCAGAGCGCTGGAGAAGGGAGTTGAGGACGGCGTGCTGGAGTTCGGGGCGGGGGCAGCCAAGCATGGCGCCGTGGGCTAGCCAGGGGCTGCCGTTGCTGCAGAGGAGGCGACCTTGGTCGGAGAGATGGATGCACAGGTCGTAAAGCGAGGCGTAGTCCCCGAAGAAGATGCAGTCCATAGCATCGTAAGGGGACATGTTGTTCCAGTCGTGATCATCGACCTTGAAAGGGTGGGGCCGAAAGCGCGGTTCCGAGGGGCGGGACCATCCTGTTTTGTCGGCTGGGCGGGTGCGTTTCGGGTCAGGCGATGCCGATGGCGAGGCATGAAGCCCGGGAGGTTGCTGGGTGGCCACCAGTGCACGACTAGTGTCACCGCTGCCTGCCGGACCTGATGGCGAAGCTGCAGCCGCAGCTGCCGCATTTTCATGGGCGAGCGCATCCGCCAAACTGCGTTGCGTCAAAGGACGTTTGCTCGTCATATATTGCGTTTTAGATTCGGAAAACTATGTCAGCATGTGCGTCTTAGAAAGACGAAGCGATACTGATATTCACAGCTGAATTTGGTGCCCAAACGTGAAAGTTATGAGCTCCGCCGTCAGCCATGGCTACCTCGTGGCTCGTGGCTATATGCTGGATGGATGGATGGATGGATGGATGGATGGATGGATGGATGGATGGATGGATGGATGGATGGATGGATGGATGGATGGATGGATGGATGGATGGATCATGGATGGATGGATGGATGGATGGATGGATGGATGGATGGATGGATGGATGGATGGATGGATGGATGGATGGATGGATATATAAGGGTGGGTGGGTGGGTGGGTGGGTGGGTGGGTGGGTGGGTGGGTGGGTGGGTGGGTGGGTGGGTGGGTGGGTGGGTGGGTGGGTGGGTGGGTGGGTGGGTGGGTGGGTGGGTGGGTGGGTGGGTGGGTGGGTGGGTGGGTGGGTGGGTGGGTGGGTGGGTGGGTGGGTGGGTGGGTGGGTGGGTGGGTGGGTGGGTGGGTGGGTGGGTGGGTGGGGGTGGGTGGGTGGGTGGGTGCACACAATCCTACCGGTCTTTTCTATCTATATGGAGCCAGACCCTAGTGGTCTCTCCTGGCATTCTTCCCCTAGGTGCAAAGACGCTTCTTCCCCACAGTGGGCCAGGGGGGGGCAAGGCGGCAAGCAAGCAAGCACACACTGACGTACATGCCACAGAGTACCATGATAACCTCATTAATATAAGAACACAAACGTTAAATATATAATCAAAAAACTAAAAGCTAAATTAAAGCCTGAATACATGCCTAACTGTGCGTGCAGGAGCAAACTAGCCCCCATGCAAATAGAGTGTGTCAGGACTCGGGAAGCTGTACGCCGTTTTGTCACAACTGATAGGATATTTAAATTTTAAACTGCACTGTCCCATGCACCACCATGATCTCGAGGGTTGAGGCTAGCTCCATGTTCGATTCCTAATGAAAGCACCTTTCAATTATATACTTTTTTAGTTCATTACAACCGGCCAAGGATAACCATGTCGTATACACTCCGTGTGGCCCAGCCACATTTTCACGCTTGCTCTCTCTACCCTACCAAGTAGAATCCCTAGCCCTATAGCCCCTACCCCTCCCTCACATGTATTGGATTGATACAACTATTGATATGGATGCATGCGATCAGTCATTACAGAAGAAATCACATCAACACTTGCTGCCAGCCCTAAGTGGTTGGAGCGATATCTGCGCTAGCCCATCGTGTGCATAGCAGGTTTACCTGTGGATACAAAACATTACAGTTATCGCTGCCATGGTCATGTGCATCTTGCAAATGCGCTGACCACTTGCTGAAGACTGCATTAATTTGCATGTCCTGCGAGCAGGCACTGCCTGCGCTGCGTGCCGCTTTCTGTTACAAAGAACACGCGTCCGGCATGCATTTGCGTCCTGCGTGCGCATTGCCAAATGAACTAGTTGCCTGCCTTGAGCATCGTAAACTGGCACTCATAACATTCCCCTGGCAACGGCGATGACAGCCATGACAGCCATGACAGCCATGACAGCCATGACAGCCATGACAGCCATGACAGCCATGACAGCCATGACAGCCATGACAGCCATGACAGCCATGACAGCCATGACAGCCATGACAGCCATGACAGCCATGACAGCCATGACAGCCATGACAGCCATGACAGCCATGACAGCCATGACAGCCATGACAGCCATGACAGCCATGACAGCCATGACAGCCATGACAGCCATGACAGCCATGACAGCCATGACAGCCATGACAGCCATGACAGCCATGACAGCCATGACAGCCATGACACCCATGACAGCCATGACAGCCATGACAGCCATGACAGCGATTTGGCATGACAACCCATGGTGTTAGGAGACACTCGTCCTGCGGTGCAACTAACAGCTGCGTAGGGTGGGAAGCCATGACAATATGGGATATGGCAGCTTGTTACATTGATTGGTTGCTCTGGTGTAGTGGCACAAGCGCGGTATTGTGTGTGGATAGCACTGTGTGTGTGCGTATGGACATGTGTGTACGTAAATATGCAAATGTGTACGTGTGGGCATGAACAAGCAATACAAGCCAGCCAGCAAGCCGGCCAGCCAGCAAACCCAAAGTAACGAAGCAAGCCTGGAAGCAAGGAAAGACAGGATGCAATATGCAAGAAGTTCGCTTACCTAAGGACCGATGCTAGGTATTACCTGCTGGCTGCTGCTATAATACTTTGCTATGATATAGTTTGCTACAACAGTTTCTTTTTGAAGCATGAATCCTGCCTTCCTCCGGTGGCAACATGCAGCATCCCAACACCACAACCCGATTCATATTAGCATAGAGAAACCAAGGTGACAACACCAGTCGCCTACTTATTCTCCCAACCTTGATCTCAACAGGACTTCCGGTCTCTTAGAAGAAATTCTAGCACCCTTATCCTAATCACCTACCATGGACACGTATCGAGCCTAGAACAATTGCATGCAGGCAACATGTAATGGTACCACTGCCAACCATAGCCTTCATGAGAAAAAAAAAAAGGCTACACGACTAATCCTGTCGAGCAAGCACAGGAACCGCACTGACAATACTACTGCTATGGTGCCTAGGATGCTGGCAAGATCTTTCTTTACCTACACTGAATTATAGAAGTTTTACCAATGCCATACCGCGATACCGTCTTTCTGACCACGTGCTTGACATCCACAACGACCACCGCCAACGCCAAGGCATCAGGCAGGGCCCTTGCAGTCAAACAAAATAAGGTGTAAGGAGAAGCGCAGCTGGCGATGGAAGCACATACGTTGGCCCAATCAGCAAGTATGAATAAGCCATGAAGGGTTTCTTACCTGGAGTTCCGAGACTGACATGCCGGGCGGGATAAAAATGGAGAGGTTGTGCATTCCAACGCTTGACGCAAGCGGAAAATATGGCTGCCATCGGTAAAACTGTAGCATCATGGCACCAAACGTGGCCATAGTCTAGCTGAATATATGGTGGGAATCAGACAAGTTTAAAATCATCATAATAATAAGCAACCAGCACGCCTGCTTGACGGGCTCCCTCGATCGACAACGCACCATCGGGACCTGACCCAAAGAAAGCAAGCCTGCTTATATGCGCGCTCCTACATGCATCGAGAAACAATGCACAACGCAGAAGAACCAAGACAGCTCGCAGGAAAGAAAAGAGCACCAGCAACCCCGCTCGCCAGATGCATGTACTTACTACTGTTGCAAGGTGATGACGAGCACAGTCGACGGTAACTCGCCTGGCAACATTTGCTCCGCCTGGCAACATAACAAGGCAATATCACTCTTCGAAGTGAAGCTCAATTGGCAAATGCAGCAATCCAAAGGAACAATCGATAGTAATGCCGACCCTTGATTTACTGGATTGGACCAGTCGTCCACGACAAACACTGTCAAGCTCTGGAGAAAATCCATTATAAAATGCCTTATCTATCGAATTGCAATTAATGATAACTTGCATGCTTAGCAACAAGATATTGAAACGTCAATCTACGTTTAGGTAAATGTCCATGCCGCCCCCGTCAATTTCCGGAATGTTTCTCCCGCCATGGCTGCGCTTACGGCGCCTAACTACAGTAATTTACGCGCCCGCAGGCCCAGCGGCCGACAGGCGAGCCTTGTATGCAGGCTACGGACCTGCTACGGACCTGCTTGGAGTACCGCGCCACTAGGCTCGGGTGAGTCTGGATGCGCATCCAGACTCATGAGTCTGGAAAAATACCTCCCTACAATTCCCTTCCGCGGACACCTTTCAGCGGGGAAAGTCCCCCCGGGCTTCCGGGGCAAATTCAGCAAGCGCTGCGGAACTTCGATACTAAATTTTCGTTTTTTGTTCGTACCGTACAGCCAATCATTTTGCGCCCGGATCAAATTGTGATCTGGTCACTGAACACGAAAATTTCAGCGCGTTGGGGGGGGGCATATGGGGGCCGGCTGTCGGCGCACCGGTGGCGGCGCCCCAGGGGGGCGCTAGCATACTGGGGGCCAGCAAGTTTCATTCCGGCGGTTGGCATTGGACCCTGAGTTCAATATGGGGGCCGGACATTTCGACCTGGCGGTGGCGGTATTGGGCCCCCAAATAGCATGGCTGTATGTCACCCCTCCTCTGTGCGGCCTGCGCGATGCCGGACGGCCGTTTAACTGCTGTCAACCCGGGCCATCCTTACAAGTTACAACAGCAAGAGCAAGAGCTTGTTACAAACTCTTGTAAACAACCGAGCAGTGGTCAACGTCCACCGGGACAGCTGTGGCCGCCGGGCCGGGCCGGCCGGCCGGCTGGGCGCGGGCGCGCATCCTAGTACGGTCCATGCGCGGCCGCCCCCGATCGAAGCATGTGGACAGCTGTGCCGGATTAAGTACTACAGTCACTCACGCCTTAAGTTAATTATTTGAATGGGTACAGGCGGTTGAGGGGCGGAAGGGGAGGGCATCAGGATGATAAAGGTCAGGATGTTAAAGGAGGCTTGCGGCCTGTTATTGGAAACGCCGGCGGGCGTTTCTCATATACGGGAGGCGGTCGTATCCGACAGATGGGAATCAGGCCTCGTCAGGATTCATGGGGACCCCCGGTTGACAGGACCCCCGCCCTTGCCTCGGTTTCTTTGGTTCTGGATGACGCTCACGTACCGTCGTGAGTCATAAGGACGGTTGTGAGGACTTCGCCCCCCCCCCCCCCCCGACGGGGATGGAGCAATACCTGAACACGAGACTGCTGAATGAGGATGACGATCCGGTCCCGTCGGCTGACAGGACGTTTGTTGCGAGCACCCCACCGCCCTTCTCGGACATGCAGAAGAGGATGCTGGAGTCGGATGCTCGTAAGGTGGAGGGGACGTCGTCAATAAGGACGGTTGTGACGACTTCGCCCCCCCCCCCGACGGGGATGGAGCAATACCTGAACATGAGACTGCTGAATGAGGATGACGATCCGGTCCCGTCGGCTGACACGACGTTTGTTGCGAGCATGCACCCCACACCCCTTCTCAGACATGCAGAAGAGGATATTCTGATCAGACACTCCGCAAAGGTGAAAACCTTTGCGTTCAGTGCCAGGCCGCGGAAAACGCGGAAAACGCGATCTGCAAATGAATCCGACCGGAATCGAACTGGGGACCTCTCGCACCAATTTTGCTGACTATAGGACGGACGTCTCCGGATACCATGGCATCGCCAACTTACACCTACGGTCATCCGCAAAAGTTCTCCTGTCCGGGGAGTGATGCAAGCCTTTCGGATTTGGTACTAGATAAATCACTCGAGATCTGTGTGTAGGAGTACTACACACGTGTCTGCACGCGAGACTTGTTCAGTCTCGCACCGTGAGACGGGCTGAACACGGCTGAATCCTTCTTTTTAGTAGAAGGGGGCGTAGCCGGTACTATGGAGGATATGTTGGAGTCGGCTGCTCGTAAGGTGGAGGGGCCGCCGACAGTCTCAGGTGGAGGGCAGGCGTTTGCCGGATTGATGCGCTCGACTGAGGTGGTCGATCTTGAGGCGCCGCCAGGGACATCGACCGGACAGTTGAACCCATCACTTTTGGGTGACACCATGCGGCCACGAAGGATGCCCTTCCACGCTCCAACGGTACATTCGGCCGGTAAATTTCATTTTCAATAAACGAGTTTAATAAAGTACCTTAATTAATATATTTCTACATAAGTTTTTAAGCAAAAGTCCATGGCTTCATTGATTTCTCACACGACCCCTCCGTATTCATGTTGGCATGTGCTTACGTGCACGAGGGGCCGGAAGGCGAGGAAGAGACTCCAGTTCGGTTTCCGCGTGGATCCGCGTCTGGGACTGTGTCCGGAGAGGCCGGCCGTGTTGTTGGCCAAGCCGCGGTCGGCGCACCAGTTGCACAACCGGGGTCGGGAGGGGACGAGCTCCCACCCAACGCACCACCCATACCGTGCAGTCAGCCAGAAAAAACGTACGAAGAATTGATGGCGGAGGCGGCGGCTGCGCAGGGGCAGAAGGGAAAAGGTCGGGGAAGGGGCAGGCCAGGGGCGGGGCAGGAGACGGAGGGTGCCGACGAACCTGCACAGCCGCAGAAGGGTGGAGGTCAGTGCAGAGATGGTGGGGGGCTGCCAGTTGCGGAAAAGGGGGCGGATTGCACAGCGGTCGACCCAATCAGGGACGTTGAGCCGGAGGTCCGCATGCGCTTTATGGATGGCGCGAAACTGGGTCGCGGAGGAACCTTGGACTTCGAAATGGGTAGAGGACATGTGGCAATACTGGCAGCACAAGCAAGTACCCCAAGAAGGAAGATTTTTTGCTCTTTGGCACCCTCTTGGGCCGCGAGAAGGACAAGGTGGTGATCAGATGGTTTGATGAAGGGTACGAACTCGGTCGGAGTGATGAGAGCGAGACAAGGTTTCGTTTCCCTCTGAAGTTTGCCAGCGAACATGTTACTCTCCTGAAGGAAGGCGCCAGCTGGGACAACATTCCTTCACATCGACCTGGCAAGCGATGATGGGCGAGGACTTCGCACGAAATATCGCGTTTTGCACGTTTGCCCACCGCAACGTGGAGAAATGTAGAGTACGGGTCTACATCCTGATGTACATAGTAGTTGTTGGATCAGTGACCGTGACTTTGGGCAGTTTAGTAGCTGGGGTGACGTGTCCAATGTATATATGGTGCGGCGCGTCCAAGGGGACGATGATTGAGCACTTGCATGTGTTCTTTAAACATATTATTCGGACATGTATGAAATGAAAAAATTGTTTGGACTGGTGATTGCAAATTGATTCATTGAAGAATGAGATACCATTATTAATTGAAAAATGTAAAACCTTATTGAAAGTTTGTACTTCAAACTTTCACATGCATGCCCCAAATTGTGCTGAATTTGTGCAGGTTTCAATTATATGAGAAGTAGCATTTCTCTACAAATATTGAGAAATCTAGGGGCACATGGGTTTGTTGGCCATGTTCATTCATGATAAAATGGACATATATTTCATGCGCTGTAAAATCATATTCCACTAGTCCAAAACGCTGCTTTCATGACGTCAAGAGTACCAGCAATTGCCCTAGGTTGGAGCAGTAGATTGTGGGGACGCCCGAGTGCAGCTTGCACGACACCGCAGGCCTCATCACCGCCCAGGCGGTGAAGGACATCGCTGCCCAGCCGACATCTGCTGGCCCGGCCAGCGATGAGCACTCCTTCCACCCAGACCTGGGCGGATTTGCTCAAGCATCACACCATGCTCCACCACCTCCATCATTTGATCGCGGCACAGCTCGAGCAACAAACCCTCGACTTCCGCGAGGAGGCTGACCGCACCCAGCGCAGCCACAATTAATGTCGTCGTCAAGCACTTCGACCAGGCGGACCAGCCGGTATAGGTGAGACCTCGTTCGAAGTCTCTTCTCATGGCATCTAAGCGCGACATTCTTGCCCCCATGCAACTCACTGGTGAGCTGCGGATGTCGGCTGCTCTCCTTCCCCAATCCCCGCGCGCGGGGTAAGGCTGGCCTGGCTCCCGTGCTCCTCACGCTTGGCGGACAAGCTGTCGTTCCTTAATTAAATGCCGCAAAGAGCTCTCGAGGACTCGGTTCACGCTGGACTGACGACTTGACCCCAGGGCCCAGCAACAACGACGACGCGAGCTATGGCCGACCTACCTCCAGCTCCGGCAGAGCGCAGGGGGGAAACCGGTATACTGCATGGAGGGGGGACGTCATCCACGTCGACCACAAGCCCTGGCAGGCACCCCCCGCCACCCCAGCAACTGAACCCCAGTCTAGGGAAGATAGCAGTAATTTCTGATTTGGCACGCCGCAAAGGTGAAAACCATTTGCGTTCAGTGCCGGTCCGCGGAAAACGCGGAAAAACGCGATCTGCAAATGAATCCAGGCCGGAATCGAACTGGGAACCTCTCGCACCAATTTTGCTGACTACAGGACGGACGTACGTTTCCGGATCCTAAGGCACCGCCAACTGACACCTACAGTCATCCGCAAAAGTTCTCCTTTCCGGGGAGTGATGCAAGCCTTTCGGATTTGGTACTAGATAAATCATTTGAGATCTGTGTGTAGGAGTACTACACACGTGTCTGCACTCGAGACTTGTTCAGTCTCGAACCGTGAGACGGGCTGAACACGGACGGATATCAGTATAATGCAGATTAGTAAGGTTTAGCCTAGCAAGTGGCCTAGCTACGCGCATGTGCGCCCATGGATGATGCCTTAACCCGTGTTTTTAAAATTAGAACGCGATATATCGCATTGTAAGCGTTTTTTAGAACGCGTATAGCACGCAAGGAAATTTTTTTTTCATGGTCATGTATATACTTTCCTGAAAGCCCATAAATCAAAGGATTTTTTGAGCTACTCAGACCTACAAAATGCTTATTCATTAGAGAGATACACTGGTTTGAATACAGAGGGGTCTGATCATGACCGCGATTTCTTGACCCTAGGTCACAAGTCATGTGCTTATTCACAAATGGTTCATGAAAAAAATCTGGCTTCTTGCACGAGCTATGGGCAACATATGCAGGCTCTGTGAAACAAAACTCAGGCCCATATTGGGCCACTGGAGCTATTTTTCATTAGCATCACTGTCAATTACAACGCAGTACAACGCAGTGGGAAACATGAGAGCCCTTCACAACATTACGCAACGACACGAGCCCCATAAACGGGGCCATAGTGAGCTTGGAGGGTCAAAACGTTGAAAATAGGTGTTGTATAAGTTATACTGCATCAAACATGCATCAAACATCATGACTGGATGACCTAATATGACTGAATCAGGCAGCCATAGCCAAATCATCATCCACTCTCACAACGTGTTGAGCACATGCCTCGTGGGAACGGAGGTGCTGGGTTTTCATTCCATAACGCGTGCAATACTGAAAGAAAGAGGCACGTGTAATGCAAGGCTTGGATAGGTTGAGTGATCCATGAGCTTACATGCAGGCAAAGATGACGCTGGAATGCATGCTAGCAAATGGTGGCAAGATGCTAACAACACATGGTTATACACCATGATTATGGGCACCTAGCTGATCTTCTTGCACAATCAACGCAGTATAAACCATCAACATCCAATCCTCACGATATATGCACGGCTTGACGACGTATACAGCACCTAAATACTGCACAACTGCAACCTGCTATGGCTGACATGCAAGCAACGTCGAGTAGGATGGCGGTCTTAGAGAGGCTGGGCAGAGGTCGGTAGAAATAAGTGGAAAACTGGCAGAAACTATAGGTAGAAACACGATATACTTACACCTGCAAGCACTATTGAGCCGGTGGCAGAGGCCATTTCCAGGAAAATACAGCATACCGTAGCAATAGCCACGGTCACACCTTCCGCTATTTGCAGACACCATCATGCCCGGAGCTACCCAATAAAAGTCTGCACAAATCTCAGTTTAGCCGAGAGTCCGGGCGTTCGGAATGAATAAACAATTGTGTTAAGAAGTCGAAACACCATGGAAATACCAAGCATGGTGCCGCAGCAGACCCGAGTCTTGACGTAATAATATGTATGCCGGTTTCCAGGGTTTCCGCATGAAAGTTCCAAGGGTGAGAAACTGGAAAAAAACTACGTTTCCTTTGCCCCAGTACCTCAACAAACTCGTAGAAACCTAATTATCAACCTTTGAACGCATCATCATGGTCGTGCTACCCAACAGCCACTGAAATTCGCGCGAAAACTGGCGAGATCTACCTGCCGCCATCGCCGTCGTCTTCACCTTCGTCCCGCGAAAATGCCTGATTTCAGTGGTACATATTTGTTTGCAGCTGTCACCAAAAAAATACCAAAAATACCAGGATTTTTTCTTGAATTCTATGAGATGTTTCTGACCTATTTTGAAAGTTTCAGACCAAAAATCGCATGTTTAATAGGTTTGCCACGTGTCAGATTACAACGCGATACATCGCGTTCTAACCCTACAACGCGATGTATCGCGTTGTAAAAAAACACGGGTTAATTAAGAATTCAGTCACGCTATCATGGGACTCCCCATGGAAGAATTTAGCCAAGCCATGCCTAAACAGAGAGTCATTCTCTGATGAGAAGCCATGCCCTATAGCTAGCCGCTTTGTATAGCCGCTGCCGGGTCATCCTCAGGCGCTTCGACATGCTGCCGGAGGAGACCCCAGACTCTCTTCTCGACGAGCTGAAGAAACAGCTCTTGGCGCGCATGCAGCTGCCAGGTGCGATACTGCAGGGCGCCTGCCCCATCCACGGGCCAAGGCTGGGCCCCCTCCAGTGGTCCTCACCTTCAGCGACATCACAGCCCGAGTTCGGTTCCTCTCTCGCCGCAAGAATGGTGGACACCTCCTGCTGGTCGCTTGACGACGACCTGACGCCAGCCCAGCAGCAGCAACGCCGCGATCAGTGGCCCGACTACATCGGCCGCCACAAGACCAACCCCGAGAAGCCCAAAGTGTACTGGCGGGGCGGGGACCTCTATGTCAACAAGAAACTGTGGAAGCCCCCCCGGGCTTCCCCGGGATAGAGCACTCCAGCTAGTTGTCTAGATGGGGGCAATCGATGATGGGATAGCTCAGGCATTACAGCACTTGAAACGATATTAGCGCACAGCGTTATAGTACCTTCAATTAGCTCTGGCACCTTGTGGCCATCAGCTTGCGCCTTAATTAGCCGACGTCTTGAGCCCACCTCACATTTGTAGCATAAGCTATGCGTCAGCCTACCTATGGTATTGCACTGGTTGTATTGCACCCACAGTGTTGCGCCCCGGCACCATGCCGTGGAGAGAGCGCTCTGTGGCCTGCCCACCTGCGGCAGTGAGAGAAGCTAGGGCGCCCTCCCTCCTTCTCACTGTGTATATAGGGTTGAAGGTTCCTTTACTCTGTATTGGCACCCACGTGACGCAGTCACGTGCTTATTAATTAATTAATTTGTATAGCCATGATGATCTTCCCCCCCATGACATACTCCCCCTTAGCTGGGCATAGTGTGAAGATCATGAGGGTGCAGGTGCCTTGGTGCACCTAGAGCAAGTGTTGCTTACATTCCCACCCTTGCAGGAAGTAGCCCAGAATGTATTAAAAGCCATATGCCCCCTCTCTGGGATATGTGCTACATATACTCCCAACGGAGTTATGTTTCTAATTAATTAATTAATTAATACTCCCAACGGAGTTATGTTCCTAATTAGTTAATGCCCCTAAAACCCCTCAGGCTCCGGGAGAAGCCTTTTTATTTTCCTGGTCCATCGGGGGTTACCATGCAACCTACCCCCACACCCATCATCATGGCCGAGCGTACAGTCGTCTTGGTCAGCCCGGATGACGCAGACTCAGTTGCTATTCTGATCAGTTGCTATAGCTATATTAATTAATTAATTATCAACATCACTCCGTTGGGAGTAGATGTAGCACATAGCCCTGAGAAGGGGCATATGGCTTTTAATACATTCTAGCTAGGCTACTTCATGCAAGGGTGGGAATGTAAGCTACCCCTGCTCTAGGTGCACCAGGGCACCTGCACCCTCATGGTCTATCACGCTATGCCCGGGTAAGGGGGGAGCATGCCTGTGAGGGAGGAAGATCATCATGGCTATACAAGAGCTAGGACATGGCTGCTCGACAGAGAGCATCTCTCTGCATGGCATAGCATGGCTAAATTCTTAATGCAACATCCATGGGGGTCCCATTATAGACAAAGCATGGCTAAATGTTGAAGGCATCATCCATGGGGGCCATTATGGGCGCACATGCGCGTGGGCCACATGCTAGGCTAAGCCTTAAACTAATCTACACTACTGGTATATATATTCCTAGTCTGAGGTGGCAGGAGGGGGCTGCCAGGGCTTGTGGTCAACGTGGATGACCGCCCCCCTCCAGTATACCGGCTTCCCCCTTGCGCTCTGCCGGAGCTGAAGGTAGGTCGGCCATAGCTCGCGTCGCCGCTGTTGCTGGGCCAGGGTCAAGTCGTCGTCCAGCGTGAAGCGAGTCTCCGAGAGCTTCTTGCGGCATTTAAGGAACGCCAGCTTGTCCGCCATGTACTTAAAGGTGAGGAGCACGGGTGCCGGGCCAGCCTTCCCCCGCGCGCGGGGGAGGCGGACAGCCGACATGTCCAGCTCACCAGTGAGTAACATGGGGGCAAGAATGGCGCGCTTAAATGCCTCAAGAAGGCTCGTGGAGGTCTCACCTGCCTGCTGGTCGAAGTGCTTGACGACTCATGATGACATTGTGGCTGCGCCGGGCGATGTCGGCTTCCTCGCGAAGGTCGAGGGCTTGTTGCTTGAGTTGTGCCGAGATGGTGGAGGTGGTGGAGGTGGTGTGTTGCTTAAGCAAGTCCGCCCAGGTGGAGGGAGCATCGCCGACCGGGCCAGCAGGAGCCGGCTGGGCGGCGATGTCCTTCACCGCCTGGGCGGTGAGGCCGGCGGTGTCATGCAAGCTCTCAAGGGCGTTGGCGGTGGCTTGAAGGCGTTGGTCGAGGTCGAGGAGCTGGGCTTTGATGTCGGCAGTGGAGGCGGAAATGGCAGTGGAGGTGGAGGCGGCAGCGGCGGAAATGTGAGGAAGTTCAGCAGCCAGCGTGCCACCCATTGCTGCGACGTCAGCAGCAAGGGGGGTCACGTGCTGCTGAAAGGCTTCCGTGAGGATGGAGCGGAGGGTGGAGGCGGAGATGGATGGAGCCCAGATCTCGCCGTCAGAGCGCTGGAGAAGGGAGTTGAGGACGGCGTGCTGGAGTTCGGGGCGGGGGCAGCCAAGCATGGCGCCGTGGGCTAGCCAGGGGCTGCCGTTGCTGCAGAGGAGGCGACCTTGGTCGGAGAGATGGATGCACAGGTCGTAAAGCGAGGCGTAGTCCCCGAAGAAGATGCAGTCCATAGCATCGTAAGGGGACATGTTGTTCCAGTCGTGATCATCGACCTTGAAAGGGTGGGGCCGAAAGCGCGGTTCCGAGGGGCGGGACCATCCTGTTTTGTCGGCTGGGCGGGTGCGTTTCGGGTCAGGCGATGCCGATGGCGAGGCATGAAGCCCGGGAGGTTGCTGGGTGGCCACCAGTGCACGACTAGTGTCACCGCTGCCTGCCGGACCTGATGGCGAAGCTGCAGCCGCAGCTGCCGCATTTTCATGGGCGAGCGCATCCCGGCCAAACTGCGTTGCGTCAAAGGACGTTTGCTCGTCATATATTGCGTTTTAGATTCGGAAAATTATATCAGCATGTGCGTCTTAGAAAGACGAAGCGATAGTGATATTCACAGCTGAATTTGGGGCTCAAACGTGAAAGTTATGAGCTCCGCCGTCAGCCATGGCTACCTCGTGGCTCGTGGCTCGTGGTGTATAGCTATATCTGATATAGATATATATCCCTTTCACCTTTGCGGAGTGCCTGATCAGAATATCTGCCATGCAGTCCAGACCTGGGCGAGTGAGTCACGCCACTTGCCGGCTTCGTGAAGGAAGCCGGGTATCCGCGTACATAGAAAAGTACCTCATCGGGTACTCGATCCGTGGCATGCCTTTAATGCATGCTCACGCACAAGTTTACTCAAATCAAGTAGTATAACATTGGTTGTCTCCTAGATAACATGACTCCGTTGGGAGATCATGTAGCAAGTATTCCATGGACTGATGGGGGTGAGTGGGAGTGGAGCTGCGAAAACTAGCTATACTCTTTAATCTAAGCTACAAATCCTAACTAAGTAAGTAAGTACTTGCGTGTCATGCGCACAGGCATGCCACGGAGTACTATGCTAATCTCATTAGAAAAAATAATTACACAAAAGTTGAAACAAATATCGTCTGCATCCTAACTAACCTATACTCAGCAAAGCGCCGCTTCCTCCTGCCAGGAGTAGAGCATATGCATGCCGGGTTATTTATCCACCGTGTGTATTTTCTGATCCACCGTGTGTATTTATCTATAAACCTCGTGTGTTTCAGTCTAGGTATCAATATCGCTCGGATAGCCAGGTATGTCAAATACTTACTAGGGGCCGAGCATAGATCTTCCCTTAGGTCAACCACTTCTCCGAAATAAATTTAGCATGCACATGCTATGGGCACCAACCCTTTGCTCTTGTCGAACTCTTGTACCATCTGCTTCTCAAATTAAGAGTGTGACCGCGACAATCATGACCGCTAGGAACCAACGCCCCAGTGATCCAGCGAGTTTGATTGGTTTTCTAGTTCTGGCTCAGTACGTTGACCAGCCAGCCATAACTTATGACAGACATGCATATACATACACCTTTCCACCTTCATTCATGCATTTTGATTATCCCAGGAACGAGTCGACATTCATCGGATAAGATACCAGCAGCCTCGAGCTACCATGGTCCGGATTCTCCACATCTCTGGCCTGCCTTGGTTGTCAAGTGTTGATGTTGGCCTGCTAAAGCTGCAAACAGCTTCACTGTGCGCTGTCACAGCAAGTAGCGTGGACATTTGTTTTATGCCAGACACAGTCAAATACCCATCTCTGTGTGAGACCACACAGCTCCCTTTCATGAGGAAGCGTGCTTGGCTCTGGCAATAGAATATGTGAACGTAGAGATAAAAACAAACAGACTACAACTTAATTGCTTGGAAGAGTATTCCACCACGCTGGATACCTGATCCTACGTACAAAGCTTGCTATAAATAGGGCTTAAGCCTAGTGAGCATGTATATTGCCACAGATACCAAGAGCTGTGCCCGCCACATGCCATGGTAACTCGGTTTCCTTATATGAACATCTTGCGTCCAGGAAAGGCTGTCTCACTTGATACCAACTGTAGTCGCAGTACAGGCCCCAAGCCAATCGTTCACAATGGCCATAACCACCAGCGGTCATGCATCAACAACGTCAGCAATCCAATGCCGCAGTTTTATCCATCCACCAGATATCATATCAGTGCCTAGCCCAGCCTCCAGTAAACATTGAGGCAGTGCTGTGCTGAGGGCAACATGCAGCCGCATACATGCGCACTGGCGCGCCCATCACCTGCCAACGTCAAATACATCACTATGAAACATGCTGTGTCCATGCTTTCCAAGGCCATCGCTTCACTCCTAGGGTTGGGCACAGGGCCCATCCTCCTTGACACTGTGCAATTTAAAACCGCATGAGCCCAGTCGTTTGTGGGTTCAACTCATACCACGTGGCGAGCATGTTGCTGGTGGGAAAGGAGAACTTGACACCACAGGTCACATTCGCGCCAGAGGGTGGACATCACCATTCCCATGCCTCCACAGGAAGGGAGCCTTGTAGATTCCACCACCATCCATAAAACTATGCATAGCACAGGCTGGAGCGAACCAGTGGGATGAAGTAAAGACAGGTGTGTTCGCAGGGCACGACGTGCACATGCGCATGCATGCATGCAGGTGCGCCCGAACTCCGCTCATGCCCTCGACTTGCCATTCATTGGCCCAAAGGTGCAACCCAGCTGCACCCGGCCCAGAACGATAGTCCGGATTTCACTGCACCCACCTTAGTCCAGGTTTGCAGGCTGCAGGCATGGCCTGTCCTTTTCTTGCGCAAGGTGATGGCGCGCACCCATCCGCGCATGCACTCCACGGCCCAGACCTCCTCCCCTGCCATGCCGCCCAGCCAACAAGGGCGCTGTCGCATACCTTAAACTAGGTGCCCCGGAGATGAAACGAGGCGCGGGGTCCCGCCCACGAGCTCTGGAGCCGCGATGTCCCTGGTCCGCTGCTCCTACCCGTGTGTGCTCTCCTGGCCGCCCTCACCCACCAGTACCGTCCGCCCGGGCGCCGGCCCGTCACGCGATCCGCCGGGTCCATAGGCGAAGCCACAACGGCCAGTCCATGGGCAATCCTTCGTGGCCTCTGCCGGCGGAGAGCAGGCTGCCATCCCTGTGCCCACAGACATAGAGCACCGCTTGCCTCAGCAGCGCTCCGTATCCTGCGGCAGAGGGACAAACAGGATCCTGCCACTGAGTGACACATCCACCTAGCTAGACAGTGCCCTACCCACGTGGCAGCCATATGCCTCTGCCGTGCCTCGACCGGACCGGGCACCTTCAACCAGACCACCCCCTCGCCTCCGCTGGGGCAGGCACATTTAACGAGCACGCTGGAGCCGACCCCCTCCAGCCTCTGCGGAGCAAACCCATGCCTTGTCTGGTCCATCCATTCCGAGCCGTTCATCTAAACCGAGGAGAATATGGAGGCCAAGGTAGACGCTTGGAGACAACCGGGTGTGGCCCTGCTCACACACATGCACCCAGCCCGCAACAGGACACCCAGGCGAGGGGCCCCAGAACATGTCTGCAACGGGGCCATGCTGGTGTAGGTACAAGGGCCACACTATTGCACACTGAAGCTGCAGCAACACCAGAAAGTGCCGGCGGAACACCAGATTTCCCCCCATAGACACCCCCCACAGTCCGGCAGCATGGCCTAATGATCTGGCAGCATGGCATAAAAGCCCAGCAGCGCCGTCTAAAAGTCCGGCAGAGCGGTGCCGCGCTCCAAATTGTTCTTGATCTCTGCCGTGTACTTGCCGAACGCGCGCTCGATCTTCTTGTTGAAGACCTCGTTGCGAGGGTTGATGCTGTCTACGTCCTTCTCCTCGTAGAAGCGGCGGCGGCGGCTGAACTCGCCCCGCTTGGCAGCACGTGCCTCCAGCTCGGCGACCATGCGGTCGACCTTTTCCTTGGGAGGGGGGGCATCGGACGCGTACTCCAGGCTGTCCACGGTGCGGTAGAAGTCTTTCCCCTCGGCGGCAGCGGCAGCCTTGGCGGCCTCATATTCCTCGAGAGTGGTGGGGATGTCTTTGGTGCGCTTCTTGTATGAGTTGTAGAGCGACCGCTGGTTGAACACTGGTGGTTGCAACAAGGGGGTGGCGTGATCACGGGACCGCA